>VYZM01007491.1:0-68527 GCA_013398915.1 Dromas ardeola | reverse complement strand
CGCCCCACGTCCCCGCAGAAGGCAGGTCAGTGCAAGACACGGTCCCCTCCGGAGCCTTCCCGAGGGATAGTCCCCATCTGAGTAGCAGATGTGGGTGCGGGTGCCGGTGCCAGGGTCCCACCAGGGGGTGACCATGGCCACACAGGCTCCCAGCCCCCCGGGGCAGCCCAGGGGTGGCCGAGGGGATGCCAGCGCGCTCCAGAAAGCCGTGAGCAGTGAGGAGGAGGATGCAGCACTAGTTAAGGGATGGCGTTGGCTCAAGAACAAATGGGTGTGAATTGGCTATAAATAAATGTCGGCTGGGGATGGGAAGAAAGCACGCTGATCATCGCACTGATCGTAGGAAGAGGTTGTGGAGGAGCCCCGCCAGCCAGGAGCAAAAGGCAGAGCTCTTGATATGGCACTCGTGTTCATACATTATCGTATACCCTCATTAAATACGGTGCCTTCAACAGCAAGGCTACTCCTGATCACCCAGGAGGTTCTTTCTAACCCTGTCTTTCTACACTTTGCGAGGGATATTTTTATCTCCAGCCGTTCCAGCTGTCACAGGCTCTATATGCAATTTCTCCTGTGTTGATCACCAAAAAAAGCAGAGAAAGAGAGAGCCTGCCATCTCATATGCAGCTTTTCGTACCTGCCACTTTTCTTCTGCCAGAAGAAGAGTTTCTACATCCCTGTGATGAACTGGATTGGGAATTGAGCCAGCTTTTATAAGGTTACTTTTAATCGGGAGAATCCAGGCTGGTCCTCCTTGATGCAGAAACGTACGTGCTGTTTCCATGACTTGGTGGCAGCTGCTCTTGCCGTGTATGACTGGAATAGCACTAAAATGATGATATTTGGTTCCGTGCTATGTGGCCACCTTGATAGGTGATGTAGGCCCAACATGTCCGTGTGATAGTGCTTCAGTGAACTCTTTGTTGCGATTGATGTGGGCACCTGCCCTCTGCTTGAACCCTCATTTCTGCAAGTCAGTGGAATCATGTGAGTGTAAGTAAAGGAAAGATGAAATATTAAAGCCTGGGATGCAGAATATATTTCTGCCTCCTCATGCAGAAGCACTGGGATTTCCTGGGTCCGACTTAACTTTTCCTCTTTCCCTGCTAACTTTTCATCTACGACCATTAGGCCACCAGGAGATGGCTCTTGGATAACACCGTGCCTGCGTGTCCCATCTCAGAAAGCCCATCAGGCTGCCCCTGATATCCTTGAGAAAGAGAAATGAAAGGTTAGGGCAGAGGTTTGTATGCATTATGTATGTTAACGTGTCGTGAGTTGCACCATTTCCTCTTCATTGAATTTGTACGGTCTTCCAACTGAAGCGTAGAAACCTTGAAATGATGCATTCTTGGTATCTGCAGTAGTTTACAGACCGATGGCCACACATCACTAAAGTAAACCAGCATATAAAAAAACCTTCTGAATTTCTAAAGCACAAGTCTCCAAAAGCCATGATGTCAGCTAATTTTTGCACCCTGGGCCCTTGGCGCGGGCGATGTGTCAGGCCAGGTGGTGAGCCACCGTCCCTGCGTGCCATGCGGACCTTCTCCCGCTGCCTTCGCAGGGTCTCCCATCCCTCTGCTTCCATCCCCTTGGTTGTGTCCCTGTTTCCCCTCCTGCCACCATGGTGCCGGTCCTGCGGCGAGTGGAGAAAAAGCAGAGTCGTTGGCTTCCCCTGGCACAGTGACCACCTCGATAAAATGGGGAGGGGAGTCTCCGGTGACTCCTGCACGGCACCCGACCCGGTGGGATGCCATCCCCAGGCGGGTCTCAGAGCTCCTGTGAGAGGGCTTAAAGAAAAGGATTTATCCAGGTAGAAAGGAAGCGGTACCAAATGTCTATTCGAAGCCCGGAATATATTTAGCAATTTGGCAAACCTCCTCCCCAGAAACATTTGCAAGTGATGATATTCTTGGTGACATTTTGGAAATGGGTCTGTAACTATATGTTTATTTTGCAAAGGAAACGTTACATAAACTTTCCGAAATGCTCGCACATGCTTAGAGGTGTTCTTTTATCTACTACCATGAGCACATTTCCTACACTCTACATTGAATACTGACTCTTTCACCTACTCGCTGAGATAAATAGATTTAAAGCTTGCATTTTGGTGAGCAAGATGGGAGAAGCTTTCTTCTCTGCACGGCACAAATACATTTGCGTATGCAAAATTACAGCTGTCAAATTTTTGTTAGTGGCAGTGCTTCCCTGGTGCTAATTTTGCCATACCTTTCCTTAACCTGCTCTGCCAGAAAAGCAGACGGGAAGGTTAGCGCCAGAGATGTGAGCTGGCAGGAGTGACTGGGAGGCAGCAGAAGGACGGCGGCAGGGAGGGAGGAACGCGGGTGCAGCAGCGATGTACAGGCAGCCTGGAGCACCCTGCCCGTAAAAAGACCTCTGGGCCCGTAAAAAGACCTCTGGGCTGGAGCTGGCAGCGAGCGGGTCCCACGCCTTACGGTGATTAATCTCAAAAGGGTAAAAATAAATAAGCAAACTCGCTAAAAACTGCCAAAAAACGAGAAACAGGAAAAGTAGGTTTTCCCAAAGGACTGTTCGGAGCTTAACCAGCGGTTTCTTTCTGGCAGATCAGGACTTTGTTTATTGATTTTAGTTTGGATTTTGAGAGACCCTTGAAAATGGGTGGCGTGATGGAGGCTGGGGACAGGATGCGACTGCAGCACCCCCAGTGCTGCCTCTGCCTGACTGCTGCCTGCCTCTGTGCAGAGATTCCCAAAGGGAAAACCACCAAGTTTCCCTTGCTGCTTGTCCAGGGATGCAGAAATTCCCACACGGGCTTTTGCAGAGCCAGCCCCAGGGACGGGGCTGCTGCTGCCCAAACCACACCAGTCCCTGCCACCCCACAGCGCAGAGCAGGGACGCTCTGTCACAACACCAACGCCACCTGGGTTTTGACATCAGCCTGGGTATTTCCGACCCATGTCGGTCCGAACAATGAAAAGCCCAGGTATATAATCGCACCAAACCATCTTTAAACTGCCCCAACTGTCAGCACCACCCGTTAAAATCCTGCTTGAGCCCTGCCCTAAGAAAAGACGCACAAGGCTCAGAAAATAACATGCGCATTCCCAGAAAGATTTTCTTTCTGTTGCCTTGACCACAGTGTTGTGTGAAGAAAAATACTGGGGAGATGGAGGGGGGATTGGGACAGAGAAATATATGGGTGTTGTAGGAAAATCACGTTTGTGCACAAGACAGAGGAGAATTATTCATGGACGAACCCATCCAGATGGAAATATGACCTCTGTAAATCGGCCACATTAGGGAAGCCCACAGTGAACTGTTAGCAAACGCTCAATGCACAGGCTGCAGCTACCTCCAGTTTTTATGAGCTTTCCAAACACGTTAGCGCTAGCAGACATTCCCTTCCAAGAAAATCATGATATCCGAGGAACTATGCAAGGCTAGAAATGAGTGAGCTGTGCTTAACTTGCACTGAATAAATGTGATTCTACCAAATCTGCCCCAAAAGGGTACATTTGCCTGAACGCTAATTTTATGAACCTCGCTAGTGCCTCATGCAATTAGAGCCACACAGTAGATACAAATTGGAAACTCCAGAGGCAGTTGTATTTCAGTGAGATCTGATGCAACGACTTTCTGGTTTAATGTCCCCATACCTAGAATCTCATGCTGCTCATGCACTGTGAGCAGCTAAAAATAGGGCCATATCCTGGACAGATTGGAGCTACTCAGATGGAGAAAAGCTGAGTTGAAAGGGAAGGTTGGAGAACAACAGGATGGATGGAAGGGATGCTGGAACTCAGCACAGGAGCTCTAGCAGCAGGTATTTACCGTACCATGTGAATCCTCCATTGCTCATCTTCACAGTATTTGCTGCTGCTTCTTGCCAAAAAAGGTCGTGGTAAGCAGAGAGCATCCTCCATGCTCTGTGGCAGAAGAAAGCCCAGGTACCAACCCCTGCCCTTCTGTTTTGATAGCAGCTTGCTGATAAAATTGTTAAACGCTGTGTGAGTAGTTGCTAAGTGGAATTCACAAACGTCCTGGGATTCTGGCCACAGCAGTTATTAATGCTTTGTGCAGATAGGTTCACATTAACAGGAAATACCCCATTCTGTCCCTTCCCGTGCTCTAAAGTTTGCGGGGTTTTTGTGCCAGATGCTCTGCCTCAGAGACTCTGTAAGCGCTGAGAAACACCTCACTTGGGTAGTTCTGCCAAAGCTTGTCAAATAAACAAAGATCGACGCTCTCACTCTATCCCAGAAATACAGGGTGGCCCCGGGTGAATGTGGAGTCCGGGTTTGCAGCATGTGGCATGTTTCCAGCAGCAGGGACGAGTGTCCACGTGGAACAGGGACCCCGGCTGACAATACTGCTGTAGAAACTGGGGCAGCGCAAGTGCTGGGAGCGTCTGAGCATTGGGTGCTCCACACGGTATCACCACTATGGCCAGCTCGAGCCGTCCTCCCACGGCCCCACCTGCCGCCCAGATATGAGGGAAGACTTTCACGACCCAGCCTTACAGAGGAACCTACCAAGGATCCTACCAGTTCTTATTATCCCTTTCAGCCTTATTACATATGCCGTGTGAAATTCAGTCCAGCGCATCAAAGGGAAGTTTTGCCTTTGAAGGGCTGCATGCTTCCTGCATACAAACATTGCTCTGATTTAATTAAGCTTGATTTTATAATCAGTGTAGTTAAACCAGTACGATGCTTGTGAGCAAATACGGCTGGTGTAAGCACCTCAACGTGCATATGGCCTGATATCAATCCCACACATAAGCAAGTGACACTCGAATTTTCCTACCATTCACATTTTCCCTGTATTTCCTATATCTTACTTCTGATTTTTATGCATTACTTCTTTTGTTCACATTAATACACTCATAAGATTGTTTATTTTTCGTTTCTCAGCACTGAAAATTTTCTTACAGTCATCGTCCAGAGTTCAACCTTTCAATTGCAAATCGCAAGGCAAAGTTTAAAGTCAGTAACTGGATATTCATCCACAAGGGACCTCACGTAGAAGTTAAGTATTAGACATGAAAGGATAGCATTTAATTTAAGATAAGGCCTAATCTCTTCCCTTTGTGAGCAAGATTTCTGAACTAAATCTGAGCACTTGTGCCTGGAGCTGTTTAACTTTGCTTTCAGGTAGGTGGGTAGTGATGGAAATACACAGAACTGAATCCGCAGCATAATCCTGAGTATAAGATGGAGGTGCCATTAAGAGAAGGGAGGTAGACTTTAGGAATCATCTACCAAGTGTTCAGGAATGTGCAGGACACACATCTCTTCTGTGCAAGCTTGAGCTTCCTTGGATCTCGCTGTACCCATTACACTACTTGACTCCTGGAAAACCCACAGTCCACAGCACTCACAGTGATGCTACACACGGGAGTTGGTTTCTATTCATCAGCATATTCTTGAGAAAAGACACCCTATCACCTAAAATTTGATGAGAGGGTGTTTTCAGATGCTTGTCCCAAAATTGCAGTTGAGAAGCATGGTTATCAGCATACAGATCATAAATAACCTGTACTATTTTTTGTGTTATAGCCAGGTGTTTCTGACAGACTCCCTGGAGCTCCACAAAGCATTGGCCACATAGAACAGCTGAATTCCCATTTCAGTGGGTTGAGGCACAGAGTGATAAATTAGGTAATATGAGTCAGGTTGGCATATATGTGCCCAGTGAGAATTATACATTCATAACAGGAACGTTTATAGTTAACTAGAATGGGAAGTTATTTGAGTTGCATTAAGAATAGAGCATCTTTGTTTTATGGCTGATGGGACTTGAATTTATTGCAAGCAGAAAGTAGACTGTTGACATTGGCTCTTTAGGAAACATGAAGGAAGCTCCCATGAACAGGGAACCCTTTCGAGTGTAACATGCACTCATCCATAAAAGTTATCACATTATCATCCTCGCTCTGGATTCATTTCAGGCATCTCTTTCGCTGTCTCTAATTCACAACCTAGACAGTTTTTACTACGAGTGTGTTTAAGAACCCAGAGGGCCATATTTTTTGTCAGTTTGTGTTTTTAACACACTGATGGATTGTATTGCACTTCTGATCCCCCCCTGGATTTACTATTTTCCATTCGCCATAGAGAACTCTCTTTTCCTAACAACTTGTGGGACTGTCAAGCTGTGAATGACAGACATTAAAAAAAATTATGGGCAAGATTTTTAGTTGTCCTTTCATAACACACTGCAAAATTTTTCACTGCAAGAGTGGGACACTTTCAAAACTGACTCAGATGAATAAAAAATGAGCTAGACATCCTCCCGCTGACTGGGGCTCCGAGAGAAAACAGCTCTATTTTTCTTGTACAGAATGTTGAATTACTCAATATAACCTGGTGCATATATCTTCAGCTTCTGTAAGCCAAGGTGGGAGCCCAGACTTCACTGCACCCCACCGAGCAAGGGCTTGGCTCTCCTGCCCGTCTCAGCCTCTAACCACACGGCTAGTGGTTTACAGGTTAAATGGTCTGTTATACGAGGGCTGAAATTCCTGGATCTTCTGGCTGATGTGGACAATGAGGACTGTCGACCTCCAAATGGAGTTTGGCTTTTTCCAAGAGGATTTAATTGTTGGGAAGCAGCGGCCACCGAGAGCTGGGTCAAGGAGTGCTCACGGTCCCTGCCAAGCTCCACCACTACCACTCCACCTCTCAAGTGCTATTTCCAGCATCCCAGCGATTTAAGAGAAAAAGCAATGGTTTTGCAGTGTATCCGAGCTGTTACTGACTCCAACACGGTAATTGTAAGAAGCAGATCTAGGAAGGACCCCAGAAGATCACCTCACCTCATCATCAAGCAGCGTTACCTATGTCTTTCCTAAAGGCCTCCTGGATTACCTGTTCTTCGAAATGAGCAGTGATGGGGATGCATGACCTCCCTTGTGAGCCTGTGTCTGCATTGTCCCCACACTCAGGAACTATTTTCCCTGATGCCTGACTGAAACCGCCTCCTTCTCCATTAAGCCTGTGACAAGTTCTCCTAAGGCCAGGGGATATGAAAAAAGTTTATTCTTTCCTCCTTAGAGCTACCTTCTACATATTTGGACACTGTGTCCCCACAATCTTCTTTTCTAGGCTAAACAATACCAAATCCTTCAGTTTTTCCTTGCAGTTGATGATTCCTGATCCTCCGATCAGTCTTTTCTCTGAATTCTTTCCATTTGGTACATTTCCTTTCTAAATCATGATTTCCAAAGGGGGATATGTTTTGTTTGTAAGGATGATGTGCACATGTTTCTCTTTCTTTCACACCCCACCTTCAAAACAAATGTTTCTCTGCTTTTTTATTAACTGAAGAAAGGTGTAGCTGTGGGGAGAGGGTATGGGGAGGTTGGCTGTCCATCCGTAATATTTTACAAAAACATTTGTTATTCCCCATGACGCAGAAAGCGATTTAGCAAAGAAAAATGTATTAGTCTCACATTTCCAAAGTGACATTCTAACTGTTGAAGCCAGAAAATATACGTAGAGCTATTAAAATATTTGGATAGTGTAAGTTTAGATAAGATTCCAGCAGATATTCCTATCACACTTATTTCTCAATATGAAAGCCGTGACCCAGTATTTCTCCTGAATCAGCAGGATACGGGCCCTGCTTATCAAGCAAAGCTAAATGGTTATTGCTTTTAAATTAAGAGAAAGGTGATCGGTACTGAAGTGCATACATTTGGCTGGAAACCTAAGCCTTAGGATAATTGTGGCCTTGAATTATTTTAGGATTCAAGCTTGAGAAAAAAAAGGCGGTTGTTACTGTAATAACTCCTAGACCCTTCAAAACAAAAATTGTTTTGTAAACTTCGTTAAAAATTAAACTTTTTTTTAAAAATTAAACTTTTTTTGGTCGCAAAGTAGGGAATAAATAATCTGAAAAAAAAATGGTTAACCTATTTTGGACAAAAAATTTCTTTGGGATGCTGGAAAAAGTTCGTTGCCATGAGTGCTGAGGAATTTGGGCAGAGGAGCTGCACGGAGAGGACCTGAAGGGGTAGGAAGGAGATGCGAGGGCAGAGGGGACACAGAGCTGGCAGCCGCAGTGCTGCCGGGTCAGGAAACGCCATGTGCAGCAAGAGGGGACAAGGGGGTGGCAGGGACGTCGCAGGTGCAGCCCTGCGTGTCTGCCCAGCAGCAGCGTGGCCTTGGCTGGGTTGCTGTCACGGAGATCGTTGCGGGCGCACGGAGGGTCGGTGACCTGGACGGGGAGGATGGGATGGCTCCCGACCACTTTGCCTGCCGCCCCCCCGGCGAGCAGGGAGCAGCGTCAGCTTGGCAAAGGAACAACTGGATCTTCCCTCAACCTAAAAATAGCGACATAAATATTGTGTACGCATTAATTATAACTGTTACGAGGGTACAGTGTGGAAAAAAACTAATTAATGTGAGGCATGTTCAAATGACTTCAGTGAAAGCTATGCTTTTTTCTTAAAGGAACATGGTAATTTTTTTTCCCAGATGCTTTTAAATATTGCACGGAGACAATCTCATTCTCAGGGGGGCTTTCCTCCTGGAAGACCCCCAGGCATGGGGTTGAATAGCTGGTCACCATAAAGTATAGCATCAGCAATATAGCATTACCACATATTACAATACTTTGCACACAACCTGGCTACAAGAGCACCTTACAATTATTTTAATATAATTGTGATATAAGCTACCAGCAGGCCTGAGAGAAAATAAAACACATAGCCTAGATAATTACAATTAGATGCCTGGGGACCATCTTCTCAGTCCGACATGCAAGCCAACCAGCTTCACATCTTATGTATTTGCAGTTGTCAAAACATAGTTGGCTGTGGGGATGTGTACTTGGCCACAAAAATAAAAAAAAAACAGGCTAAAATTAGTGTCAGGAAGAGCAACGCGCATTTATTAAAAAGAAACCTGAAATAGTAATCACAGGACTATCATGCTGCCGTTCAAGGTTCACAGCTTAATTCTGCACTAAAGAGGTTTGCTGTTGGCTTGAAGACTTTCAGGTCAGTGGAAACTGTTGATCCTGGGAGGCCTGTCAAGAAAAATGAGTGAATTATGGGTTTTGGCCAAGTCATGTGCTTACCAGGCCAATTTCAGTAACCAAGGCAGCAAAAAACCCATTTCAATGAACTGAAATTAAAATGTGTATAAATGTACAGTCTAGGTTTTGAAGGATTTTTAATGCTTTGCAGTATGACATAATGGCACATATTTTTATGTCCTCAGAACTTTTCTGCTAGTTTCAAAAGGTTGAACTGACACTGATATCACATTATCCACTTATTCTGCAATATATTCTGGCCTTGTGCTTTATTTAATGCTTTGCAATTTTATTTGGATGCCATAATTTTACAGTTACCTCACTGGATGAATGAGGAAAAGTAAAAAGCTGCCAGATGAAGGTTATTTCACACATGACATCGTCAGCAGCCCAGGCCTTTCCTCGCTTACCTTTCCTTCTCCTCCACCTGAACGCAAACCCATTAAAAATGGGCCAGGAAACCTCCACCTCTGCCTTCACACACAAGATGCTCATAAATAGCATTTCTGTAACAGGGGTTTATAATCTGACATTAATGAAGACTCGAGGGTAGCACCGTGTTTGAGAAGGAGCCACGCCAGGACTGCGGCTGATGTATGTTCACATACCTCCAGTGTTATCAGTGGAAACCCTCGGAATTACGTCAGTGCAAGCGCTTTCCCATTCTCTTCAGTTCAAAAGTTTCTGTTGGCAGGATAATAAAAAATCCCCCATCGCATCTCGTGAAGAGTTTACACTGCAAATTCCAGAGCTCTGGCTGCTCCACCGCCTGGGTCCCAAAACACAGCGGCCGTGCTGCTTCCCGTCTGCTGCCAGCCCCTTTCCACCGCTCCAGCAGCATGAAAGGCTCCTCGCGTCACATGAAAGATGCCTTTCATTGAAGACCCCTTTTCCAGCTCTGGGTGAGCAGGAGGAGGCCGGAGCGCAGATGCAAAGCTGTGCTGCAGCCTTGCAGGTCTCTGCGGGGAAATTTGGTGGGTGCCTCACTAGGTGATGTGGTGGTTGCAGGGCGCAGGAGCCGCTCCTGTGCTCCTCAGTCTTGACCTGGAAGGTTAATGTCCACTCTGTAAGTGGTAACATAAAAGCCCACCACTTTAACCCCATCTCCTCACACCATCCAGCAGATCAAGGTCACCTGCAGACTCATTAACCTGCTGAAGAACCAAGATATGCAGCAATATTGCAGCCCTCACCTGCCGCTCCCCCCTTTCAAACACTCTGAAAACAGAGAGCTGCTGGTGGTGTCTCGCCCCCCAGCCACCCCTGGCCACTCCACGGTACCAACAGACCCCATCCACATCTCCCCGTGCCTCCATCCCCTCTAATTTGAGGTAGCCCAGCCTGGGTTTTGGAGCAGTAACTGCTCACTATAGATGAAACCGCACTTGGTGAGGGGAACAGGAGGGACCCGGACGAGCTAGAGAGGTGGGCCCGAGCAAACCTTATGAAGTTCAACAAGGCCAAGTGCAAGGTCCTACACTTGGGTTGGGACAACCCTCGTTATCAACACAGGTTGAGGAATGATGTGATACAGAGCAGCCCTGTGGAAAAGGACTTGGGGGTACTGGTGGATGAAAAGCTGGACATGAGCCAACAATGTGCACTTGCAGCCCAGCAGGCCAATCGCATCCTGGGCGGCATCAAAAGAAGCGTGGCCAGCAGATCCAGAGAGGTGATTCTGCCCCTCTTCGCTGCTCTTGTGACATCCCACCTGGAGTACTGTGTCCAGCTCTGGAGCCCTCAGCACAAGAAGGGCATGGACCTCTTGGAGCAGGTCCAGAGGAGGGCCACGAAGATGATCCGAGGGCTGGAGCACCTCTCCTATGAAGACAGGCTGAGAGAGTTGGGGTTGTTCAGCCTGGAGAAGAGGAGGCTCCGGGGAGACCTTATAGAGGCCTTCCAGTACCTGAAGGGGGCCTACAGGAAAGCTGGGGAGGGGCTGTTTGCAAGGGCATGTAGCGGTAGGATGAGGGGCAATGGTTTTAAACTCGAGCAGGGTAGGTTTAGATTAGACATTAGGAAGAAGTTCTTTACAGTGAGGGGGGTGAGGCCCTGGAACACGTTGCCCAGAGAGGTGGTGGAGGCCCCATCCCTGGAGACATTCAAGGCCAGGCTTGATGAGGCTCTGAGCAACCCGATCTAGTTGAGGATGTCCCTGCTTACTGCAGGGGGGTTGGGATAGATGACCTTTAAAGGTCCCTTCCAACCCAACACATTCTATGATTCTATGACAAATGTCTCGGCTATCCCTCCGTCTGCTGCCTAACCCAACCCAAAAAGGTCTTTATTTGAGCTCTGTGTCTGAGAGACTGCAGGAACAAAGGTGAGCTTGACTTGCCGGCCTGCTCCTTTGGTTGCTTTATTGTTTAATTGGTGTATATGAATTGATGTGTAATTGGCATATGAGCGTTAACTAATGAATAATGTGCATAACAATAGGGATAACAATGATTTACCCTTCCAGAGAGTTGCACTGAAAGGCTAGCAATCAGAGCAGGCTGATTAGTGAAAGTTCTTTATTTTACTCAGGGCTTTGAATACTATAAACTCTGACGGTAAAATAAATGCCATGTTAGGGAATAATAGTATCCTGCTGCTAAATTAATACCTAAATGACATCGTGGAAGGATTTCCATTTTAAAACTGATTTTCTTTCTGGCCTATATATTGATCGATGTGGAGTGGCTATCATTTTGTCTACTAGTTGTTACTGTTGTCAAGTGTTCATCATTCCAACTAGGAGCTTTCTTGGCTCAAATGCCACTCAGCTCCCTGCATAAAGCATTGCAAATTTACAGGTCCCAGACTGTAGCATTATATCAGCCACGGTGCACATCTTCATATTGACCAGTAAAGTTGAATGTTCATTTCTGAGTGGCACCAAAGAGTTATTGGAGTAAAAGCTCATATCCTCACAATACTCTACAAAATCTCACAGGACGGTGATAATTATAAAACAAAAAATTAAGTGCAGCTCAGTAGAATAACTGTGGCTGGTATGAAGTCACTGGTGTCTTAGCTGCCCTGCGTGAGGGATGACAGGGTGGTGGTATCCAAAAACCTCTGAGAACTTTGGTTTCACTTGATTTCAAAGTTAAAGTTTTCTTTCAGCATAATCACCTCTTCCTCTTTGTTTTCTGCAGTTACCTACAGCAAGGAACATTTTCCCAGGCATAAAAAAAAATTATATATTTTCCCTTGTTTCATCCCAATTTATTGTTTGTTCATCTTTCTGAGTAGCTGCTAGCATTAGTCATTTGTTCTCAGGGGTGCTCATGTCCTGCCTGTGCCTGGAGGACTTTGAGGACAGCTGGCAGCAGAAAGCAGGCTGTAGGCCAGACAATTCATTCTGGGCAGGATATTGCCCCAATCTGCAGGTTGGCAACCCCCAGTCTTAGATGTTGGACCCAGTTTTTCTGTAAAAATGAATCAAAAGCCCTCGTGACCTCTCTGGTCCCTCATGAGACTTCTCTACTAGATGTTTTGTTATCCTTCATAGCACTTTGTTTGTAGCTCTCCAGCCAGTTTTCAATCCATGTGACAATGTTCATTTCCAGGCCAGTTTTGATTATTATTCTTTGGTGTGAGATACCCTATCATTTGCTTTACTAAAATCCCAGAATAATTCCTTTACATCACTGCCTTTGTCCAGTAATGGTAAAACTCCATCATAAAATGTAATCAAGACTGTCTGGCAAGATCTTTTATTTAGAAACACATGTGGCTTATTGCACACAATTCCGCTGCCCTCTTGATTTTTCATGATTATATTTTCAATCTTAATATTACATTAATGGGGAGGGGAGGGGGAGAGACACATTTGTTTCATACCTGACCAATCATTTTTTTATGCATATACACATTTCCTATAACGCAGAGCACATTTTCAAGGGAGCTGTGCTATTTTCCGTGTGGTTTAGTCTGTTTGTTTATTTTATAATTAATTCTCGGTGAGAAGGTCATCCTTTCCCCCAGATGTTTATTACTTTTGCAAACCAAAGAAGATCGCTCTCATAACTTGCATCGCAGATCTAATACTTGTAAAATGCACAAGCGATGCCAGCGCGGTAATGGTTTCAAGAGCTTTCTATATGCAGAGCTGTGGTTCACCACAATGCCACAGCTTACCACAATTTAGCAGAGAGCCATAGCTTTTAATCAGTAAACCAAATCTTGCCCAATTTGAAAACACCATGCTTAGGGCGGGGAGGGGGAGATTTGGGAGAGATTTGCTGCCCCGGTTTCTTTCACCTTTTCTATTTATTTCCATTTTTTTAAATTACTCTCCCAGATTCCCAGCAAGGAGAAAAAAGGTGACAATCGGGAAACATTTGGATGTTGACAAAGACTAGTCCAAGTTTGTCAATTATATTTTCAACCTTAACCTTTATACACCTCTGATCCTCTTTCAGGTGTATGTACATTTCTGAAAATGCAAAGTGCATATGCATGGAAGTTTCTGAGGTTTAAATATATTATCTCAACCTCAAAATTTTCCCCCTGCAGAGTTTTTGATCACTTTGGGTATACTCAGCTACTTCTGCATAATTTACTACTGACTGCAAGGAGAGCAGGCTTGGAAATAAGCTCATATATACATAATTATATTTTCATATATCTATGAAAGGGGGGGGGTTCATATATGTATACACGTTTTGTCCGTGGAAGTCTTACAAACATGTTTGACTGAGGAGATGAAAGATGTGTGTTCAGCATGTAACATAAAAATGAACTGGTTGTTTGGAAGGGGGTGGCTCGTATTTCTGATATGTCTGAAGTTGAATTTCTTCAAATAGAGTCTCTATTTTTGCCTTGATAACATGAAAACACTGGTGGGACTTGCTAGAAAGATTTATTTTGCCAGCTGAAAGCTGAGTAGGCATCTCTGAGCAGCTGGTGGTAGGACAGGAGATAGGTTGAATTAAATCACCATAACGAACAGGGTTTGAATTTTTTTTAATGACGTCAAATTCCGTTTGTGACTTTTTCCTCAGCAGAGACAAGCTGTAACAACTTTACGTTGAGCAAGATATAAATCTTTTGATCTGGTACTATAATAGCCAAGATGTCAGAGATAATGTTACTTGATTTAGAGTTTGTGGCATCCACTTGACAAGGCGAGGCGAGAGCCGCGCCGTACAGCACCGCAGCGATAATCACACCAAACATCGGGACAGAAACAGTTTGTTTCTTTTCCGCATTGTGGGATTTTCACTACAGACAAGCCCGTGCTAAACCAATATTTTACATCAGTCACCCTGTGCGCAAGGACAGCAGCTGTCTGCAATTCAGCACTTTTGTAACTTTGACCAGAAATATTTTCAACCGAGTTTGTTGCACTTGCAGAGAGACTGAATTTCACACTGATCACCATCCCACGTGCCTGGACAGGCAGACTTTGGGCTTTGCTGGGACATGAAGTGAGTCACCTGTGAGAGACTTTTCAGTACCTCGGGGATGGGGAATTCGAATCCCACCTCTAAATAAAGTTATTCTGTGGAAAACTGCTGAGTCAGCCTCTAAATTATCTCAAAACTGTTTTCTATTCTGAAATCATAACACTCCGATAAGTGAGTTCAGCTCACAGTGCTGCAGTCAGAAGCAGCAGAATGGGAAACAGCGGTACCCAGCTGGAAATGAGGGGGCGATGTCCAGGGGAGGGGAAGTAATTGGGGAGAATCACGCTCAAGTCTGAGGGAAACCTAACTCACTAAACCCAAGCAAGTCAAGGTTTAAAATGTTTTGGATTCTGAACATCACTTTAGTTAAGAAACTTACTAAAATACAGTTTAATTCATAAAATTCAGCTGTGTAGGTAGAAGTTGAAAAAATCCATGGACCTTCTGATGGCTTGTCTTGGCTTATCTTCAGAAAGAACCAAAATATCAAGCATTCTACTAAGGTATCACACAAGCATTTCAATAGTCACAAGTCCCAGTTGTTGTTTTGCACCATTCCCACCAACGCTGCAGTCCCTGTCCCTGGAGACCTGCAGAAACAAGGGATGCTGTGGGTCAGCCCCTTCCCATCTCAGTGACGGCTGTTGGGGGAAATAATCTCATGAGTTAACAAACAAAAACCTATTTCTATAAAAATGGTACTCTAGAAACTTGCTTTTATTAGCCAAGACTGTCTCAAACAAAAAAGTAAATTCAACACCCTTCCACATGCTTTCTGCTGTTTAAATTCGCTTTGGAGAAGGTGATTATTATTGACTGTCTAGCTTCTTATGTAAAAAACAAGAATTTTGGCAGTGGGGTCTAATACTTGGGGGTGGTGGTGTCTTTCCTATGTGTTGAAATTGTGAGTGAAAGAACATGGGATGAATATGCAAATGCAGAAAAGAAAACAGGCAATATTTGTGTGGAAGACTAAAGAAATACATATTTTCCATTTTTTTATGGTTATTGTCATCCACAGGCAAGCTGATCGCAAATGATGTCTCTGCGTGCGCTTGTCCATAATGAGCTTCCCACTTCCCGCCATGAGAAAGGATGGGACCACTTCCCTTATCCTTTCTAGGTGTGACTGCTCCTCAGCATGGTGTGTTCAGGCATTTCTCGTCTCGCCTCTCTTCATCTGTCAAAACACAGATCAGCTCAAGCTTTCTGGATCATTACAGTGGCAGATGGACAAATTTTTACCTCAATCGCCATAAAACAGTAACAACATGTTTCTTTTCTCCATGACACAACAGGAAAATACCCGTTTGGGTAAATCAAAGGCACTGTAATCTCTTCTGCAGGTGCTGGGGGGTTTGCTTACATGCTTTTCTGGCTCTGCACCTTCCTCAGCCCCTCGCATGTACGTACATACATTCGTGTGCACAGACACCTGCCTACATGGTTTCCTTACTTTCCTGCCCACCGCCTGCTCCAGTTTCATCCCACAGCTTTCAGCTGAGGGCTCTGGCTGCCCACAAGGCAGCATGGCGCCAGTGTGCAAGCTCCCAGCCCACTCTCCCAGCAAGCCCTCGCATGTTCCTCCTGCTCAACTGCACCATGGGCATCTGCAACAGGAGCCAAACGGGTGGTCTCAGCTTCCAGCCGGGACAGGAGCATGCATCCAGTCCTCCTGCAGCCGGAGATGTCCATCAAAACCATCCACCAGCCATCACACCATCCAAACGGTGTGATCTTTATAAACCCACACAACTTTCTCTCCGCAGGTTTGAGGGGAGGCTGAGGGGAGACCTTATCGCTCTCTACAACTACCTGAAAGGAGGGTGTAGCGAGGTGGGGGTCGGTCTCTTCTCCCAGGTAACAGGCGACAGGACAAGAGGAAACGGCCTCAAGTTGCGCCAGGGGAGGTTTAGATTGGATATTAGGAAAAAATTTTAAACTGAAAGGGTTATTAAGCATTGGAACAGGCTGCCCAGGGCACTGGTTGAGTCACCATCCCTGGAGGGATTTAAAAGACGAGTGCATGTAGTGGTTAGAGATATGGTTTAGTGATGGTTTTTGTCAGAGTTAGGATGATGGTTGGACTAGATGATCTGAAAGGTCCCTTCCAACCTAGGCAATTCTATGACTCTATGAGTCCAGCACACAAGTCAGCGCAAGCAGGAGAGCATCCCCACCGGGAAATTGCTACTACAGTCCCTGGGTAAGAGTAAGCATCTTAAAAATCAGACCTCAGCAGCTGTGCTTTGCACGCTGGACTTGCAGACTGGATGGACGTTATTATTTACTGCATCATTCATGGCCAGGGAGGATCCCTGGCAGTAACGACAGTGACCTCTGCTTTGAAACCGGGTAATTGCCACTTGCTCACAGCACACGTGGTGGTGTAGTGCAGTCGCAGCAATTCCAGCAAAGCAGCAAGTCCACATCGCTTTCCAAGAAACCATTTCAGCCCTGCTGCCCAGAGCTCGGCTTTGCACAGCCCGTCCAGGCAGCTGGTTTTCATGAAGACCCCGTTGGCTGGGAGTGTGTCGAAATCCCTCGAACGCCTGTCCCTGAGCTCAGAGGAGGTCTGGGAGGAGACCTCCGCCTCTCGCTGTGCCTTTGCTGGCCATGGCAGCAGCAGAGGACCAGCCACTGGCCAGTTCCCAGCTCTGCCGCGTGCCAGGTGACTGCTGGCATATGATTTCATGGCTTGGCCTCTGAATTCTGGGCTTATCTGGAGATATTTCTGAATTATACGGAGAAGATGGAAGCTATAAACTACCGAGAGTGAAGACATTTTCAAAAAGAGGCCAGATGTGGCAAACTGGTCCTTTTTCTTGTCTCCACTACCATCCATCCTTACATTGGCATGTTGAGCAGAGATGAACATTTCCTCTCCAAGTAAGAAATCATATGTTGATCTGGCTAACAAATTGCCATAGTCATTCTGTGAAATGCTTCAGACACTAAATCTGATATCAATTCCCTTTCCTCACCCTAAATCCTGCTTTTTTGACAACCAAGGTTAATCATTCCTACCTTTCACGCCGTGTGCCGTGACACGAGCTGCACCTGGGGAGCATAACGAGGTTGCTCCTCACCACTTCCATTCCCTTGGGCCTCTCTTATTAACTGTCTCTGGTAAGAGGCTAGCCAAGCGCTGGCACTTTTACATCCCTGAAAATGTTCCCCATATTTCTTGACGAAGACGTCTGCTGACTCGAAAGGCTGTCACTTACTGCGTGCAGCTACTTCTCCATGCAAAGGGCCCAGTTCCTCTGTTGTGCAATTTGTCTATCTGATCTTCTAAAGGCAAAAAAGGAGACATTTGCTATTTCCTCAGCATGCAGGAGGCAATCAGCCCTTTTATGGGGTAATGACTTTACAGCAATAAGGTACAGTCGTCTCCTATTCTTAGAATGAAACAGCAACGTGTAACTCTACTCTGAAAATATTAAAAGTTGTCACCACACTGTCTGCACGTGTACTCCCACCAACCTTTACAGAGAGGCCTGTAGTTGTAAAAAGGTGGAAATTATGGCTTCACTGTGGAATTGTGCTGCTGGACATTGTTAATGACAATAAATCAGAGCAGCTGCCTTCATGCCGGATTACACATGAGTGTGTAAAGTTAGGCACCTGGTTCGAAACTGTTCGTCCTGGTTACTTCTAGCTACAGTCATCCACTCTACTGCTTCCTTATAGCTCAAGTTATAGATACTTTGCCCCTTAAAGTGGTTTCCAGTGCTGCCTTTCCAGTTTGTCCTGCCAGGCTGGGCTGGCTCCTGGTGGTGGAGGGCCTGGGGGTGGACGGACATGAACACAACGTCACCGGGGCTCACACGCTCCGTCCCGTGGGGTTCGTGTCCCTGGCCGGATCCAGCGTGGCGGGGCATGAGCTTCAGTACTCCGGCTCTGCGGTCCAGCCTGCCTGCGTGGCATCTCCCAGACAGACCTCACATGCTTTCTCCCTGGTACTTTTCCACTTGCTTGCTGATGTATCTAACCGTATTTTTGAGGTCTGCTAAATATACAGCCAGCCATAGGCTTCAGCAAGCAAACCGCAGAACCCAAACAAAAGAAAACTCATTCCTCATTTCCCTGACCAGACCCAAACAACATCTACAACACTTCCCCAATTTAAACATGTGAGATTTTCCTGCCAGACCCTGCAAAAAAAGAAAAAGAGGACCAAACTGTCCTCTCTGGCAAACACTGGTCTCTGGCAAACGCTGAGATGCACATTGCACATCTCTCTGCGCCACATGCCCCCGCCACTCCTGTTGGTGGCCCAGGCCCTGGAGAACAGCCTCTTGCTCCCTTGGTTAACCAAGGAGCTGCTGCTAAAGTCTTTTTTAACCCCCGAATGTGTTTTTTAGTGCTGTGCTCTGGATTCAGTGACGATGTGAGGGCAGAGCTATTTCAGGTGGCTCCTGCAGCACTGTGGCATCTTTTCAATGCTCTCCACACCATCAGCACCCACTGCCCTGGTGCACCGCTGGCCCTGGGCACTGTCTGCTGGAGAGCTCTTGTCATTCGGCTTCAAAAGGATAAACCCATTGTATCCTTTGATTACCTTAGAAGAGTAAATTTCCTTGCTTTTAGATAGCGTATTTTTTTTAAATGTGATATTCTGCAAATAGATTTCCCACACACAAAATGGAAAGCCTTAGACTAGTCACTCTAGTCAACAGATTATGAAAGTGAAGTGGCTCTAAATGATCTCTGTGCATGAGTTCACTTTGAAAAACAGCTCTTAGACCTCTGTGGAAATCCACTTCTTTTATGCAATTTCCTTTTTTATGCAGTCCTCGGGATAAGACAGAGCAGCAAACCATAGGCTGTTTCTATTCCAGGGTAGCCTGTGAGAAATAACTGTGAGGTCCAGCAAAACAACAGCAGCCTTTTCGAAACAGAGAGCAGACGTGTTCCCCATTGACAGCACCGCTCTTCTGTTCCTTTTGCACTTTCTGTAGACACTCAGCCCCACAGAAGCCTCTGGCTTCCCTTCTTCACCTTCACATATTTACCTTCCCCCTCCCTTTTTCCCTTCATCCTGAGGTACTTTTGCCCTGGCAGACCTGAGCAACCTGTCCCGTTTTATTCTCCCATCCTCCCATCAGGATGCTGCTGCTCCGGTGGCTCAGCATGGCTGGCTGTCCCAGAAAGCCACCCTGTCCTCATCCCTCCCCCTCATCGCCAGAGCGGGTGTTTTGCTCTGCCACTTGCCTTGGAAAGTGCTTACATCCCGCCCAGCTGCCGAGGGTCCCTCAGCCATATTCCGCCATATGGCACCACGTCCCTTCACTTTATCGCGTGGAAAATATCAAGATAATCAGACCTGCCTCGCTGTGATTCATGTAGCCATCTGTCTGGGCTTCCCACTATTCGAGTGCTGTAATAACCAGCCTGCTAGCCAGAATATAAGCGGGTTTTTACTGTCCAATTTTCTTAATCTAAACAAACATGAAAGGCCAAATTCTGCTCTGGACTCCGTTTGGACAAATCGCATTTGTGACATTAAAAGGAGCTGTTTGAATCAGTCCGAGAATGGAGTTTGGCCCAGAGATTTCCAACTGATTTATAGTGTCCATCTCGCTGCTCTTTATCAAGGGGAACCTGGCCTGAGCGCAGTTTTTAATCAATGTTGGTATACACAAAACTCAGTCACGGCCACAGCCATGTTTGGTATCAGGGTTGATACCAGCCGTGGTTGGTAGCAGCTCTGTCCCTCTTGAGTCACTTTTACATGGCTCTCAAGCTTTCAGACACTGCCTGTCCGGTCAAGGAGGACCCTGCCTTAAGTAAACCCTGTGAAAAGAGGATAAGAAACTTTTAAAGAAAGTTTGGCTATGGGCTTAAAGAAAGTCCCAGTTAACTGCTACTGGGACTGCTTCTGTCAACCACTCTTCACCGCGGGCTAACACATGTGTCTTCAGCTACTGGGGAAAAAGCTGGGAGGTAAACTGGTTGGCTCCCAATTCTGCTTTATACCTGAGATATTGACGCTGGGCAGATCTGGTCTCCAGAAATGTACACTGCAGCACCAGTGCTCCTGAAATCCCTTTCCCTGAAGGCAACGGCCACGCAGAGCTTCAGTCCTCTGCCCCAGGAACCAGCACTGCGGTGGGGGTCCAGCTCCCACATTGTAGCTCTGCCAGCACCATGTGCCTCTGGTCATCTTCCCCAGGGAGCCCAGCTCCCCCCAGGGTCCACCTCCTGGCCCCATCTGATTAGCAGCCGACAGAGTTCGGCCCAGGTTTGCAGGAAATGGTCCCAGGAGACATGGACAGGGATGGAGGTGGCAACACCCTTTGAGTACCTAAAAGCCTACTGTAAAGAAATGGGGAACCTCCCTGGAGTGTATGACAAGCAGTGATGGGTGAACCTGAATCAGGGGAGGGCAATGAGACCCTTTCCAGTCATTTCAGCAGACTGTGAAATCAAGACTTTAAATCCTCCAGGATGCAGCCCTTAAAAAAATCATGTTGTGTGTCCTGTTTTTCCTACCAAGCTCTGACCACTTCACATGGATGGCCAAGTGAGAGCCAGTCAGTCCAGTTCCTGGTGGAAATGTGTTAATACTGAAAAAGGGAGTTTTTGAAACTGAAATATCTGTATTTTCTTTATTTTGAAAATAAATGACTCCTATAGTTCCTTGTAGCCTTTGTGGCATGCCAAACACTTGCAATATTTTAGGACCACAGTTCTTGAAACCTAGTGAACATGAGCAAATCTCAGCTTCCTTTTAAGAATTAAAAATGCATCTTTTCCTCAACTTTTCAGGAAAAAATTCCTTACATTGAAACAATGGAGCCTGCAGGTCCCAAAATCAGCCAAAAGTGAAATAAAAGTGATGTGAACCTTTGCATTTTAAAATCTCAAGATTTCTGTATGTCAGGAACTGGTGACACGAAATTTGCATACAGACAATTAAATAAGCCTTCTAATCAGTCAGCATGATAGAAAGTCTTTTGGATGCTACCCACAGGATTTGTTATTTTTATAACTCTTGGCTGTTTTAAGTTATTTTTTAAACTATTCTCTCTCATTACAGTTTAATGTTACTTAGTGTATAGCTGAAAAAAGAAAACGTGTTAAACCTAAAAAGTAGGAAGAAGCAGAAAGAAAAAAAGCCCTAAATTTCCAAAAGCGATGCTGCTCAGCCACATTAGGCCTCCTCACTATTTCATGCAGAAGTTGATCTGAAAGTGGTGTCAGGAAAGGTAATAACGAGGCAAGATGGCACTGCAGGGAACCTACATTTTCACCTTTTTCCCTGTGTTTTTTCTCAAGCCAAGAAGGTCTCAGAACTCCTCGAAGAGGGCTACAGCCCGGGTATGTTCGAAGTGGCAGATGACAACCAATTTTTCAAAGGCTCTTACAAAGCAGAGGAGCTGTGTAGGGTCACTCTGTAGGGTCTTCCCAAACTCTTCTGCACTTCAGCGCTGGCCGGCCTGGCTACACAGGTGGCAAAAACAAGCCTCTGGGCATTGTTGGAAGGAATAATTATTTATTGGATTAATTGAAACCAAAGGCTTAAGTGTCTTTTTCAAACAGCAGGGAAGCCCAGGGGAGAAGATGTGACAGCGAAGAGGAAAAACGTCAGTTCTTCTGTGGCTCCCTGTGTGCGAGCAGGACCTCGGTATCCCACAGAAGCAGACTGACTCCTCTGCTCATCAGCTTCTGCTTTCTGGGTCAAATCAGCATCTAAATTAAGCTGGTGCTCAGTTCCTTAGCACAGAGAGGAGCTGCATGAAGGCACCTCAGCCCTGTGTTTGCATCCTTTGCCGTCATCCCAGGCTAGACCATTCTCCCCCTTCTTTATTTTCCCAGTACCTTTCTCAAAGGGACTGGCAGCAAAAAAAAGGGGGTCCAATAATAAAGATAAATCTCTTAAAATTTTCCCCATTAATGACATTGCCTTTTCTCTGCCCTTAAGCCATTTTTTAATCCCTTTCAGTATTTTTCTGCCTATTCTATGCCATTCTTTCTGACCTTGCAAATCAATCTGTCGTGCAGTGCAGTATTAAATGGCCCCCTGACAGCTGGATGAACCATGCCTACTGTTTCCCCCCTCACCCACTAATCCAGTAAGCAAATTTATCAGGTATGACCTACATTGCTCGTTGGAGAGTGATGGTAATTCACACAAGAGCCTCTCGCAAGGCTGGAAGACACAAGCGTGCAGCCCAAAGGCTTTACTAAGGCAGTCAAATTCTGCAGTCACAGAATCACAGAATCACAGAATTATAGGGGTTGGAAGGGACCTCTGGAGATCATCTAGTCCAACCCCCCTACCAGGGCAGGGTGACCTAGAGCAGGTTGCACAGGAACACGTCCAGGCAGGTTTTGAATGTCTCCAGAGATGGAGACTCCACCACCTCTCTGGGCAGCCTGTTCCAGTGCTCTGCCACCCTCAGAGTAAAGAAGTTCCTTCTCATGTTTAGGTGGAACTTCCTATACTCAAGTTCGTGCCTGTTACCTCTTGTCCTGTCACTGGGCACCACTGAAAAGAGTCTGGCCCCATCCTCCTGATGCCCGCTGTTTAAGTTTTTATAAGCATTGATAAGATCCCCCCTCGGTTTTGCTTTTTCCAGACTGAAAAGATCCAAGTCCCTCAGCCTTTCTTCATAAGAGAGATGTTCTAGTCCCCTGATCATCTTGGCAGCCCTTTGCTGTACCCTCTCCAGCAGTTCCCTGTCCTTCTTGAATCGGGGAGCCCAGAACTGGACACAGTACTCCAGATGCAGTCACCGTCTGTGACCCAGTCCTGCTCTCCAGCGTGAAGTAAGAGTACAATTAAAGTCAATGGAGTGACACGCGAGTCGTTCTGGGAAGAGATTCAGCTCTGTCGTTCACAATGCGAGATTATATTTGCTTTTAACATTCTCATACCTGGAGACCCTCCCCATCTTCCTCATCAGAAAAAGCCTCACGCAGCACAGCTGGTGGGGCAGGGCGCTGCGTCCAGAGCTGAGCCGGCTGCATCCGTCCGACCCAGCCAGGAGGCGTGGAAGCAGGCTGTAAGACATCCAGCCCGTCCCTGACGGATGTTTCTCTGACCTTGTCTTAAAAAATCATTAATTATCCTTATAATTAGAAAGTTTTAAAATTAAATGTCTCTGGCTGCAAATTTAGCTGATTACCTCTTGTGTGCCAGACTGGTCCCCAGGGGGGTAATGTAACAACGGATAAGAGGAGCTCTGAGTGCTCGTTGCTATTTTATAGAGGTTCAGGGTCAAAATCCAGGCCAAAGTAAGGATTTTGTTACTGCCCCACTAGTGAAACTGTTATTGACACAGTCATGCTTTCTGGAGGATAAGGACAGGTGGGAAAATGATAAGCAACCCACAGCGTGAAGGTGAGCACTGCTGCTCCGCTCATCTCTCTCCCGTGGGCTCAGTTTGCGCCTCTCACCTGCCCTGGGCATGTCCCTTGTATATTCTGTGCTCATCACCATTCAATGTGATGCCACTGTTGAGAAAGAAAAAAAATGAACTTCATACATCAAAAGTCAAAGTTTTATCCATTTTCCCTCCAAAACGGATGATGAGCAAAGTGCTGCCTTCACAAAACATTTCCATTTTTGATGAAAAGTTGTTGGAGAACATATTTGTTTCCCTGATTTTTCTCAATGTCTGCTCTCATTCCTGTCCCTCGCAAACCGAGGAGTTGGCTCAGGACTCTCACTACAAGTTGCCTCTCCAACCTCAAGGCATTTTGAAGCTCTCTTCCCACTTTCTCCCAGGTGTTTTGACATCCTTTAATGTGTAAACACCAAAACTCCCATCCATGTGCTAGGGTAGTGTTTCTCTCTGACCTGAGAGAAGTTTGACCAGAAATCGGTAGTTTCACAATGCCTCTATTAATGGAAATATTAAATAACAAGTCAGATGGAGCAGGTTTCAAACTCCTACGAGACACTAACGTGATGTAATATCTCCTTGGAAACGCTGCAGCGTGGGGTTTGGCAGGATGTGTCGGTGATACTACAGATTGTATAGTGTGGGACTACTATAGCTGCTGTCCACTGCAGCTGTGCATCCAGGCTTTCACGGCTTTCCACACCCTGCCTGCTAAAGGCTGCTATGCAGCCGCCCATCTTCAAAGCTAAAAGCTGTGATCTATGTTGCCTTTATTTTAGACTCAAGTAGCAAGGGCACAAAAGGCACTTTGCCCCAAGTTCTGGATGTTTTCAATAGGTTTTCAGCACATCCTGATGGATTTCACTAGACACCTATAGGAGCAGCCATGCACCAAAAGTTGAGAATGTCTTTTGATGGATCGTGACCCACATGTAATATTTAATTTGAACAAACTGGCTTTCTAGTACCAAAGGTGCTTAGACACTAAAGAAAAACTTTAGTTTCTGGTTGCTCTTGCTTGAATAACCCATTTTCATGATATTTCCTTTATAATTTTGGGTAAAGCCACATATGCATCTGTACACAGCAAAATGAGATAATCTAAGAGGAATATGTCAAGCCAGACTGCAGAAAGAGATGATATTTGATATTTAGAGTGGATGAAGCAACACACAATATGAGGCACTGGTAACTTGGAACATTATGTACCAGATTACGTTTCCAAAAAAAAAAAAAAAAAAAGGAAAAGACAAAATGAGTTCTTTTTTCCCCCCTCCTTCTGAGAAATCACTTTTAGGTAAACCTTCAGGAAACAACATCTGATGTGACATTCCCCCTTTTCACCCTCCCCCCTCTGCAGCAAGCAAAGGTTTCGCAGCAAGCAAAGGTTTCTCAGCAAGCTTCCCCAGCTCGTGGCGCTGCTCTGTGCGGCTCCAGCTCAGCGATTGGTGAAGCAGGTGTAACTCCATGCGGATAATAAAGCTGGAGCAAATGGGCTACTGGGTGTGCGCCCAAGACAGGATTTTCTGGAAGCAGCAGAAAGCTCTTCTTTGGCCTTGGCAGTGGGGGAGCCCTCGCTGGGGGGCGATCAGCCGGGCTGGGCTGTCACTCAGCAATGCTGCATGCGAAACCCACTCCGAGTCTCTCGTAGCAGGTTGTTCTCTGAGCAGCAAAACCCCATCGGAGGAGCTCCGGCGCAGCCTGCGACTGCAACGCACCCTGCAGCCTGCCAGCCAGTCCTGCTGGAGACGTGCACGTTTAACCCTACGCACGATGAGTAGTTCCCTTGGCTTTGGATGCATGGGACTACTTTGGATGTGATTCCTCGTAGGTATGAGTCTTATGTGGCATTATGATTAATGTAAACATGCATTCAGCATCAACATAAAGCCGTTCCAGCCACAACTGCTGGCAATCTGTGTGGCAGTATCAGAAGTTGTGGCTGCCCTGTCCCTGGAAGTGTTCAAGGCCAGGCTGGATGGGGCTTTGAGCAGCCTGGTCTAGTGGGAGGTGTCCCTGCCCATGGCAGGGGAGTTGGAACGGGATGATCTTTAAGGTCCTTTCTAACCCAAACCATTCTGATTCTATGATCTCTCTGGTCTATGCAACACAGAGAGGTTATTTATTCCCATATATCATTAATGTGATTTTTTTTCTTAAAGTACCAGAATGAAGGCACTGAAGAACGATAGCGTCTGTCCCTGCAGGGTGGAACACAGCTCAGTAAAAAGGGAAAATATAAGACCTTGATGCTAATCATATCCTAACCAAATCCTATATTTAGGGGTGAATTTCATCCACCCAGCGCAGCAGTGCAAACTTCCCCAGCCTTAGCATCCTCCAGAGCCGCTCAACCCTGACCTGGAGAATACCACCTCTGGGGTTGAGAAACTGGATGGTATTCTGGTTTTCAACCCTCTTTTACTGTAGTGAAATATTTCCAATAAAAATAGGAGCTGTTCAATGTATGGCTCCAGCATTTGCGGAATGACAGCAGCACTGGGACTTTACACTTCAGAAAATCCCTTGTTCACCCTTATGTGATGTGTGAGATCACGGAAAGACAGAGCAATTCGCCTTCTGCCTGCCAAACACCCAATCACCATTTAAAAACTTTACAGCACCCCTTGGTGGATATATATTAGCACCGTTTAACTACTTGCAGATATTTTTCTGAGAAAGTAAATTGGAAGTATGAAAAAACAAGACATAAACAGGGCAGCCCTCATAGCAGGAGGAAGTCACAAGGAGGGAAAGTGAATCTTGAGAACCTATTCTTCATCTCTAATCGGCATAGAACTGGCCTTTTAGATAAACACAGGCTCATTTATCATCTACTACTACCACTGCTTACAGTAATGTGCATGTTTTTAGGGGCAGTACCAGGAGAGAGCATTGCCCTGGCCAGTCTGCACGCCGTTAGGCAAGTTCTCAAGTGTCTTTTGCTGTTGACAACAGGGTCGGACAAGAGCAGCAGGGACCATCCCCATGGCCACTTTGCCTGCCCAGTCCCAGGAAGACTCGTTTGATGAGCATCACAGCAGAAGTCGGGGATGGTGAGGATGCGTGCGTCGGCTTCGCAGGTCCCTGCGCAGGAGGCAGCGCGGGGGGGATGGAGGAGCTGTGAAGACACCTCTGGAGGTTGGCAGCTCCAGCCCAGCATGGCGAGCGGCTGCAGTGAGAGAGCAGAGCAGTTACCAGTGTGGTTCGCTGGATCAGCTGGCCAGACGTACACACAGCCCTGCACCACGGACTGGGAAAAGTGCCCACACGCTAATGAGTACAGAGACGCGGCAATTAGGTTGTAAGCGCTTTGGATTAGGACCATCTGCGCCGTGATTATACAATACCTGCTGCAGTGGGCCCTCAGCCTGCTGAAATGCTCCTGCAGGAGAAACATCCAGGGCAAGGAGCTCACATTTTTCCTGTTATCACTGCGTCTTTTTGGAGGAAGTGGGGGAAATGACTATTTTTCAAAAGAACATCTTGTTGTAACAACTCTGAGAATTTCTGCTCAGAGCAGCTCAGTCCTGAACTCAGAAACACTTTCCATCCACGGAGCACAGCAGAGACATATGCTGTGTTTTGGACAGGAAGGGAGAAGATGGACTGGAGACAATTCTGCAGAAGATTCAAGTACATTTCCAGGAAAATAAAAATGATTCATCGCACTTCTAATAGCGGTTATAGGCATAACTGCGAAAGCGGTAGCACAGCACAAGCAATCAGATCAATTAAGAGGGACCAGGATGACATCAATTCTGAAAATCAGAGAAAGAAGAAGATTTTGGGCACAGTGTCTTCAGGGGACAGGCTGAAACTTTTCAGCATGCAATCACCAAATCAGAATTTACAGCTCAAAACATGCATGGAAGAATAACCAGGAAAGGGGTCCCGAATACCGCCGGGGTCCAGTCCAGCACCAGGGGAACAGCTCATGCCCTCTGCTCCCAAAATTAAACTTTCTATTCATTGTACCTTATTGTTTAGCAGCTCATGGTAGGAAGGATTACAGAGATTAAAAAAATATATGTTCCTGGGATAAAATTCATCTACTTGCTTTTTTATTTGTAAGACGGCCCACACTTTGTGGGGAGAGGACATGTGCAACTAGTTTTACATCCGTCAGGAAAAAAGGCTAGCCGCTATCTGCCAAATTTATTTGAGCATTCAGCCTACCAGTAATGAAACAGCAATGGTTTTGAGGCAGAATAATAAGACGGTGGTCTGACATGGCGTGTGATGTATCTGGGGATATACATTATAAGGTTAAGAAGGTTACGTGGGTGTGCTGGAGGATCAGCAGTGCCACCTGGCATTGTACCTCCTAGGTAGGGACTGTGTAGGGTTCTCTTTTCACAAATCCAGCTGTGCTTTAGAAATACAACATAAATTAAGAAAATTATGCAATGACTGTAGACCATACATCTAACTATGTTTTGGGATCCATTATATGCAGAAGTACTGGTTGTTACTGATCTTGATGGATAAGCCCATGGTTCCAATGAAATCTTAAATAAAGCTCCAAGAGACTTCAGTGAAGCCAATGGTTAATGCCTTTTCCTGAGTTTGCAGAAGTCTCATTTCGGAGCACTGATCAGAAGCTGAGAGAAGAAGAAGGGTCTGATGATTTAGGTTGTACTTGAGGATTTCCCTGCACTCAGTTCCTTACCCGTGAGAGATTTTTCAGTGTCTTGTGCAAACGGTACAGGATCTGTGTTCCCATCTCTCTTGCTCGCCGAAACAGGAAAGTATGTGGGTGATGGCATGGAGGTCAGGACCCACAATGGAGGCAGGGCAAAGAGCTGGAGGTCCAGGATGAGTCCAGAAGAGCTCTCAAAGAGAGATCTACTGAAACCACCACAAGCAGAGGTGCCGGGCAGCAGCTCAGTGCGGGCCCTTTCCTGCAGGTTGGTCTGAGCTGCAATGAAACTTCCAGAGGGATGACACAGTGACCTCGTGAGAGAAAATCTGCTAGGCTGCCTCCTGTCCTCTTCCACAGTGTGATGACTTAGGTAGTACACAGCTTGTTGGTGTACCTGGTTTAGTCTTCAGCGTCTCCAAGGACACATCTACTAAGGCCTGTAGCAGAGACTTGTGTAATTTTAAACAGTGAAATGATACCAAATATTGTCAAGAGTATCAATCCCTCCAATCAGTGAGTGCTGCAATAGTGCAGTTCAACCCTGAGCACGCGTCCTTAGCACAGCAGCCAGAGTCCAGACCAAAAATCACATTTATGGGTTCTAAAACTTGAATGGATTCAAAAACATGAATAAAAAGAAACAGTGACCAAAGCCAGCACCCTGCAGAAATTACAGTGGATTGAGCTGAAGGGATGCACGTATCAGCCGCTCCCCTAGAGGCTTTTCAGAAAGCTGGGCAGGTCCTACTTATTCTTCTCTGTAGGGGATGTGCTTGCCAGCCATCAACCTAAACAAAAGACAAGGTGACAAGGTGCTACCCAGGAGACCAAGACCTTCGCGCTGTGGGCTCATGACCATTTGGAAACAGCCGGCATGCCTTTTTGTGGTGTGAAGGAGTGCAAATGTTAAATGCTGCTGTCCCATAGACTCACCCTGGCCAGAAACCACAATGTTGTGCTCCTCCTCACGTAGCGACACAAGCGTTTTGCGTGCACAGCTCTCAGCTCACTGCGAGCACCTTGCTGGAGCCTGTGACAGGGAAACCATGCCACATCTGGCCAAGGCTTCTTTCCAGGACTGATCCACATCCTGGAACATGGAGTCTCCCAGGCAGCTGGATATAGGGGGTCGGGCAGATTTTGGTTACCCTAGCAACTCGCATGTTACAATTCCTAAACAACTGAGATGTTGGAAGGCTGGGGACACTTGAGGGAAACGGTTATGGAAAATAAAACTAGTCTTCCAGCCATGCAGACACACTGTGTAGTAAGATCTGCTTATTGAACTGCATTCAACTCCTCATCATTTTCTGGATGGCCAACGGATTACCAACTATCAGACCAGATATTCTATTCTCCCACTTTCCTTTATTAAATTCAGACTCTTGCAAAAGAAGAACCTGCTCGGAAAGAGTGCAAGCGGATGGGTAGCGGCCGTGCCCTGCACCGTGCCGTGCAGCGAGAGGCACGGTGCCCCTCAGGTGTGCTACCTGCAACCAGACATTCACAGCTTGCCATCGTTTCATTAGGCTGAAGGAGCTGCAAAACACCAACTGAGAGCGTAAAATAGGATGATGAAGATTACGGCAGGGCAGGGCATCAGATCTTGATGCAACGGCAATCAGCGTTGCTCCAGGAACATCAGTGCAGCAGCTCAGTTCACTGGACACCGATGATTACCGCTTGGGCATCACCTTCATCACGACATTTTGAAATTTCAGTTATTTTCACCTGGAAAATGTTTTGATTTGAGAAGTGCTATGTTCAGATCTCACACACCAAGCTGATTTCCAGCCTCCGGCCCTGAACGGTTTCCACTGCAGGTCAGCGCTTGTAACTCCAGTAACTTTCATTTATCTTCACAGCTCCTGACCTGAATCAATTCCCTGGTCATTTAATTTGAGGCTTATAATTAATTATGTAGTAGCTCATCTTAATCAAGCATTTGTTAACTGCCAAAAATGCCCACCTCGTGAAAGGCTGTGTTTCTATAGCACAAGGTGCCCTCACAAGGAGAAGCACAACATGGAGCTGGTCAGGCACAGCGGTAGTTTTGTGTCAGCTGGTGTCATGTATTTCAGCTCTGGCAAAATTAATCAGAATTGTCTTTTTCTCTCTCTGCCTGGTCTGAACTGTGTTTGCAAGGGTCAGCTGGCACTCACAGGATACAACATTAACAGAAATCTGCCAAATACTTGAGATACCCTATAAAAATATTTTCAAGGCAGGCTTTTTGCAAGTACAGGTACAACATGAGTCACATCTAAAGTAAGCCCCAAAGTAGAAGTCACTGCGATAAACAGGCTAAATCAAATCAGTTGGTCTGACTCACATCTCGTATTCATCAACTTCGCCGTGATCTGTCTTTTCTGATAGTCAGGCTACTTGCACATACTCCGGTAATTCAGAAGGAAACGCAGACCAAGAGAGCTAAAGCAGCCTTGTGCAGCGGCAAAAGGAATACAAGTCATAGGACGTGAGAAAATGTCTAAAATGCCATAGGACATAAGAATGTTGTAAATGTCATAGGACATAAGAAAAATGATCCTACCTACTTGACCTCTGCCCATGGATGGGTAAAGCAACCATTGGCCTGAGCAGAGACCACTCAGCTCTGAATATTCAATTGATTTGATTGATTTGCAGCGTGCCAGCCAAAAGCAAAGAGATCGCGAGCTACTTCAGATAAAAATGGATCATAACACTTATCTTCCACAGCAGTCCCAAATACCCAGTGGCCAAAACCAGTATAATAAGAGCAAGATAACAAACCCACACCTACATCAGTAGGGCTGTAACTGTGCAGCCCTAAGCAACCCCTACAGTACTGTACTGGCCCAAGGGGAAGGCAGTCTCTGGACACCTACTTTGGAAAGAAGAAATGGGGCAAGAAAGGGACACTGGTCTCTCTTCCAATGGCCCCATCCTGGCCTGGCGGGCGTCTCTCTTTCCCACACCACCCAACGTGCTGGGCAGCTGGGCATCGGGGGGTGCATTTACCCAAAAGCAGTCACCAGACACGACCAGCAGGGAAAGGGCTGTGCATTTACTGAGTAGATAGCTGATTTGGGCTGAAATGATCCTTGGGATCTTTTTGCTTCACCATATCTCTGGTGGTTGACCAAGAATACCAGTCTCCCTCAAAATATTTTAGGTGCAAATTTGACAGGTTCATGCCCACTGGGAGTTGTGGAGGTGGTCTGGTTCACTAAGGAAATCATGGCTTTGCATATCAGCAAATGTATAAAGTAGATACTTTGACACTTCAATAGTCCTAATTTAAAGATTGTGGATTGATTGATTTGTTGAAATAATCCTAGAAACAAACAGTCTAACTTGTCCCCACAGGATCTCAGGCCCAAGACCTGTTTTTTCGTGGATAATTAGGATTATTCCATCAGTCACAGAATATTTTTGGAGGTCTCTTTGGCAAATTTGAAGAGTTAGATCATGAACCTTGGTGTGGGTGTTGGGAACCTATTGAAGAAAATAGAAGCCACAGAAACTGAGGAACCCTCTGGTAGGCCAGGATGAGAGATGGGATGGATGGAAATTTGAAGGGATGCAATTTGCAGAAACAACTATTAGACACAAGTTTGGAAGCTGCAAGGGGGGAAACCTGTCTGTCTGGGACTGCCACTTGTTCAGCCACCATTGGTCTCTGGATGATTGGGCTGACGAGGTGCAATGTTCCACTGCTAAAATGTGAATAATTATTATCAAAACAAGCCTAAATAGTGATGCTTTGAACTCATTTCTGGAGCTGAGGATCGTGGCTCAATAACAGGTATGCTCACTGATAAGGCTTTTCTGAGAAAAAATGTGACAGCTTTGGGGAATTGGTTGTTATATCTAGGATGCTTGTTGTGCTTTCAGATTCAGACAAATGATCACAATTTGAAGTGTGACTGCTTCTTGGCTACCAAAATTACAGAGAATTGAATCTGAAAGTTTTAAAACACTCACAGCAGCCAACTCCAAAAACGCTCATGCCATTCCCCAAGTGTCTTTGTCCAGTTCTGGAGCTGAGCAACATGCTAATTTTTGAATAGCACAACCCAACTGGGGTTCGAAAATTAGCATAAAAATATAAATTCCTTTTGATTGATTTTTCTTGGTGATTAATTGGTCTTTAACAAAGGATTTTAGCTCATAATTTGCTGCAATGTTAACCAAATGACAGGATTTCAAAATCACGGCTCTTCCCTGAGTAGTGCACCCTGAATTAAAATGTTCACCCTTACTACGCATGGTCTCCTATTCTTAAGAGAAGGTCAGTGTTGAAGCTAAATCAAGAGAAGATGCAAGGCCTATCGTATTTGTAATTAGTTTAGCATCTCTGAGAAACACGAGCACTCTGGAGTTTTAAGGTCCACGACTGTTTTGGAAATTGTGCTCTTTCTAGGCAATGTGCCACCACTCAGAGAGGTCTTTTGTACCAGTTGTTCCTCATCATTCATTTCACTGATTAGATGGTTTGGGATGAATCACGCATTGCTAGAGTTGATTTTGAGATTTGTCTTGTACCTATCCCAATGTGAAACTTCCATCCAGAAAGTGTCTGGTGCACTGAGACATGGAGGTGACAAGCAACCTCAACACTTGATGAAGAAAGATAAAAATCTTGTAAGACAGACGATTGCTGTTGTCACTTCCAAGAAGCTTTTACACCTGGAAAACACCTGTTGAAGCTGCCAAACCCCAGGTATTCCATTTTCCCCACTGGAGTCAACGGCAAAGCACCACTAGACCAATATCTTATATTTTAAAATCCTTTTTATTGAAAGAAATCAGGCAAAACCAGCATAAACATTCTTTAATTTAGAAGAATTGTGCCTGTGTTTGTGTGTGTGTGTGTGTGTGTGTGTGTGTGTGTGTGTGTGTATATATGTGGTGTGTATATGTATATATCCTGCTAGTTAAAACAGGAGAGGCAAGTTCCAGGAGCTGGCTAATGGGCATGACCCACCCTGAAGATTAAGATCTAATTAGGATCCCTTACCTCAAACTAAGATGCATTTAAATTGTTCTATCTGACAACAAAAAAGAAAAAGTCCCCTGTACTTCAGGCAGAGACGTCCAGAGAAGGGCTCACCCCGTGCTTGCGTCATCCTCTGCAAGAAAAACTTGTGTGAAAAACAGACCAGGGAGGTTGTAAATGCATTCAAGGTCAGGTTGGATGGGGCTCTGAGCAGCCTGATATAGTTGAAGATGTCCCTGCTCATTGCAGGGGGAGTGGACTAGATGACCTTTAAAAGTCCTTTCCAACCCAAACTATTCTATGATTCTATAAATAAAAACAAATCTTGAAGGAGATCTGAACAATTTAAGTCTTCAATAGAGGTAGGTGGGTAGGTCACTTGGAGCAGTGACGATTGAACATCAGATGTGCTTCTAGAGACTTGTGTGGGTTTTTTAATTAAGAACCTAGTAGTAGCTTAAAAAGTAAGGAGATTCTGAGTGAAACTTGCAGTCTTCTCCCACCAGTATTAATTGGTCAGGCACTCCATGGACCAATGTGCAATGGAATAATTTAGGAAAAAAAGCACATTTTCCATACTACCTATGTGTGATGTCATCACTGCTAAATGGAAATATTACAAGTATTGCAGTAAATTTAGCCACAGACGGACGTGGACTTTATTTCTAGTAGCACCCACCATGCCGTGTTACCAAGCTGTGGATGTGCAGAAAACCTGGCAGCTGTTAGTAGCCTAACAGTTCTCCCTCTGCCGCTCCTCCTCATTCCCCCTTCCCACAGCAAGGAACAGGGTGGGATGGGGACAGGGGACTGGGCTGTCCCTTTCATCGTCAGGTTACACTGGCTCAGCCATAGCGCAAAGCCACAGCTTCACTCCGTGCCCGAATTTTCAGAGACACTCCCTGTTTCAGAAGTCACTGGAAATAAACAGAGACCATGTGCATGTGTGTGTGTGTTTGGAGGGGTAGAGTGATGATGTCCCTTTGCATTATAATGGTGTTTGTACTCAGGATAATGAATTACCAGCTTCCCTAGTGACAGTGTGCAGGCACCAGCCTTCAGCTGTGTGCTCCCTTAGCACCATCGGTAATGCAGAGATGTTTCCCGAGTGCCATGAAAGCTTCGCTGCCCTTGTTCCAAGTGGGAGTATTTTCCAGGCCATAGTCCCCGTATCTTACCCAACCCTTGGGCCGGCCAAGGGCAGGGTTAGCCAGGTCCTGGCTTGAGCTGCCGACAGCCTGGTCAGCACCGTGACACCAGTGGGGATCACCCACGCTCAGACGGGTGGTTCCCTTTCCCGACGAGCTACATGCCATGGTATGAACGCTGCAGGTGGCTTCACCCAAAGCTGCCCCTGTAGGAACGACACTTCTGGGGCACAGGTCCTCTCACCAAATGTCCTCCTTGGCCCTGATGAGCTGCAGCTCATCTGCTTCGGTGCCCGAGCAAGTAGGCGATAACTTGGGAAGCCCCCATAAATCATATGCTCACAGCCTCCCTGAACTGAACTGAGCAGCCTCTGAGTGCCCATGGGCAGGGAAAAGGAGAAAGCCTGGGTCTAAACCACGGTTAAGCAAGTTTATAGATGTGGCCTAAGAAATAAGTGCTGGAAAGTGCTGGCAAGAGCGAGCAATAAAGCAGTAGGGTAAACAGAACCCTTGTGGCACAGCATATATCTTGTTTCTTGCATTTCTCCTGTTGCTTCTTCTAATCGTCTGTAATCATAACAGACCATGCTCTTCCCACTTGAATTAATCAACTGACTGCGAGTGGAGCTCAGGATAAGCAGGCACTCTAAAGTATGTCCTTATTAACCTCTGTAATCCTCTCTGTGCTTGTTAAAGGTGATGGCAACTTACTATATACTATTCTATTCCATTTAGTATTTTTCTTTAAATAAAATTTCAATTTCAGTTTCTGTCCTACCAGCAAAGAGGGGAAAATATGACACTAACTCTCTGTCCTTCACTCTGCGGGGAAAAGGTTAAAAGCCAGAGGTCTGTGGGAACAGCAAAACCCCATATTTAGAAAAGATTCACCTCCATTCTCTTGATTTGTACTAAATGTATTTATTAGAAATACAATTGAGTACTCGCAAGGGCACTGTCAATTTAAAAATTACCGTGTCTGTGTCTGGAAATTACTTACTCTCCCTTGCTACAAATAAAACTGTAGCTCGGTATAAAAGAAAACAAGGCAGAAGTAAAAGTCCCTGTTATTCTTTGCTACTTTCCCCCCCCGGCCCGAGTCTGTGCCTTCACACAGGCCTCTATCTCTTGGCAGCCATCTAATTGCCTCTTTGTATTTACAATCACTCTCCCTCTTCAGAGGTTTGTTGCAGGGTTGCAGCAGAGGGAAAAACATTTTCTTTAAAAAATGATACCAGGAGGTGGGAAGAAGACAGAGACCTTCCCCGCACTTGTAAGCCAACTAAATGTGAACCGAAAAGTAAAATGTAAATGAAGAGAGCTTAATTTTTTGCCTTGCTTCTAGTAGTGAGTTCATTGCTTGCTTTTCTCTCTTTTGTTGTTGTGCACCTTAATCACCTTATTTTTATTAATGATGAATGAGCACGAGCTTTTAGAAAGGGAGCGGCAGCTATTGCGGTGGGGCAGAAGCCCCCCGGGGCCGGTGCTCCCAGACCCAGCTGTCCAAACACGGCTGGTCTGCCGCCTGGCCACCGGTCGGCCCTAAATATCATAAAAGTTATGAATAACGGGTTCTTGTTCCCACCTCTTGGTGTTTGACCCTTTGAGGGCCGCGTTCTCCAGATAATCCTTACAATTGGGAATTTACTGTTTATAAGAAGTGAAATGAAATCCGCCCTTCTCCTGGCTGCAGCTGTGCAGGAGACGGCAAACGCACAGCACATCCCAGCCCAGGGCCAGCAGCAGTCCCCTCTGGGCCACCACAACCACCCTCCATGCTTCCAGCGTTTCCAGCCAAGGCATCTTCTGCTCTGTGCGACACCCCTTTCTGGTGAAACACCCTTGGGGACATTGGTCTGTGGGCAATGCCAGGAGGATTGTCTCCACCCTGGCTTCCCCTGCAGCCTAAAATACAGCTGTGTATGCTATTTATTTAATTCTACAGGTAAGCATGTCCCTCAAACCCACATAAAGGTCCTATCCAAGGAGAGCCTGGCTTCATACATGGGTCTCCTGCCCACGATTACAGAATCAGGTACCACCACTCCTTATTCTTTAGCCACACACAGAGACAACAGAAGTGTCTGCAAACTCCCAGCAAGGTCATTCAAGGTGAAATCAAACATTTTTTCTGGCATTAAATTTTGGCTCAAACCACACTTTTGCCCAGCTCTGCTCACCATCCAGTGTCCAAGCTGTTGGAAACACACTGTCTACCCAGCGTGAGCAGGTTGGGCTGCAGAGGCTACACAGCTCCGCTCTTTGGAAAGCTCCCTCAACGCTTCCCTGCCTTCCCCTTTGGAGCCAAAACCAGCATTGGAGTGCCATGGATGTGACAACTCTGCCAGGTCTCTGCAGTCAGGTCCCCCAGCTGCAGCACCCTGCCCCTCTTGTCCCCTTCCAGTGGGAACACACGTTGTCTGTGCCTCTCTTTGGTGACCAGGAGCACCGTAGGGGGATCTTTGCCTTCCACGGCTTGTGGCAGAGATCGATAGACATCTTGCAGGAGTAAAGAAAACCCTAATACATCCCCTCTCTCTCTGTCTTCTCTAAGTTTGGGGAACAGTCCTTTACAAGTAAAGCATAAAAATCAGGAAACAGTTATTATAACTACAGCATCTTGCTTCCAGCATACAGGTTATTACAGAAATGCTGGAAGACCCTCCTACACCACCCTTAGGAGCAGTTTTTAAGTGCCTTATAATAATTATGCTTTCCAAATCTTCCATAAGCTTAGCATCGAGTTATGCTTTAAGACTTGTCTAAATTCATATCCTTTTTACATTCAGAAAGAAAGGGCAAATATTTGGTGAACCCATAATAAATTAAGGATGGACGAATACTAAGAGCAGAGTAGTCTATTCTTAGAATTATGTAAATGTGATTTAAATAGAGTTTCTCATAGAGGTTGTGCAGAGGCATAACGAGAGAATCACATTTCTCATGTACCAAGCTATTTTGAAGTCTGGATGAGTTCTTTCTCTGAAAATGAAAATTTTTCCAACGCCACCAAAAAGAAAGAAAAATTGGTGAGCTTTATTTTAATCAGACGCTAAGTTTATTCAGGTTAGCTTTCAAATACCAAGAAGTTGCTTTGGAGGGAGAGGTTGCATTGGGGGCTGATTCCGGGAAACCAAACCACAATTTCCAACTACTGCAGGAGTTTCCTGGGCCCTTGGCGAGGTGAACATGAAGCCCCATCCTCCTCCAGCACGTACCACAGGTGTTGCTTTTTGGGACAAGCTGAGCAGCCCCTCTGTGCTCTGAAGGATGCTCTGGGGAAGGGGTAGCAAAGAGGGGCTTTCACACAGGTCCAGGCATACCAGCAGGTCAGCGGTGTGATGCTGAACAGCAACACACTCCTCTGGGATTTCAAGCCAAATGACTTTGCTCTTTATATTACTTCAGTTCCTGCCACTGGCTTCTTGGCCTTTGTCCCCCCCACCCCAGTGCTCTGATGCAAAAAGGCCCCCTCTTGCAGCCTCCTATGCAAACCTGCAAGCCCTATAGAGTCAGCTCCTCGTGGGTTATTCAAAGCGGACTGTATGTACGTTCCTCATATTGCTCAAAAGCCTTTTACGAAGCAGTAGACCCCGGGGAGCATTGTTGGCCAGCAATCTACCTCTCATTTCTTTTGCCCCACCAGCTTGAATATTTATGAGGTGGCATGTGATTTGATGGTATCTGGTTCCACATGTAATGCTGATGTCATGTGTTTTAGATTTAAAATGCCAGTTTCATTTTGCAGTGCATAATAATTTGTTTCTTTGGCAGTCCATAAAGAATTGCACTGAATCTTGGCATGCCTGGCTGCAGCGACGTGGAAGGTGAAGCAGGAGGACTTACTGCACACTAGGGGCTCTACCAAGAGCGATGCAGTTTACCTTCTCTGCCTAAACGTTGGCCAACATCAAGATATGTCTATGCATGCCTGGAGCACTTTCTACTCAACGTACTTTGCCAGCAATGATGAATGAAGTCTTGCAGTATCTGGGCAATGAGTGTTTGATGTTAAAACCCACCCAGCAACGTTTGATGGGGATGGGGACACTGAGGCAAAGCATCCTGCTAAGGCTACAAAACCCATGTGCAAGAAGGAAATGAACCCATCTTGCACAGCTCCCACAGCTGCACCAGAGCCATCCTTCCTCTGCCAGATATGGGCACTGCCAGAATTTGGCCATATCTCCTCCAAACACTGCTTTGATTAGCGGCAGCTCACACCTTCAAGCCCCTATTCAATTTTTTTTTTCTGCAATGAGAGATCTGGATGTAATCTATCTATCAAACCTCCTACCTAGTTTTGAGCCGGTTCCCAGTGCAGAACGAGAGGGGTACATTTGGGAAACAGATGCTTAAAGAATAGACTGGATAAAGAAACAGAAAAACAAACATTTTTTTCTGGCCAAAAATACTGATAAACAGAACTCAGACCTCTAGGGGAATAACAGGAACCAGCATGGTGTGCAATATCCACTGCAGTAAATAAAGGTATTCCCATCAGGTATACACATGTATAAAATTTCATGTGCATTTGCATAGACACACAGTCTTTCCAGTAACTTCTGCTGCTTGCAGAGGTGTCTGCGCCATGCTGGATCTTCCCAAATGCTTTGGGCTGGATGCTGCTCCCCAGGTGATGGGGGCTAGCACGGTCCCACAGGCATTTCTCCATCATGTCACATGGGGAGTGTGAGCTCAGGGCAGTATTTCTGGAAGAACTGTAATTTCACAGTGCTGTAAGCAAATTCATTCAAAAGGGGATCACTTTCTGGACAGGACAGTGTAAAAAGCACCCTGCTAGTGCACTGCTAGCAGTCTACACTCTGGACCTACAGCAGGTGGATCTATACTCTCTCTTGTCTTTGCTACCTGTTCTACCCAGGTAAAATAATCTATCTTTGTGAAAGCACCGTCCTGCCCGTGCAGGCTGTATATGAATTGTCATTAGTATCTCAGCTCTGTCAGTCTGGGGTAAGACTCTCTGATACGGCTGTGCTGGCAGAGACTAGCACAGGCGTCTGCTTTGCAGAGCAGATTAACTGCAGTACACTACAACGCTGTGGTTTGTCACTACATCTACTTGAATACAGCTGTATCAAAATGAAAGCTCCTGCTGATCTCCTAATAGCTCGTCCTAGCATTCATGTCTGAATCAGTAAGAAAAACTGTGCGGATAAAGTCTAAGGAACAGCTGAGAGAGAAAAAATAAACACCCTGAAAACTGACAAGGAGAAAAGAGGAATTCTTAGAGGAATTACTTGCACAACCCGGTTACTGAAATAAACCCCTCTATTACTGCCAGTGCAAGCTCCCAGGGATCTGGGTGCTTGGTGGGATGACTCACGGAGACACTCAGCTGTCACTGCTGCTTGCAGACAGGAGCCAGCTCCCCCCGGGACAGGCGGGGTGGGATGTCTGTGCCTTTCCCATCCCTCCGGCACATCCCGGAGCCCACGCGGGGCTGCTGCCCACCCGGGAGCGTGTGGGTGCGTGGTAGGGTTTGCCCCAGACCCATACATGCTCCGGAGCCACTTCTGCAGCGTGGGCTGATGAAGCCGGTGGGACTCTGCCCGGGCTGCATTGAGTGCTCCAGCAAACCCCGAATTTACCCACCAGCAAGGTGGAGCCTCCGCTGGGTTATGAAGGTCTGCCTGCTGCTCTCTGCAAGGTCAAGAGCTCTGCAAGTAGAGGCGGGGAGGGAAATCACAGTGTACCAGGTCTAGACACTGAATAGAATATTGCTATATATTGTGTCTTTAACTTCCCATTCCTCTCTGTGCCCTGGTTTGCCCTCTGGCCTGGAGTGGCTTTCCCCTCTGAGGCAAATGAAGGGAGAGCTAATACCTTCTTTAGAAGGACGGACATAGTCAGAGAAAACAAGCCTTGAGGAAACCAGAGCTTTCTTTAAGACTGCCACAGCAAAAGGAGCTGATGCAGGTCCAGAATGACTGTTTTGGGTTTAGTCTGACTATAGTGATCTGTCGGACAGTCAGAAAATAGTATCCAGGAGAGCAGAGGATGTAACCAAGAGAAGAGATGGGAAGACCCCAGCCCCCTCTCAGCTCTGAGCCAGGGGTGGGCTGGGGGCATGTTTTGCTAGCTCTGTCTGTTGACCTAATGAAAAGTATTATTATCTCTTCCTATATATCCTGCCCTGCACACTGAGGCTCTCCTGGTGACACCACCACAACTCTTTTCTGCGCCGAAGCACTCTAATACCATGGTGATAAGCACAGCACACATGCCTTGGCAGGTTGACTAGATAAGGTTATATACAGTATGACAGAGTTTTTATATTATTACTGACCTGGCCAAAAGCTGGGTAAGAACTGAACAGTTTGTTCTCATGACACGTCTAACCTCTTTTCCAGGCTGGAGAGCTCTGAATAAATTTCATCAGGCAGCAATCACTTAGATGCACTTTGGACTCCCCGCTCTGCCACTGTTCCTCAGAAGAGACCCGAGGGACGCATTTCTGAGACACCGACTTCAGATTTCCCCTGTCAGAAAGCATTTATCAAAATGGAGAAGTCAAAGATCTCCAGCACACAACAATGGAGATGTCAGGTCCACTACAGGGTGGTCAGAATACACAGTTAACCCACAACACATGCACCTTTGTTGCTGTTAGTGAACTGCACGCAGAAGGTGTTTTGCAAATATGATTGCAGTCCAAAAATATTTAAAAAGTAGTGTAGAAATTTCAACATACATCCTGCTTTGGTTTCCCACTGATGGGAGGAACCAGTTTAATGGTAGTGCTATGCATTACTCTCTCTTGAGCTTCTAATATGTTTTGCAGAATTTCATCATTCTATTACTTTAAAATAAACATGTCCAGCAGTTATTCCTTGTGAGGCAAGCCTCAAGTCATTGAAATGTGTGCGACCTGCATATAGACGTCTGTGAAAAGCCTGGACAGTCTGGAAAAACAGCTACGACCAGTAGAACTTGAGAGCTAAAAGTGAAGAGAGTATCACTCCAAAAGGGTGGAAAATAAATGTGGTCTCACTGTTGGCAGAAAGACTCAAAGAGCAATAAATAATTTGGCTTTTTTTATTGATGTTAACAGCATAAATGTGATCTGGTGCAACTTAAGGGAAGAGTTAAGCTGAAAACACTACAGCCCCTTACATCTCACATTGTCTTCCCAGTTCTGCAATTCTTAATAAAATCAAACATACTCATTTACTCAGGTAGACATATCTATTACCCACAGCTGCAGTGGACTCAGTGGAGAAGAAAGATGCATTAGTGACCCTAAAAACATTGTTTTCTGGACCACATGATGTATTTTGTAGAGATATATTTTCTGGGCATCTGTGGTCTCTGCTGCCTCCTAGTCTGTCCCACTGCCCCAGGAGAGCAACCACTGCTCCCCATATATTCCTCTGACCTGTTTAATTAAAAATTTCCAGCAATGGACAAGCCAGTGCTTCCCCAGGCAGCATCTCCACTGCTCACTGCCTGTGCCATTAGAAACTGTCCCTGCACGTCTAGCCCAAACTGCCCCTGATGCCTTTCAAGGCATCAGGACTTCTTGTCCTGTCCCCTGTGGGCATGGGTTCCCTTTCAGCCTGAGAAGCTTCTTCCATGGAAATTGTGGTGTTTCTTGGCACTGCCCTGCGTGAGAGCAGACAGAGGTGCAAGTTTTGGTAGGGTATCAGCAATATGCTGTTTCTCTCCATGCCAGACCCTGGAAAACTGACCAGCCAGCACTGTCCGTTATCCCCACTGGTGTCACTGCTCTGTCTCACCCATCACAGCGCCTTCACCAAGCCCCTACAACAGAGGACTGCCATGAAAAAGGTCATCCCACTCTTCCTTCTCCATCAGCTGCATCAAACAAGGGGCTACAAACCTCATCTCCTGTGTGACCCCGGGAAACAGCAGCCACCAGGAGTGAGGGCTGCAGAGAATAACTGTGGTTGTACTTATGCAACTTCAAAGAAAAACATGAAGGAAGAATGTTCGAAGAAACATGTGAACTATTAAGTGTGAACTATTAAGACTTAAAAATTAGGTGAACCCCAACTCAGCTCCAGAAAACTGGTAGATTGGGTTAAATTTGGTTAGTTCTCCGCGTGCCCCAGCAAAGCCCATTGTAAAACAGGCCTCCCCAGTTCGACAAAAGCAGCAGCTCCTTTCCTCTAAATCTGGCTGCAGAGACTGTGTACAGCACTCGGCTGGGGCAAGCTGCTGGTGATCATGGTTTTATCAACAGCTGGGAACAGTTTGTACACAGAAGATTCATCACCCTTTTGCCGTGGCAGCATATCATAAAATTTGAAGTTAAAAGGAATGTAATCTCACATCTCATCAAAGAGAAGAAATTTGTTGCGTGTTGGTCTTCCCTTTTTTTTTAAGACAAAAAAAAAAGAAAATATTATCCCCAACCACAAATGGGAAAGTCTGCTGCTCTATTTATGGCTCAGTTCCTTTGTATGACTGTGCTTAAAACTTTTGCAGTGATTGTTGTCTTGGAACCCCTCATTCTCAGCTTACTGTAAATATTAACTCTTCAGGGCTTGCAGTATCCTTATCTGAGCTAAACACAGCAAGGGAGAGATTTGTCTCATCTAATGTGAACTGTTAAAAAGTTAGCTGCCTCTTTAGTAAAGGTACCTTTAATTAATTAATTAACAGTAAGGTAATAAAATTAAAGATATGTTTCCAAGCTAACCATCTGGTGCTGGAGGGAGCACGGCATCTCCCGAGAGCAGCTCGTCTCTGCCTCAGGGGACCCCGCAGCACCACACCGACCACAGCAGAGCAGGAGGCCTCAGCTGTGCATTTTGGGTGGCCCACGTTAGATGAGACACCTTCGTCAGTGACTGGGCATCTGAAGGAGCCCCTGTCGCTTAGTCCCATTTTACATCGCTGTTTCCTTCAAAGCTGCTTGAATACGTCCCTGCCTCCCACTGCCCTCCACCACTGCCGCAGCTGAGCATGTTTCATGTGAAATTAAGCATGAAAGGTGGACAGACCTCATGGAGTCCTTGACATATCTTCAGGATGTGCTCTCTGCCTGGGATCCCTCTTTTGGCCATAGTCATTTGCTTTGTCATTATTTTACACGGCGATTGTTCTGACAAGGTGCTGGAAGAATTGCTCCTGGGGGTAGATTAGTGGTGTTTCTATGGTAAGGAAGGTGTTGCAGCTTTTCCTAAAGTCAGAACAGCTTTTAATTCACTTAATCTCCTTCTACAATGTGTCCTACAGCCAGATCCCTTGGAATAAAATTGGTCTCTCCCACTCCGGCAGGGGCAGCTGGAGGGCCATGCTCAGGACATCACTTGTTTCTCGTGCTAAGTGAGAACGATATTGTAATTAAGCATTTCTCCATTAAAACATAGCTCAGTCGTGAGCACAGCAGTGTCCTCCCTGTTCCGGCGGGCTGGGGTCCCTCCCCGGGACCTTTGTTTTTGCGTAGGAGGGAGGGTGGCGATGGCAGCGGGGGCTGGAGGTGCGGGATGGGGTGGGGGCGCCGGGGAGGGCGTGCAGACAGCGCTGACAAAGCATCGTCGCTTATAACTGAATTACCAGCACAGGATTTATGACTAGACTGAATTTAGTGCTACCCGTATTACTGAAATAAAGCCCATGAAAGAGAATTATCTTGAGTCAGAGGCCGTAAATCAACCGATCCCCAAATCTCCAGGATGTCGGGGGATGAGAAACGCATGTACTTGTAAAGCGCTGTTAGACTCACACAGTGGGCTCCTTGGGAAGCGCGTCTGCAGTTCATTTCATTTGTCCAATTAATAATAAGAAGAGCACAAACTATATATACTCCACTGTTTCCATTTTTGCTTTGCTAAAAATGCCACGTCTCCACTCTCTCTCTCCCTCACTCCCCATTTTCCCTTTTCCTATTCATAATATTTGGTTTAAAAATGCTCCTTGCATTTCAGTTCCATATTAATAGCAAGTAACATTTAGCCCCCCAAAGTGTCTCACAAATTAAAATGAAATATATGACATTGTTCAGATGTAGCCACACTGGGAAAGCAAGCTGGCAAAGGCTGAAAAGGAGAATTCTCCATAATGGATTAGATCAGAAAACTTAGATTTTCATAACTTGGGTGCCAAGAATTAGACCCTTAAATTCACAGTAATTTCATAATTCATACTAATAGCACTTAAATCTGGTTTTCTGGGATGCTGAGTAACAGGCAGCTCCAAAGGAGCTTTTCCGGGTCACGTGCTCAGATGTTTAAATATGAAATTGGAAGTCTGGCCTCTGCCGTGCCAGGAGGGGGTCACTGCTGGCTACCGGCTGCATGGGTGGTTGATTCCCAGACTCCAGTGGAGCTGGGACCCCGCACCACCACCTCTGCCAGGGGAAGCGTGTCCACCACATCCAATGTGCGTCACCTCCCCAGTGCCCTCTGACTTCGGCCTTGCATCAACTCTCTATCTAAAAATTAACATCCCCTTCATTCCCCGCAGCGGGAGTGGGCTGAGGGGGGTCCTGCAGAGCCAGGTCACTGCCCCCAGCCCCACGAGCTCAAGGCCAGGCTGTTTTGTCCATCCCTTTTATAGACCAGTGCTGCTGCTACCCCACATCTCCCTTCCGGGATGCGCCTACAGCTCCCGATGCAGAGTTAAAAATACTTCCCTGCCCCTCATTATTCAGCTCGACAGGTCAAGGCAGGACTTTGATCTAAAGGGAAAGGCATTCCCAGGGATATGGTTACATGAAATGCATGCTAAAAGGGCTCCTCAGCATCAGGTTTTATCTTTGCTTGGTAAGATTTAATGACATGCACATGACGAGGGCGCTGCAGGAACAAAGTGAGCCTGTGGTAGGACCCTGTTTGATTTAATAAACCTAAAAATCATAACCAGAATGGGGCTGTTCCCTGGCGTTCTGTGCTTCGTTCCTTGGCTCTTTTCTGGTGAGAACACATCTACCTTGATGTTTGTTTTCACTCAAAGCAGCTTACGGGTCATCCAGCCCATGGAAAATGTGTGGTCTGGGACAATTTCTCAGCTCCTATAGCCCTGTGCACTCCTGTTTATGTTACAGCATGAGAGAAATGAGCTCTTTTACTGTTAGGCATTTTGGCAACCACCCGTCCCCATGGACTCCAGGCAAGGGATGCTGCTGGATCCCCAAGTCTTCCTTCATTCAACACGGGGGATGTGTTTGTGGTCAACTGTGCGTGACTTCATCACCTCCACCCTGTTTCTGTGTCGTTTTACATCAGACAAAAATATAATAGGCCATCTTTCAGTAATTACTACAGCAGACAGCTTTATAGCTCGTCATCTTCACAAAAACAAGGAAAAAGAACATTTTTTAAATTGCTTATGAAAAGTTTATGTGGTTATTGGAGCTGGAGCTTAATTTCTTTTAGGCGGGTTCCTCAGGAGTTTACGCCACTTGCTTAGGTCAGTTCTGCGTGAAGGTTTTGCTGAAGATGTTTGGTTTAATGTGCTCTCTTTCGGCAGCTGTGGGTGTGCCAAAGCTCTTGGAATAGCTGGTATTTATTCTTTTTTTTTTTTTGGCTTCTAGCTTTTTCTGCCATTCCAGCGCCTTAGGTTTTATATTTTCTTGAGCATTTTTGGAACAGGGGAGGGAGTTGAGGGGGTAAAATCAGCTTCCATAGAAAGAGTTACATCAACTGATGCTGCTGCTCACCACCAGCGCCGAGCTGAGGTTCATCTCAGCCTGAGATTCAGCTGCAACGACCGCAGCGGCGAGCGCTGATTGCACCCAGAGCAAACCAAAGGGAAGAAATAAAGATATGTTAGCTCTGATTCTTGTTCCACTGACATGGCTATAAATCAGAGGGCTCTCCATTAAAGTCAGCGGCGTCGCAGAGGTGTGGGAAGTGACTCGCTGCAGCCAGCCGCACTTACCTCGCTGTAATTCCAGCGGCTATTTTTCATGCGGGTGTCATTGCTTTGCCCATTAAACCTTGCCGGGTGAACGGAGAGCAGTTTTTCTCTGAGAAGGGTGCTAACGAAGCGCAGCTCTGCCAGCTTTCCCCATCCGTCCCAGGTGAGCAGGGCACTGTGCGGGGGCTGCTTTGCGCCCCTGGTGCGGGTTTCTGCAGGCAGCTCAGATGCGTGGGGCAGAGAAACGAGGTGCAGGAGGTACCAAACAGGCTGTCGGGAGCCCACCCTGAGCCAGAGCTGCTGCCTGCCCCTGAGCTGCCCTCGGGAATTAAATAAAGCAGCCCTGACACACGTGTAAGTAGGAGAAAACTTCTTCAAAGCCAAGACCAGTAGTGAGGTCCCACCTGTCTATCACTAAGGGGTTGAGGGCCACCAGTGCTGTTCCTCCACTCCTCGCTGCTTGTGTTTGTACAGCCCTCCCCACCCCAGCTAGGGATGCATCTTCCCCTGCCTCTGCCTTTCCTGCTTAGGCTGAGGTGTGACTGCTCAAGAGCAACGCTCTGGTTGCAGCGAGGTAACTCTGAAACCCCTCTACCACGCAGCCGACCGACAGAGGCAAGATACAGCTCTGCAAATAACATGTTCAGAGAGATGAACATCTCGCAGAGCGTGGCAGCCCCTCTCTCGGGAGTCGAGGCTATGGCTTGAAGTGAAGGGCTCCCACCCCTCACAAGGAGCCACGGCCACACAATACCCAAGTGGGGGCAGCGCCACGTCCCACCAACTCACCTCGGAGCTCCAGAACTGCTCCATGCTGGAGCAGGGTGCTCAGAGGAGAGATGGGCTTTTGGTCTTCTACTCCTGGCGCTGGTCAAATATGGTCCACACCAAGAGCGAGCACGTCATCTCGGGATGCCCCTGAATGCCCCCTACCTTACGCTTTGCAGACAGCTGCCTTTGGGCAGTGTTCAAATCTCTCAGGCTGCAAGGAGCACTAAATATAGACTTCAGGTATTTTGGAGGAATGCAATGAGCCCTAGGATGAAGGAGGCATGGCATCTTGCTCCCTGATTACAGAAGGCCTAACCAGAGAAATATTTTTTTGAAGTGAAACCCTCTAGTGAATTCAGTTTAACTTTATGCTTAATTACTGGATGATGTGAGGGCACACTTTCTGGCAAATCTACTGTTTGCCAGAAATGTGTTTTGAAAATAACCTATCAAGCACCGACAAGACTGGCCAGATTGAAAGAAAAAAAGGAAAAAAACATCAGTGTCTTTCGTTGCTTCCCATTCTTGACTTCTCAAGGGGCAGGAAGGGGGAGATGAAGTTTGTGACATGCTACAGAAGTCAAGAGGTTTTGGTCTGTATCAGGCAGACAGTGGTACAGCGAGCATGAAGCCATCGGCCTCTCCTCCGGGACCTGTGTGATGCCCCAGCAGCCGTGGGGTGGAAGCAGGAATAAGGATTGGTACCTTTTTTCCAAAGCCAGAAAAAACTCACTGATAATATGGAAATGCAAAATCAAATGGTATGTGGAGCTTCCAAGGCTGATGCATCTGCAGAGTCAGGAGATATACATACACAAGGAGATATACATACACAGAATCATATCCTATGTCAGATCATGTCAGCAGATCAGCTAGATTAAAACTAGAAGTAGCATACAACAGGAGAATTAGCTCTGTCTCTAATAAACCTACTGAGGCTGATGACGACAAAAATGATTTAAGTTAACTCTACAGGGCTGCATGTGAAGGATGACATTTCTCAACAAGAATAAAAGCATGAGAACCTGGTCTTAAATTAACGTGCTGTGCAAAATGAGCTGGAAGTCATCAAGACACTGAAAAAGCCTTTCAGCCTGGAGATGGGAGCCCTGACCAGCAAAGACCTACAGACAGCCCAGCTCACTACTCTGGCCCTCAGCTGCTGTATGGGAAGTGTTACTTCCTATGAGAGTTTATTGCCAAAATGTTCTTTACGTCTGCTAGTAAAATATAGATAAATCCCTGCATTTTGCAACAAGGATACTATTGCCCAGAGTCACCTCACCTACATTTAAGCACTTAATTTGGACACCTGAAATTAGGTGTTTCATCACTTTAGTCTTCCTTGGTAGATGTCCTCCTACCCCTCTTTGCTGTTGGTGGGGCAGCCAGGGTGGGAACTGTTCCCAGTGGTGTCCCAGCAGGTCCTTGAGCAGTTGGTTTTTCAGGAAGGTCCATCTTGTATCTGCCTCCCCAGAGCAGTCCCACATCTCACAGCTTTTAGGACTGAATGGTGCATAGAGTGAATTTGTGAACTGCTCCCAGCCACGAGAGAAAACTTTGTGTGTTGACGAGGTCCAAAAAAGCCTGTCCCCATCATAAGCTGTGGTCTTACCTGCTCCAGCTCATGAAGCCACATCTGAGGGTCCATTACAAACTGGAGGACATTAAGTTACCCTAACCCATGAAAAGGCTGCAGCCCTGCGAGAGAGAGCACATATCAGGGAATGACAATTGCTTCTGCGCAGAGGTCAGCAAGACCCAAATAAATTTTCTTTGAAGGCATTTTCTGCTTTTTATTTTGTTAGCTGGCTGCTATCAGGCGGCCCACTGAGGATATCTGAAATGCACAGTTGCGGTCTTTAAGTACATGCCGTCATTTACAAGACACGTCGTCCTTCTAGAAAACATCACGGTAACTCCTCTGCAATCTGGAGCCTTCGCGCCTGTGTCATACCAGTGCGTGGCACCGCAAGACAAAAACCACAGCTACTGGGAAGCCTGCACGGATTCCTTGCAATGTGCGTAATGGAAACAGGTGAAATTTAAACAGTACACTTAAGTACTTGTCTAGTCCCCATTAGGGTTTTGTAACTCCTTTATTTAAAGAATAAATTTCTGACACTTAAAAGAAGTTAAACAACTGGGTTTGAGAGCTCTAACATAAAACAGCCTCAACACTGTTCTTTCTCTTGAGAAAATTGTTCAAATCACTATTAAAATGTCTCTGCTGAGTATATCGAAATATTTGGATTAAACAGTATATTTGTTTTCTAAAAATGGACACACAGAACAAAATAGGATCCAAATATACAAACACCCAGAAAACGCACACATACATAAAAGCAGTCAAGAAACAACTGATGTAATATTTGTTTTTAAAGAAGTCAGTACCAGGGGCATTCAGGACATTACCCAATATTACCCAAACTACTGAGCTTTGGCCATTTTGGCTAATGTGGCACTACCAGTAGAGAATAATACAGGTTAATAAACACAAGTGAAATCAACATTATTTTAAGGTCATATTGTGTGATGGCCTTTGCTTAAAGTGATGTCCTAGAAGAAAAGAATTGACACAGTTAGGAATCCCCTTGGATCCATCACATATCCCTAAAAGGAAACTGCAGTAATTTCTTACACCCTTGTTTTGCTAAGGAAGGGGATGGCTCCTGGTGACGCGGGGGCTCCCGAAGCTGCCCCAGGAGCACTGCTGTGGGATACAGGCAGCCCCACAGGTCATTTCTTAGTTTTCTGAGCCTTGGCTCTGCGGAATGGTGACTGCTATGACTAACGATGTTGGACAGAAGTTATTTTGTCTATGTGATTTTCCGTGGTGTTTCTGTATTCCTTACTGTGTGCTTGGAGAGTGCAAGGAGGCGGCAGGTATTTCATCATTTTGTGCAAGGGGTATGTGATGTTAGCAAACCTGTCCTACTTCGGGTGTTTATTTCTCCCTCTTAAACATTGGTACACCCTCATCCTTCTGGCCGTGTGCTGGAACCTCCTCTAGTGTCCAAGATTTATTAAAGGGTAACATCTGCCCTCTCAGTGCCAGAGCACCTCAGACAATCTTTTGGATATAAACTACACTGATCAGTGATTTTTAATTGGCTCGCAGTTACTGTTTAACATCTCTTTCAGTTATCCCTCTCAGTGGATAGAAAATAACTCCTTAACACTACATAACGCTAAATATCATCTAAATGAAACAGAGAAGTGTTTACTAAGCAAGTGCATCCTGTCTATGTTGTTATCGATCATGTGTCCCAGTGGTCTAGCACAGCACTGAGGTCCTCCCCAAAGTGGTTTTAAGCTTAAGGTCATAGGATGGCAGGACCACTCAGGCAGGAAGGGGCCTCAGGAGGGCACCCTCCTTGTTGTCCTTACTGGACACCAATTCTTCACTGGTTCTTTTTGCTTCTCTTGTCGCTCTCTTTGCTGCTTGTATCTTCACTGTTATAACCTTCCTTTTAAACATTTACAGGTTTTCTGGAAGTGAAAGCCAGTGGGGTGCCCGGCTGGGGCCCCTACTTTGCAGTGAATGAACAAACCCTCCTGGAGAAGGTGCCTACGGTTCTCCCCCAGTCAGCAATAAGGAATGGGTTGATTCAAGGATTTGCCAAAGGAAGCTTTGTCTGTTATTTGCCTACAGTCAGGTGCCTAAATTAGGTAGATCAGCTTCCATCCTTCCTTATTTATTCTCTCTTTCTCTTCCTTTCTACACCAGATTGCTTTTTTCAACCTACCTCTATAGGTGTCTAATGTGTTTGTGGGATCACAGTTTTAGGACACATAATAACATGGTCTTACTTTCCACACATTGCTCACGTTTGTCTGGGTCAGTTTTCCTTACAGTCAATGTTTCTGATAAATATTCTCAGCTTTGCTAAATTGTCCCTTCTTGAAAGTTATGTGTCCCTCCTGCTTTGGCCAGGGTGCAATAGGAAACAGACTGTGCTCAACTGTTACTGGAATAAAAGGATGCACTGGGTTAACTGATGGCCCAGAGTCAAGCTCTATAGGTTAGAGCCCAGCAGCACCGTGATCAGCCCAAGGATCGCCAGGAAATTCTCACCTGCAGGAGACAGAATTCCAGATACCCCTGGACATCAGAGGGTTAATGCACTCCTTCATCCAGATGCTCGATTATTTCCATACAGGCAAGTCAGGCTGCACATGTTTAGTTTCGGTGATTTGTCAATTTAATTTTGGAGGTGCGGGCAGGAGGCCAGCAGGAGACAGCTGAGAGCAGGCTGAGGGGCGGCAAGCCCCAGGAGTGCAGAAATGCTGCTGCAGCAGCCGAGGAGGAGGTTCACTCCCTGGCTCCCCGTCACGCTCTGGGTACGCAGCCCCAGCTCACAACCGCGGGCTTCACGGTCACCTTCATGTCCCCGCGCTGACGTTGAGCAGACTTGACATCAGTACAAAATGTCCCTGCAATACGGGATTTTTCAAGCTGTACTAGAGCTAGATCCGTGTTTTCCACATCTGTTTTCAAAGCCAGCATGGCCAAGTCGCTCTCTGAATGCAAGGGCAAATCTGGCAATCTGATTGTGTCAGATGTGTGTGAAGTCAGTGCACTGGGTGCGTGTGTCCTTCCTTCATACATTAGTTATCCTAATGGCTGAGGAAACCAGAGGTCAAACCAAATACTAAGCAGAAATGTCCCTTCCTTTTGTGTTATTTGATTTTTGTCCGTTAGTGACAACAGACACCATGTGGAACTCCATAGGAGCCTATGTCACCCCACTCGGGTGGGAAAAGAAAAGTAAATAAAGGAACATGTTTTGAAAGAAATGGGATTTGCCTTAAAAACAAAACAGGATTGACAGCTAACCGGGAAGCTCCATGTCACGTAGTCACACCATTATACTCTGCTTTTTGTTGGCAACATTAGCCAAGTGCATCACAACGAACCCCTAACAATTTCTGCATTCATGAGAATATGGAGACAAACAATATTACCAGTGAAATTATTAGCACTCTAGTTGATGAACTATAGGATCCATTTGCTGTAGTACCTTCCTGGTAAAATCTCGAAACTTTTTCTCCCCTTTGCGGGAAGATCTCTTACCTTTGTTCACCACCACCTGCTCAAAGCATGGTCCACTCGAAAGTTACAGCAGGTTGCTTAGATGAGTTTTGAAACCCCCCGAAGATGGAGATGTCACAGCCTCTCTAGGCCCACGTTCTCATCTTCATCCTCACTCAGAAGATTTTCTCCTTATGCAGGAGAAATTACTTGTGTTGCAACTTTTCTCCATTGCCTTTTGTCTTTCTCTGTTCACCTTCAAGAAAAGTCCAGCTCTGTCTTCTCTGTAATCCCCATTAGGTAGCTAACAATGCAGTGAGGCCCCTCTCAAGCTTCTCTTCTGATGGCTGAACAAACCCAACTCCTCCAGCATCTCCTCATAGCCTCGTGCTCCAGTCCCCCACTAGCTTGGTAGCCCCTTCTGGACTCACTCATATGTGTCGATCTCTCTTTTGTACTGGGGGGCCCAGAACTGGACCCAGCACTCCAGATGTGTCTCATCAGGACTGAATGGACAGGAAGGATCACCTCCCTCCACCTGCTGGCAAGGATCTGCCTAATGCAGCCCAGGATGCCATTGGAATTCTTTGCTGCAAGGGCACACAAGGGCTCATGTTCAACTTCTTGTCCACAAGATCCCAAGGTCCTTCTCTGCAAAGCTACTTTCCAGCCAGTGGACGCCCAGCCTGCACTGTGACAAAGGGTTATTCCCTCCCAGCTACGGATTTTGCATTTGTCTTTATTGAGTTTTATGAGGGCTCTGTCACTCTCTCTGAAATCTCTGACAACTCCCTCTTCACCACAGAGATCTCACTGTAGAAAGCAATCAGTTTGGTCAGGCACAATTTGCTCTTGGTTATCCCAGTGGGGTGGATCTGCACCACCACCTTCTCCTTGACATGCTGGATCTGGCTTCCAAGATTTGTTCCATAACATTCCCAGAAGCTGCAGTGAGGCTGACCAGCCTGCAGTCCCCTGCAGCCTCCTCCTTGCCCTTTGTGAAGACGGGAGTTTGCCGTCTTCAGCGTTTGCCTTTTTCAGTCTGTTGCTGGCTCTGTCCATCTCTTGAAGCCCACAGCCACTGCGCTGTGCTCGCTTCTTCTGATTAAGGATTCAGCTCTGCTGAAAATAATCATGTCCTTATGCTCTAAGAGGGCATCAGAGACATCTGCTACAATACATTCAACAGCACAGGGGCAGGGCGGACATTGTGGTGGGATTTTATTTCTTATTCATTTTTCTTTGCCAAGGGAAGAACTGTCGTAGGGAAAAAATCAGCTGTTGTGAATTTAGTTGCTATCTTTCTGGGAAGGAGTGTCCCTTGTTACCCTTAAGGAGCAGGTAGACCATGCTCAGGGTCTGAGTTCACCTCCAGCAATCTTTGTAATCACAGTTTTCACATTGACATAGCTGTCACTTCAGTCACCATCTTTCCCATTTTAACATGGTTTTAAGCCTTGGGAGAACCGCACCTGCCTGTTTAAAGATGAACCATATTTTGTTTCAATATTAAAAAAAAACAAATTTACCTTTTTGGGTGTTAAAACAAAACTAGATCCTGGTAGAAACTGCTTTGAAGTGATACACTGGGATTGCCCCCATTGCGCTGGCCACAAACGCTGTGACTTATCAGCAGGAGACATTACCAGCTGTAATTAAAACATATATGCTTAAGCATCTTCCACAGTCAGAGTCTCCCTGTGAAGGACAAACCGCTGTGCCTGTAGTAGGTATCCTGTCCCATTGCCTTTCACCCATGTCATCCTCAGAGGCAGTGGAGAGCTTGTCCACCTCTGGGATGGCCCCAAGTCACCGGCCATGGGGCATGGGGACAGCGTCCAGAAAACAAATATTCATTCAGAGCAAAATTCTCACTCATTACCACATTATGAATTGGTTGGTTGGTTGCATCCAGAGAGTAGTGGTCAACAGGTCAACGTCCAGATGGAGATCAGTGACAAGTGGTGTCCCTCAGGAGTCCATTTTGGGACCAGTACTGTTCAATATCTTCATCAATGACGTAGACAATGGGATCCAGTGCACCCCCAGCAAGTTTGCAGATGACACCAAGCTGAGTGGTGCTGCTGACACGCCTGAAGGACGGGATGCCATTCAGAGGGACCTGGACAAGCTCAAGAAGTGGGCCCGTGTGAACCTCATGAGGTTCAACAAGGCCAAGTGCAGGGTCCTGCACCTGGGTCAGAGCAACCCCCGGTGTCAATACACGCTGGGGAATGAAAGGACTGAGAGCAGCCCTGCTGAGAAGGACTTGGGGGTACTGGTGGATGAAAAGCTGGACATGAGCCAACAACGTGCACTTGCAGCCCAGAATGCCGGGTACCCTGGTATCCTGGTATCCTGGGCTGCATTAAAAGAAGCATGGACAGCAGGTCAAGGGAGGTGATTCTGCCGCTCTGCTCTGCTCTGGTGAGACCCTACCTGGAGTACTGCGTCCAGCTCTGGAGCCCCCAGCATAAGAAGGACATGGACCTGTTGGAGTGGGTCCAGAGAAGGGCCACAAAAATGATCAGAGGAATGGTGCACCTCTCCTATGAAGAAAGGCTGAGAGACTTCTGGTTAAACTAAAAAAGAGTAGATTCAGACTAGATATAAGGAAGAAATTTTTTACAATGAGGGTGGTGAAACACTGGAACAGGTTGCCCAGAGAGATGGTAGATGCCCTATCCCAGGAAATATTCAATGCCAGGTTGGACAGGGCTCTGAGCAACTTGATCTAGTTGAAGATGTCCCTGCTCATTGCTGGGGGTTGGACTTTAAAGGTTTCTTCTAACCCAAACTATTCTATGATTGTTCTGTGGCACGGTCTTCCCAGGTGCTGAGGGAGGGCCAGCGAGGAGGGAGGGATGCTACCAGGGCTTTACTCGCACAGGGGTATGTGGGTAAAAGCACTGGGTTAAATGCATCTCGCTTGAATATGGATGTGTGTGTCTGCACACCTAAGTACAGTTGATGGGTAGGTAAAATGACTGATAACATTAATTACTATAGGCAGTGCCAAATCAAGAAACAAATGCCACATTTTCAAAAATGAAGGGGCAGCTTTTCTCTCACTAAAGGGGAAGTAAATCAGATTGAACCACTGAATCCAACAGAATTGCTCTACTATAAAACTACATAAAGAGAAAGCCAGTATCGCTTACCAGGATGATACACTCTGTAGAGCCAACATCAAGAAGGCAGTTAATTTTTGAGTTCAAAGTGTGAAGGGGAATAAGATCTTGCCTTCAAGGCAAATACTGGCATCAAATCTGTCTGTGAAGATGTACAGCAGTGTTTGTTAGAAGGAATGATTCCAAGATACTCCATGTATTTTCTTGCTGGGAAGATGTTATACCACCATGGATGCTGGACAGCTTATGGCAGAGAGAAAATTCCGTGCTCCAAGAGCTTTTCAAGCAAGTGAAAGCTATGAAGCACCTTAATCTTCTTACATCTTGTGATGCCTTTTAAGGGCTATTCAAAGCCCACAATCAAGGAGCTGATTTTTATCTGAGGAGCTGGCACGATGCTAGCTGGCTGGAGTGACATGAGCTTTCTCTGGCCTTGTGAGCTTCAGGAGAAAATAGATTTTCCCACCAGCCCTGTCTATCATCTGCCCGTTCCTGCTGTGATACGAGGCAGTACATGCAGAACCATCTTTGTAGTGCCAGAAAAATCGTTGCTCATTTCCCTGCTGACATTTCGGGACATGATACCTTCGTGACGGGTCTCCCCATGGAGCTGCAGGATGCGCTTTTCTTCAATCCAAGGCACCACCGGAGCAGAGTAACAAACCAAAGGCTTTAATCAGCCATTCATACAGCTTATTAAAGCATCTATGAGTAGCAGCAGATTTGCAGGATCCCTCCATGTGAGCAACGTGTGTTTCCCAAGCCCCCAAGAGTACACGCTTGGCAGACCCACCAGGTCTCCCCTGCAGTGGGGCAGGGGGAACCAGAGGGCCAGCACAGAGCCTGAGCACCACTTTGGTAGCACCTTAAACAGCATCTTAGGGAGAAGCACAATGCACAGGAGACGTTCTGGCACGCAGCTGCGCAAAAACATTTTGAGGCTGGAGAGAAACTCTGGGTGCACTGGATGTAGGGAGTGAAAGAAGGGGGGACAGGACACTAATTTAAATGGAGAACGCTATCCCGCCATAAGGTGGGCTTTGCAAAATCTGTCTGCTTATTTGCATTCCCCTGATATTTCCTGTCCTTCTCCAAGCACAGGGTAAATTAGTCATTCAGATTATGAGTTATTTGAGCAAGATAAAAAATAAATGACAGCTCACCTCCTTCTATGAGGTTGAGTTATTTGAGAAGCACTGCTGTTTGTGTCTGGCATAAGCCTTTCGATGGGAAATGATGGAGGAGGAGAGAGGAGAAATTATTGACCAAAATGGAAAAACTCCTAAGCTCATCGCTGCTGAGCTGGAGCTTCCTGGGGGTGTCTGGGGGCTCCCAGCACGTGGAGAGTGGATGAACTTCACCATCTGAAAATCAGGAATGACAAGACTAAATGGCATATAAAGCCAGCAACAAGACCTTTATTTTGGGTAACCTTTCTTTCCAACGCCTCTGATCAACAGCAAAAGGGGAAAAATGCAGATTTCTGGGGTCACTAATGCAACGGCAGTTCGAGCCACCTCAAAACCTGGGAAAGTTTAACTGGGCTTTCTGGTGCTCAGATCTAGTTTTCCTCACTTACAAACACAAAACCTCTGGCTTAAAGAGGAGAATAGAAAAAAACATTGGGCAGATAGTAAAACAGAGTGATAATAACTTTAAAGCAACAATTTTACTGCCTGTCTTAACTACAGCAAAAGGAGGGCTTGGACCAGACACCGTAAATAGGAGTTGTGCATTACTCAGGCTTTGACCCAGGCTGTACAAACCTTCCTTCACACTTGTCCCAGCAACACCCTCTGAGACCCCTCAGTATGCCCGAGAGACAAAAAGCACGGGTGGCATGGCACAGCAGCGCACGAGCGTGTCCCTCTGCAGACACCTTCCAAAATTCAGTGATGCCCTGCTGACTGCTGCTGAGGCGCTGGGAGTTCGTACAAACAGATGCTGTAATCCAGCACAAGGCAAATATTGGCACAAGCTCGGAGAACTTCTTCATGTTTATTTATTATGAACTGTAGTGAAAACTCTCCCAGTTGCTCCTTCCAGCTGTGGGCGGCAGAGCCAGTGTGCGCTGGGTGGGTTGCTGGGCTTGTACTTTGTGTTGCCAGAGGTTTACACTTGCACAACTCCCATCTCCTCGGTCTCACAGCTTCTAGCTGAGCTGCTTCTCGGGGAGCACAGGGTGAGCATGTCCCAGGTGCTCACCAGGAGCCGCCGAACATCGTTGGGGCCAGCTCTAGTGTCACAGGTTAGTACCATGCCAGAGTGTGCGCTAAGTATGGGCTGCTGCTAGCCCTTTTCCGCGCCTCTTCTTTTTCATAGTGTATGTACAGCTTTAGGCAGTATCAATCCACCTTGGGCATGGTATTCTGGAGCACTTAAGAAATGTGCTTACCTGGGAGATGCAAGTGGCGTTCGTCATGCCAGCCATGACTGTGTCATTGCCAGCATCCTTCCCGCTTGCTGTGGCTAGCTACCCTGGCTGCCTCCTTTTCCTTTTATGAGTTTTCTGAGGCATGGAATATCTTCTTACGTGGCTTACCTATCTTCTTACATGGTCTTCCCAAGTCTCCTCAATGCAAAAATAATGAGTAATAATCTTATACAACCTCTTTGTTTGTAAAGCTGGTCAGAAGAAAAGAGGGGTGCCTCGTTTTGTGGGAGCTGCTCGCTTTCTCTGACCTGGCAGAAGGAAACTGTACTTCACACACCTACATTTCCTATGACAGAGAATTATCATTCTTTGCTTTACCTTTAGTTGCTTGCCATACAACTTGCTTCAGATTCAGACAGGACTCTTTCAGGATAAGAACGTTTTCAGATGTAGAAAACAAAATCTGTACACTTTTAAAAAGTAGCTTTAAGCATCTCTTGCCCTGCCAACATATTTTTAATAGTGTAGCAAAAATGTATTCCAAATATGCTCATCCCACTTTGCAAATCTTCTGCAGTCAAATAACTGGCAGCTGTTGGCCCAACTGTTTCCCATTTCAAAAAAAACCCAAAACTTATTTATAAAAGAAAGTGTCCAGTCAGACATTCTCCCCTTTCTGTTCCACAGATGCCTGTTTAAATGAAACATCCTTACATTACTCACCTATGGAGTCGTCTCTGCTCTGCTCAAGGTTTATTTACATCTTTATCAGGAGTGAGACATAGTAAATACCAACACATAGTGGATCTGGGCACTGGGGTTTATCTAAGAGCTGACATGATTCGACCTCTTTCCCTCTGTCATCACCTCCCACACCCACATCCTTCTCGCAGGCAGGTCATGGCTGCCCCAGGATGCTCAGGCAGAAAAGCTGGGTCAGGTCCTGCTGTGCATCCTCCTGGCCAAGGTGCCCAGGCACCCTCAGCCCTCTGTTCCACCCATCTCTCTAATCTCTGGGGTCTTCTCCCACTTCCAGGATCTTCCCTCTGGTGTTTTTCTTTCTGAGATCACTTATCACCAGACACCTTTCTTTTTTGGGACCAGCTCTTCTCTCCAGAACACCAAGCCCCTGGTTTTACCAACCAGAATGGTCCATGTGCAGAAGTCCAGCACATCATCAACCTCCTACCTGGTGGCTCTGTCTCATGGCTCTTTATTAACTGAAGTAATCAGGTCGTGCTGCTTTTCTTTAGCTCACGTATTATCAAAATCCCAGTCACAGCTAGCAAGTAGCAAGTTTCTGCTTCAGCATTCAAAAGTTCAATTTTGGACAGTCACACGCCCACGCACAGGTACCCAATGATCTGTTGCCTGTTAGCATTCACAATTTAAGCTATTTTTTCGCCTATGACAACCTTCAATAGCATGTTCTTCCAGAGAATGGAAATTAACTACAATTACATTTACTCACGTTAATTTCACTCCCTATGATGCAATTCCTGGTCCCAACTATTAACATTTTCTCTAGATGATATACACATTGATATGTCAAGTACCAAGTTGCTTTTTTCTGTGTTAGAATATATGTCATACAATTTTCCATTCCCATGTTAATCTACAGCAGATTGTACGAGGAGATAGATGAAGCACTACAATGAAAGAAAATGCACGGAAAAGATGTAGGAAAAATCACAGGGTTATGTCTTTGACATATTTTTACAAGAGCATCATTCTGCATGAACCTCTTAAGTGAAAGGCTTTAACTTGAGCACAGTTCAGGAGGGCTGAGACATTTCAGAGAACTTGAGAGAAGACTCTGCAGTTGATGCCAGACCCTTATCTCCTAGGATAGCAGCTATAAGAAATGGAAGCTATTAGGTAATGCTTGTCTGAGAGAGGCTCAGCTTTTGTCAACTGTCTGTGGCAGTAGGTTTGGGAATGGCATCCACCTCTCAAGTCAGAGAACACCAAGCAGAAGCTAGAGAAACCAGTGATGGCTCCAAGAAGCACAGTCAAAGGCTGGGGTGGAAGTCAAGAAGCGGGAAAACACGTGGCATGCCAGATGTTGGGTGCAGGATTTGATTGTCAGGCAGATACTGAGAGAAGCTGGCAGCCTGTGCTATCCAAATGAAGGAGCAATTTCCATTTGTTAAATTCAGCTTGTTTCTCAGCCATTGAATACTTTCCCACTCACCCAGTATGAGGTTCGTTCCCATTCTTTCAGGATGCCTGCTGCACGCAGTCCTAGGGATCCTGTTCCAGTGCCAAGCTGCTTGTTCAGCTTCGCTGTGGTTGCTACACTGCATGCCCAGACACATGCTAAAACCCAGCACGATGGCACTTGAGAAACATGTTCATAAAAACAAAGAAATTCATTAGAGAACGCAGAGGCGTGAGAACAGCAATCCAGTCCTGGGGTGAAAGAGGACCTGCCTGATCCTGAAAGCATCAGCTAAGCCTTTACCATTTCAGGACCACAGCAAAGACAGGAGCAGCATCTCCCAGGACTAATGACAAAATGTAAGATCTTCATCTTCTGTAGGACAAAACTCATCTTGGATCTTTTTTCTGTCTCTTGTGCATATAGACAGATGTAGAGTAATTGCCTTTTTTTATTAGACTATCGGCTGTTAATGGGTTTGCCAGGCAGCCTTGTGAATGATTAGTGGGATGTTTGCAGGATTCAGCCAATGCCTTTTTTTTCTCACATCCCAGCCTTTCCAAGCACAGCGCCTCAGTGCACAACACTAAGGCACAGCAGCTCTGCTCTAAACACAAAATCAGCAATGCCAGTCCTGATATTTCTGTAGGGAGATGCATAAAATGGGAGTGCAACATGCTTGCGTGCACTGGAAGATGTGGATGTGGTCATGTATGCTAGAGGAAGGAGCAAAACCATCCAGAGCTTGAGATAAACAAGCAGATGCTCTGGGCTTGACTTGCAGGCATCCAGACATATTTCTGTCCTGCTGTGCTCCTGCTGTGCAAAGAAGTATGTCTGGTACAGGAGTGGCACCTGATTCCCCACCACCACATCCAGCCCCAGTGCCAGCATGGAAGTTGCCGTCTTCTCTGTCAACTGGGGGATTTTTCTGCCCAAAAGCTCTGAGAGGGGAAGAGCTCTCTCCTTGCTCCCCCAGGGAAAAGCCCTGCCTCAAAGCAACACTGACCAAAGCCAGGCGTCCTTATTGTAATCTTAGTCTGCCTTTGCTGCTGCCACCATCCCCTCCTTCTCCCCAGATCCTGAACCACAGCCAGGCCCTTCCTGGCTGTCTAGCTGGTGCTCAGCTTCACTTTGTCTTGCTTGTGATCTAGATTGTACAAGTCACTTCAAGTGCCACCGAGGAAGGCCATGGAAAAGCTCAGCAGTGGGGCAATTTCTGCCCAGCCCCCCCCTAAAATGCCAATTTTAGGTAAAATTGCCTGGCTCCCAAAGATGGGCCATGATGTGTCGTCCCTGCTCACAATATCTCCCCATTCCGGAGGCCATGGGAGCCTGGGCACAGCCTGCTGCAAAGGACCAGGCAGGTTCAGGTCCTTCCCAATTCAGACCATCCGTCTGAAGCATTGGCAGGTTCTTGGGTTTGAGGGAAATCTCAGCCCTGGGTTACTTAGACCAGTAGTATTTCATGTCAACTACAGAAAGCTTGGTCTACTTCTGACCATGGTCTACTTGGTGGCAACATGGCATGCTTCGGACCATTATGGTAGCCCACCAGCATGGCACTTCTTCTGTGGAAGACTGCAAGCCTCTGTGTCACCACGGGCAGGCTTGCTGAGATACAGGACAGCTTCTGTTGCAAACAGAGAAGCATTTTATGCTCTACTTTCTCTTGGTTTGTTTGTGTTTTTTTTTAAAGTGCACAAGCATGGTTAGCCATTATGTTCATTCTTTCTTATTCTTCTATATTACTTTTATCCACAGGAATAACTATTCTAATGTCATGTTGGACCCTAGAGTTAAGGTTATGTTAACATTTAGATACACTGTCTTACTTTCTGAAATTTATAAGTTAGTAATAAAGAAAAACACTCAAAGAAGAGATTTGTCTGGCAAGATTTCCAGCAAAAAATGTAAGCAGAGTTTGAAGTTAAGGAAAAACCACTTCAGGTTTGAATTATGCAAGTAAAAATGTTTTAAAATTTATTTTATCAGTTTGGAGTAATTTCACAGAAGCAATAATTGCAATATCCAAAGTTAGAAAATAAGGTCATTAATTGATTTTATGATTTAATAACTTCTTATATGAGGAGAGTTCAGTTTAATCCAGCTACTGAGCACAGGATATTTTTCTGTAGATTGTCATGTAAAAGTTGTGCTGGCTAGCACTTATCTGTTGGAATAGTCCTGGTACCACCAATTAAACTATTCACATAACTGCTAGAAAAGAGAAGAGGATGGGACATGGTTCCTTGCAACCACAAGTAAACCCAGCCTGGTCATTCAAAGCTGAGAGCCGTGAGACAGAGAGGAAAAGGGGTTTGTATTCCTTCTGCTGTGAGAGAACTGCAGGTAAGTAGGCAAAGTCCCAAGAAATCAAAACACTTCTTTCTACTTTCTTAGAATTTTTTGGTTTTTAATAATTAATAATAGAAATAAAAAGAGAAGAAAGAGAGGCAAAGGAAATACATGGATGAAATTCAAGACATACTCAGTAACGCTGATGTATTGGTGTACACATGTCAAACATGGTTGCAAATTATTTTGATTTAATAACATTTTATATTTCAATTATAACTCAGCTGAAAACATTCACAACCTTCTATAGTGGTGATTCAGGTGAGAAGCAGTTTTTTACGACTACAGAAAGATTTAGGTTTTATTACTCTCTTAATGAACTAGAGCGTATGCCACACGAATTCCCACATACAACACCCTGTCCATGGGCAAAACTGTGAACTTTTGAATTCCTAGTAGGGAGACTTCTAGGGAAAATTAGAGACTAAGGTTTCTCCAGCTGTCTTTGCAATTCTTCAGTTCATTGAGATTTGAAACCTTCTTAAAAACTCCAGTCTAGCCAAGGTCAGTCTGTAGCAAAACATGTTATATTTGATCTGTGCAGTGCTCATTGCAAAGTACTCACTTCACTTTATGTTAGTCTTTCCCACAAAACATGTGAAGGTGAAAGCATGCCCTTAATTTTAGTTTTCTTGATGTATGTGTTAGAGAGGCCTGTATAAAACCAGTACTTGCCTGTGTCTGCATTTATGATAGGGAAGATAAGGTTTAGGGTAAAGATAATTGCTGTTACATGCAAAATGGCTCCCATGACTTTAAGAGTAGTTGCTCCTATTTGGTACTGGTTTACGTGTTCATAGCTGGAAGTTACCTGGGGTCTGTGGTTGGAAGAGGGTTCTCAGGTAGGAAGATGCCTCACATAAGCCAGACTGGGCAAACTGAGCGTGTTGGTGGCTGCTACAGAGCGGTGAGAGGAAACTCCTGGCTGTGTATGACAAGATTTAGCCATCCTAAAGCCCAGGAGCATTACACTCCTGGCCCCAAAGGTCATCTGCTGGGTGCTTGCAGGATGTGCTTTACACAGGCACCGAGACCAAATATGCTCCTAACAGAGGTAGGCATGAAGCCTGGTTGGAGAGACTCCAGAAAAGCAGGTTTGGTCTGTGATAGCCAACCCAAGTAAATTAAAATGTGTGGTGCTTGCTCTGGATGCCATGTGTAGTGTGGCTGCTGGAAGTGGGCCTTTCTCTGTGGACCTCAGAGGAGCCTGACCAGAGCTGCTGAGACTGGGGCAGGAGTCCCTAAGTTAGAAGGTGTTGCTGTATGCCTTGTGGTGGGTAAATAAAAAGGTAGTCCTAGAAAGACAGTCTTTTAGTTATCTTTATCTTTCTTTTATGTTTGTATTTACAGCCTTTAAATATTTTGTAAATATTCTTTCTCACTTGGTCTTTGTCCTCCATCCCTTCATTCATCCATCCATCCATCCACACAACCTCCCAAGAGAAGGATTCCTTTCACCGTGCCAGCACTGCTCTCTTTTGCAGAACAAGGTCTGTAGGTAGGAACGAGCCGGGAAGGGAAAATCTTCTCTCTCCTTCCCATTCTTACCTTCATTGTAGACCTTTGGTTTCCTGATGGGCAAAATTCCAGGATGGCCAAGACTAGGTAACCTGCAGCTGGTCTGCTCTGAGAGACCCAGAGCCTTAGCCCTACACAGATTCAGAGGGGCCAGTTACCCCATTACTCAGGGAGGACATTGCACGGCCGTCCCTTTCACTTGGCTAGAGAGCCTGGTTTGTACCTGAGTGCCTGGGAACACCCCCAGGCTGTCTGCCCGGTTAAGTTGATAGCACAATCCTAGCATCGTTTTGGAGCAGAACAGCTAACCCACCACAACCAGTCGCTGGACACAGTTCAGGAGGCATTCCCAATACGCCATTTCAGTGCAAGCATCCTGTTGCTTCAGTGATGGCCTCAGCACCAGCACTGGGCATGTCCCATGTGCCAGCACAGACACAGCCCCTGGACTCCCAGGACAACCTGTCTGCTCCATGGCTACCCTTGTAGGAAAAGCTGCCATTGCCAAGAGGCACTTAGAGGAGCATCTGTGAGGTGTGGGAGCAATGCAGACTGACAGGAGAAATGCAACCACTTCAGGAACCACTGGTGGCATATGTTCAAGAAGAAGAATGTGGAAGCGATGTTTGTGTTTCTTGCAGGGCTGCTGGAGAGATCAGTGTTGGAAATATGGGTCATCCTCCCCCTCTACTCTGCCCTGGTGAGGCCACATCTGGAGTACTGTGTCCAGTTCTGGGATCCCCAGTTCAAGAAAGACAGGGAACTACTGGAGAGAGTCCAGTGGAGGGCTACAAAGATGGTCAAGGGAACGGAGCACCTCTCTTATGAGGAAAGGCTGAGAGACCTGGGACTGTTTAGCCTGGAGAAGAGAAGGCTGAGAGGGGATCTCACCAATGTTTATAAATATCTACAGGGCAGGTGCAAAGAGGATGGGGCCAGACTCTTTTCAGTGGCACCTGCAACCAGACAAGGGGCAATGGGCACAAGCTGTAATGCAGGAAGTTCCATCTCAACATGAGGAAAAACTTCTTTACTTTGAGGGGGACAGAGCACTGAAACAGACTGCCCAGAGAGGTTGTGGAGTCTCCTGCTCTGGAGACATTAAAAAACTGCCTGGACGCGTTCCTGTGCAACCTGCTGTAGGTGACCCTGCTCTGGCAGGGGGTTGGACTAGGTGATCTTTGAAAGTCCCTTCCAACCCCTACCATTCTGTGATTCTGTGATCAGCGGTTGAGTGGCTGTGGCTCATTTAAACCTGGCAGCAGGGCAGATGCCTTTCTTAGAGAGGAGCCCTCACCTGCACACCTTGCAGGGAGGCTGGGGGAAGGTGGTTTGTTCTTGCTCCATTTAACCAGTGTTCAAATGCATGGTGGAAGCATCAGGCACCAGGCACAGCCAGGCCTTGGCATCCCAGGCTTTGCAGTACCGTTGGAGTGAGCAAACCTGACCGTCTGGGTCACTTATTCATTGATTTTCTTTTGGGAAATATGATTTACAAAATGAGAAAAGCATTCCAAAGTGAGTGCTTATTTTGCGGTCGGCAGCACAGGCTGGAGCTCCAGACATGGTGCTGTGCCAGGACCTGACAATGCAGTAGTAGGAGTCGTAAAAAGTAACACAAAGGCATGAGCTAACCTGCTCTCAAACATCTTTTTTTAATGATTAATTTAATTCCTGATAATGCATTTCTCACCTTCATTTCACTAGTTCTGGGCTGTCTTGATATGCAATAAAATGTTTCCTTTGGCTATTTGCAGTAAAAATGTCTCTAAAAAACAGATTGTGAATGAAGAACAACATGTGCCAGCTCTGTCAAAAAAAGGAGACTCGGCTCACAGTTTGGCAGAGTCACAGGAGGAGCTCGGGACTGTGCCAAGGAGGGGGCCAGGCCCAAAATAGACCCTGGTCTGAATAGATGTGTAGTGATGCCTCTGGGCCACGCAGCTTGAACATCTCTTTCTGCCTGCAAACCATCTGCTTGCCTTAGACCTCCAGTGTTCCAGTTTGTACGTGTTTGCAGGGAGGGAGGGAGGGAGGGAAGGAAGGAAGGAAGGAAGGAAGGAACGAACGAACGGAGGGAGGGAGGGACAAACAAATGGCTATGTGTTACGGGAGGGACAGAATAGTTTCTGCAGTTTCACACTGCTATTTCAGGTAACTGCTGTTACAGAGAAAGCCTTCCCTCTTCAACATCATCAGACATGTTTTCTTGCATCTTCTCATTGCTCCTCAAAATGCCTCTGATGACCTCTCACAAAGCATCTGCAGTGAACACCCTGCCATCTCTCTTCCATGTGTCTGTCAGCTCTTCCAGAACTGTCCCCCTAATGCCTCAAACAGCTCTTTCCTGATCCCCTATGTTACTGTTTGTCAGCACTGTGCCATTGAGGCTGGCAACCTCCAGGGTCTGTGGTGAGCTTCACATTCTTGTTCTCACCTCACTGAGGTTTCGGTGTACTTGATGGTTCCTCCTTGTATGCTTTGGTGGCTCTGGGCCCTTTTGAGGCTCCTCTCATCTCTCTAAACACACCTCTGTGTTGGGCTTTGATTATCTCATCCATCATCTTGCAGTCTTTGTCCCTCTGTTTTCCAACTTGACTTCTTCAACCTATTCTAAACAGTAAGATCTAAGTGCTTTGGAGAAGGATTTGTTCTTTGGAAAAATCCCTGAGCCAACATGGCATTATTTTGATGCTGCACCTACTGTGCACACACACCGGCCAGCACTCTGCAGGGGCAGCAAGGACCACAACTGCTGTGTGCGCTCTGACTGGGGCTTTGTTGCCTGCTCCGTGAGACCTGGCCTCATGTTACAGACAAACACAACACAACACAACCCACCTCACACGAGCTGTGAGACCAGGCTCTACATTGTCAGCCTAAGGAAGCAGGACAACACTTCACTCCTCTGCAGGCGCTTCAGTCATGCCCAGGACCTCTTGAGATGGCATATGATCTAAAAATCATAAACAAAAGGGATGTATCTGTACTGGTCAGTGAAATGTGCCTAGGAGCGTCCTCTGAAGGGAAGGCCAGCTGGCCCAGAGTGGCCTACAGGTAGATTTCCCAAAACTGTAGTCATTTGCAAACTATCCCCGATAAACAGCTAGGGCTAGTACAGACAGTCAAGTTGCAGTGCCTGGGATGTTCCCAGGCCTGTTTAACTTCCTAGGAGAGGTGTAGCCAGGCTTTTTTTACTACTGCGCGTTACAAAGATACACAGCCTGTCTGTGCCCTTTCCCAGCTCCCCATTGCTTCCCACAGCAGACTTGCATGCTTTCTTCCAACTCCATCTCATCTTCGTGCTTTTGTCTCCAGACCATTCTTTCTTCATGTGAACGACCCTGTTTTCCTTTCTGCGTCCTCTCCCCGGTCCAATTCTCCTGCATTCATTTTCCAGGACTCTTATTTACTGTTTCTTCAAGTATACTTATGGCGCTGCTCTAAGGGTAGCCTCCAGCATGTGCTCCTACCTGCGGCACAGGCATACGTGTGGGCACAGGTGCATTTGTGAGCAGCTTCATGGGAACCTGGAAAAGGCACAAGCTCCAAAGGTTTGGAGAAGGCCTGCACGCTACAAGCTTTTCCGGTCAGCAGCTCTGACTTTGTTTATTGCAAGTTCAAGGCTCTTTCTGATGCTCTCTTGCAGGGGTGAACCTTGCCTTGGGGATGATCTGCTTTTAAATTTCCAACAATATGTCAGCATAGGTGGCCCAACAGTTAGCACTCCCATAGAGATGGCAATGCCCTTGGTAGATATGCGTCATGCCGGTGCTGCAGCGACACATGTATGAGCCTCTGTCGCTGGCGGGTCCCAAGGAACCCCATCACACAGCCTTGTGAACCAGGCATGACCTTCACACCGACCTCCTCTGCTCCACATAGCAATAAGGCACTGACCCTTCAGAGCAGTTTAGCATCAAATGAATAAACCAGACCTGAGTTATAAGGGCTTCCTTGCAAAAGGGAATTTTACATTTCATCTGTTACAGACGAAATAAAGTGTTACAGCCCCAGGCAGTCTGCAGTGACTCTCAGGAGCCACACAGCATGTTGTCATCCCAGGCGGTGTGCCTTATACTGGCATTCTCCTGGCTGCAAGACCTACTGCTCCCCTATGCAACGGCTGATGCACTGCGATTCATTGCAGTTTCTTCAAGGTGTCCAATTAAAACCCCACAACACACAAACGGATTGAGCCTTCTCTCAAAGAATCATTATTCCACCTGAAAACACTGAACAAAATACAGCACCTGAAAAAAAAATGGTTGCGAAAAAATTATGGGTTTCTTTACAGAGTTTAATTTCTCTTTGATGAAAAAGAGAGGGCACAGTGAAAAAGAAAGCTAATGCTTCCATTTTATTGTCTACCATGATCCCAACACTCAGGAGCAGCTCTATAAATTAGAAGAGAAGTAAGTGTCACTGGTAAAATTATTACAGAACAATGAAAATAATTTAAAAATTAAAGGTACTGCATTTGGACAAAGTTCTAAGGTAGAAACCAACCAAATTAGCACTACCCCAATTTTTCAAAATTGGTTTATGTACTGGTATGAAAAAAAAAAAGAGGACCATCTCTGACACTTGACTCTTTACAGTCCTGAAGGGCAAAGGTGCCCAGGATGGCTGGTCTTACTTCAAGGAGGAACACTTAAAAGCACAGGAGAAGGCCATCCCCAAGTCCCAAAAAACCGAGCAGATGGGGAAGTAGACCAGCCTGGCTAAATAGAGAGCTTTGGCTGGAAACAAGGAAAGTTTATGATCTTTGGA
>VYZM01007490.1:322537-457432 GCA_013398915.1 Dromas ardeola | reverse complement strand
CCATGAACTCCACCAGTGCGTGGGCACTGCAGCCCAGTCTGCTTCCAATCTTGACATCCTCAATGAGCTCACTGGCATTGGTGACTATGAGGTGCAGCATGGCATCCCCTCGGGTAGGGCTGTCTATTTCCTGTCTTAGGAAGTTATCATCGAGGCACTCCAGGAACCTCCTGGATCGTCTACAGCTCGCGGTGTTACTTTTCCAGCAGATGTCGGGGTGATTGAAATCCCCCAGCATGACGAGAGCCTTCGAGCGCGATGCCTCCTGTAGCTGGAGGAAGAAGGCTTCATCAGTAGGTTCCCCTTGATCAGGCGGCCTGTAGTAGACACCAGCCACAAGGTTCCCCATGTTGCCTCGGCCTCTAATTCCTACCCATAAGCTTTTAACTTCCTCTTGGCAGTTCTTTAGGGACAAAGAAAGGCTGTATTTGAAAAAATGACTCAATGCAAATGATTTGCTGAGCCCCAGTAACTCACTTTTATACTCACGTGAGTGGTGATATATCTGCCATGCTTCATTGTCTCTGTCCACGAAGTGTTTAATCGTGTCATTCAAAGCTAGCCGTGTTTGGCACCCTTTTTTAAACCTTTTTTTTTCCTTCAGAAAGGGCTGCACATCTGCAGGGTACTGCAAGTCTTGAGGAACTGCAGAGCGTGCAGGCGATACTGCCTGAGGGTCCTGGTTGGGTCTCACCAGGACTGCACAGGAGATGGGGAAGCTCGGGCTGGGTGAGCTCTGCCTGGTTGTCCCATCAGCACACAGCCTGGTAGCCTCCGTGCCCACGGGTGTTCGGGAGCTGAACTCCTGCAAGGCTGCGGGCTACTGCAGTCCTTGGGTTCAGAGTAATTACACACTCACCTGGCTGGCCTGCAACTATCGAGCAGCATTTTCTCTTCTCGTTCATGTGCAGGAATTCATCTAATTGGATTCTGTGCACAGAAGAGGACTTATTCCTGAGTGCTCAATGCAAATGGGGGAGAGCTCTGGGCTGTGTGGTTGGGGTGCAGCATAGCTCAAAGCCTTGCTGCTGTTCGAGGAGCAATCGCCTGTTTCCAGGTACAGCCAAGGCTTTTGTCAAAAATAGAAAAGAGGAAGCAGTGATAATTTTGGGGTCCCTTAGGACTCTCCCACTATTGTACACATCAGTCACCTTATTCCAGGGTGTTGTGCTTGGCTGGATGTGGCGCCACTTGCCTGGTGTCTCTCTCTTACCCTCACTGGTGAAATGTGTTGGGTTTTTTTTTTTTGCATGGAGATTGGTGTTTCTAGTTCAGAAGCCAGGTGATATTAGAAGAAAGTTTGTGGGAAAATCTTGACCGCTCCCGAGAGGTAACTGTTCACAGTGTTCTGCAAGCTGATTGCCCGTATCTGCAGCATCCGGCAAACATAGCCCTTGAAGCCTTTAGTACGAGGGAGCAACTTCGTCTACGGAACTGAACTTCTCAGTGTATGGATGGAAATCCGACTCTGATTTGAAATGGACTGTGTGTCCAGGAGTTGTTGATGGCATCATACATTGCATGTTTGGGGAGGAATAAAGCCAGCAGAAAGTCGACGATCACTGCTCCCTGGGGAGCGAGTTGGATGCTTTCAGCACCGTGCTCTTGTGTGAGAAGCAGGGGCAGGGTCCCTCTCGGCATGGCTGTTGCCGGAGTCTGCACGCCCGTGCTCGTCGGCTGCTGCACGCTCTCTGGGGCTTCTCCTGTTACTGCAGAACATGCAGTCGTAGGCAGATGATTTGGGTGCTTCCTTTTACCCTTGTGTTCTTAGTGCAGGACTTTCCTCCTGGTGTCGCATGTCAGAATTAGGAACCCCAGCTAACAGTTAGGATCTGTCACTGGCTGCCGGGATAATGCTAACCCCTCACAAAGCTGAAGGAGATGATTTTAAGAAGACCAAGCCTGAGACTGAGCGAGGTTACCTGCTCTAACAGGTTTATCATCAGGTTTGTTGTCTTCAACATTACAGCAAATTTCCAGCTCCTGGGAGAGGTATTTCTGAAAAACCTGCAGCTTTCATAACTAAAACCTGTATTTTTGGAGCATAGGTTGGACTAACTTGAATTGCACAAAAGGTGAATGAGAACACGGTGTATTATTATTTTAATGCTGATAATTTTGGGAGGTTCTCACAGATGCCCTTGGACGGCTCAGGCGCTGAGCTTCGTGGGTCTGATCTTTCTGCTAGTGCAGATCTGCACAAGTTGGTGTTCAAGCTCCGTGTAACCTTGGGAAATACGGCACAGATGTAATCACCCTCGAAACACTGCCTGCAAAGAGACACTTCTCCAGAGAGTACATGGCTTTCTTGGAGCACAGGAAACTCTTGTCTGTCCAGGTCATGCTTCTGCTTAGCTCTGGTGCCTTGCTGGAGCTGCCTCCTCCTCCTTCCTCAAGCTGCACCAGCCGCCTGTTGGGAGCCAGAAGGTTTTTGCATGAGGTGTAATCTCTCAAAACACAAAGGGGCAGTTAACAGAAGTGTGACTTTGCCACAGACTCTGCGCCTCTAGGAAGATAAAAACCATTGCTACTTCTCTGCTCCAGGGAGGCTGTGTTGTGGACGGGTGGAGTGAAGTCGTGCCAATGGCTCTGCCATTCATGAGGAGATGTGACAGATGAGGAAAACCCTTTGTGCCTCAGTTTACTCATCCAGTCGGGATCCCTGCTGCAGTAACTGCTATAAAATTAGTGGAGCCATGGAACCTAATAAAACAGCGGCAGGTTCCCAGAGAGAGTGTTCACACAGGGTGGTACGGGCGTATAAATGACATCGTCTCTGCCACTGCTCACACCGCATGTGGCTCCTGGACTCTGCAGGTGAGAATATTCCTGGAGACCTGAGACTGCACACCTTCATTAAATATTTTACACAAATATTGACGTCCCCATGCACACAAACCCGCGGAAAAGAGTGTTTGTACAGCGAAAGCTGCTATGCTACAAAATTAGTCACACAGTCTCCTAAACATAAGGTTAGTAAATATTTTCTCAAATAATAAACCATTTCAAGTCTCTATGGGAAGGAGACTATCCAGAAATTTGTGATATGTCCACAATTTGGATATTTTTTATTAGTTTCTTTCCTCTGATTGCATCATCTGGCTGAGACACCATCGCAATGTGCTGACCTTCCAGTTACAAGGCCATTTCGAGAGACTCTGCTGCATTTTGAAAAGAAAATGTGCTGCGTAAGATCCTGTTGTAGGAAATCAGTTCGCTCATTTCTGCAGGCATCTTCCAACATTCCCAGGGTATTAATACAGAGATCCTGAATTTCTCTGCGTGGTGCGGTCTGAAACCCAAATGGAGGGAGCAGCAATGAGCAAGGCACTCGGTCTGCGGGTTCAGCTGGCTGTTTTCCCTTAAATGTAGAAGATTTTGAAACTTCATTTTTGAACTTTCCTCATTTCATCCCTGTGCAACGTGGGACAAATATTCTTGTGCAACCTATGTGGACATTTTACAGGGAAGGGGATGGACGAGGAGAAGCTGGAGATCAACAGGGAGGGCCCGGAGGCCTTCCCGAGCCATCCCACTATAAAACGATGAGGCAGATCCAGCCGTTCCCAGCTGGCAGTGACCTTGGCGTGGAGCAGTCTGAGAGTCCCCTTCTGCGCTGGTTTCTGCTGTGGGGAAGCGTGAAGCTCCTGTTTGGACACAGAGCTGGTCCGAGCTGACTCCTCTCTTCGGTATTACACCGTGGGAGCTAGGAGACTTCCATGTTAACCTCAAGGGCAAAAAGCAGTAAATCTAAAATGTGGTATCTCTGAATGTGGAAACAGCTGCCCAACTTTGTCATCCAAGTTGTATCAGTTCTGGGAAAGAGAGCTGAGCACTGGGGACAGGGCAAGTGGTTTGGTTTGGGTGCTGTCTGCAGTGGGTACAGTGCACGTGCGTGGTGAGGTCTCCAATGCAGTGCCATTTCTGTGACAGGAACAGAAAGAGAAGGTGAGTCAAGAGAAAAGACACTGAGATTACAGGGAAAGTGAGGAAAGAGAGGGTAAGAGAGAGTTGAATGGCAGAGGGAACTAGAGGGCCAGGGTGAAATGAGGGGCTTAAGACTTCCTGATGTTCCTCCAGTCCAGGATTTCCTCTCATTGCCTGGCCTAAAGCTGTTGCATCTGGTTCTGTGCAGGGTAGAAGAGGCTGCGAAAGCAGACAATTATGAAGAGAGTAAGAAGAAGGATTATTACCAGCTTCCTATTCCACGGGCGAATATTCACTTCCTGCAGACGTGGGAAGAGACACTGCAGTGCTGGGAAAAGGTGCTGCAGGTGAGTGTTACTCTGGTATTTACTTTGCAGGGTCAAGGAGCAGAAACTTCAGAGCAGGCTGGTACGCGGGGCTGTATGTGGGCCACTGTCATCAAACGTCTCCTTCCCCAAGTCAAGGACAGCTGCTTCCTTTAGGCTTGTCTGATTGGGAATTGCTGTGCAAGGAAAGGTCCCTGCAGGGGGGCTCAGGTGTGCTGTGCAAGTTACTTGTCTCTGTAGTATTTTGCACAGTAGCAAAGAGATGAAAGGGAAACGCTTGTGTTCTGGACAGGGGACTGTCCAGGCTGCGTTCAAGCATTGACACTCTCTTAAGTGAAGGCGGCGTTGGTCTGTCTTGCAGCCTGGGCAGGTTGTTGGTGTTGACATGGAGTGGAAGCCTTCGTTCGGCATGGTTGGGAAGCCCCGTGTCTCCCTCCTTCAAATCGCTCTGAAGGATGAGGTGTTCCTGCTTGACTTGCTGTGGCTCCTTGAGCAAGCTGAGACCAAGGGTGAGAAGGAGAAGCTTCCCCGTTTCATCCAGATGCTCTACTCAGATGCAGCCATCACTAAACTAGGTAACATGCGTCTCTTCTCACTGCCTCTGGTCTTTACACAGATTATTTTGTGCAATTCCTAGGTCCTCTTGGGGTTGTCATTCTCTCAATCCACTTACCATGGGACCAGCTTTTGTGGCCCTGGGTGTTCAAATACCGCCATGCCAGGAAGCAGGGTGACCAGTGTAACTGGGAATGATATAAGTGTCTCCCCATTTCAGGCCAGACCCAAGATTTCTGATTTATCCTCCCCTCTCGGACTTGGGATTGTCTTAGTTCCATACCAAACCCCAGTTTGCACCCAGCCTTGAGTGGTCTGGGGAGATCTGTCCTGAGGAGCTTTCTGGATTTGCTGGCCCTGTCCCAAAGCCACGTGCTGCGCAGCAGAGCTCTCCAGCTTACCATACCTGGTTTTACATTTTGTTTGGAGGCTTCTGGCAGGACTTGTTAAACCTGGAGTTCAAATTCATAATTGCCTTTCACTGCCCTAGCAGATTATAAGTAAATTGAGCTTAAACTCCACATTTTTCATCCATGTCTTCTCTCCCAATCTTGATCTGCAAGAGTATCTCTTAGGAACAGAAGAGATGAGAGCCTGCCTTGTTGCCTATCTGAACAGTCTTTCCACCGATGTTTGCGCATATATTGTCAGCATCGTGACTGTGAACTAGAAAAAGCTGCAGAGCGTGAGCCATGACTTGAGTTTTCCTATCTGTGTGATTTGGGCTTCTTTTTTCTCCAGGTTATGGGATGGCTGGAGACCTTAACAGCCTTGCAGCCACATGGTCTGCTTTGAAAGACACAGATAAGCAAGCGCGAGGTGTGGTGGACCTACTCAAAGTAGACAAACAAGTAAGGACGGACACGAGAAGATACGGCAAATTTAGTCTCCTGCGTGTGCTTGTAGATAACTGCCATGACTTCACAGCATTGTCTTTTTGTATCCTGTATTAACAGGGAGATGGCTAAATGAGTGAATAGATGTTTTCCACTCGTGGTTTTGAGGGTAACATGATTCTGTAAAGAAAGACAAGTATTTAACTCATCATCTAAACTACTAAATATCAACTAAAAAGTTAGAGCTTGATATAGTAATAACTTTTCTCATAGCCATTATGAAAGCTATGAAAAAGCAATTGAAATGGAGATACAGCTTCATTCATCTAGGATGATGTTTCTGAGCACAAGTCATACGTGAGCTCGGTAGGAGAAGCTCTGATATTCCAAGGTCATGCAGGGTTGAAGCAGATATTATGGAGTTAATGATTTGTAGAGAACTTGTAACGTTTCAGGAGGGCTGCTGGTGGGTTCAGCACAGGAATTTCTGTTCAGCTGAAGTACAGCTGCCTCTGGGTGAGCACACAGGAGTTTTCAGCAGTCTGCAGGGATGTTAAGGACAACCATTTTAATGGGTAAAATTTGCAGAGTGTGTTTAAGGCTGTGGGTTGGGGTGAACCCAGATCTTTGGGACTGATAGCTTAACCTGGGAAGTGCTGCAGGGTCTGAAGTACCTGCCAACAGCTATTGCCTCAGTTTAATCTGAGAAATGGCAACTGCAGAAAGGCTGTTGCCCATTGTGTTACAGGAATACCTTTTCTCACTGGAACCAGGAGAAAGGTGCTGAGCTACCGCTGCTCTTCTTTTATTGAGTAGGTCTCCAACAGCCTCACCCTGCAAACCTCCGCAAAGTCAGGCACGGCCCCATCGCTCTGATGCAATGCTCTACGATGATGCACTTTTTTTCCTTCCCTGGCTACGAAACAGATTTCTTTCCAGCAAGTGTGTTTGTTAAACAAATAACCAGACGCCATATATATCTAATGCCATCCCAGCCCTTGTCTGAGACAACGGGATTCAATATGCCAGGCAAGAGATAAAGATGATAGGGTTGCTGTGGGCCCCACCCGCTGGAATAGGAGCTGTTGTAGAAGTTGTTTTATAACTTTGGGTTTTATATCTTTTTCTTTCCATCAGCTGCAAAAGAGCTCCATTGACTGGAAGAGGGGTGGCCGGAAGGTCGATGTACTGTCCCCGGAGCAGAGCTATGAGGATAGAGAGTTCAAGCAGCCAGAGAAAGGACTCAGCCTCTTGGTGCAACATGTGCTGGGGAAACCTCTGGATAAAACAGAGCAGCTGTCTAACTGGGAGAAACGGCCTCTCCGGGAGGAACAGATCCTCTACGCAGGTCTGGTCACTGACTCTGTGGCGCGGTGCTGCAGGTTGCCCATTACAGGCTGTGTTTGTTTGTTGTCTGTTGCCAGGAAAATTGTGAAGTAGCAAAGGAAGAAAATGGCTTTGCAAATTAGTTGCTGTTCAGAGAAGCCAGCACATGTCATGTTTGTCCTTTTGCGGACATGGCTTTAATGGTTGAAGTTTAAACTGTCCAGTGATTCATTATTTCCCTTATGAAAGGATTCCCGTGCTCTGCAGATTTTGTCTGATGAAACATCACCTCAGTGGAAATTCCTCTCAGTAACTGAAAGGAAGAAAGTCCACTTCCTTCTGCCTCATGTCACAGCTTTCTGGGAAACAAGTGCTGTCTTCATTTGTCATAGTGAAGTGCTTGTTAAAGCAGGGTTAAGAATGGGTAGACATGGTGTCCGAGTCTGTGGCACAGAACTGGTACTGTCTGTGGAGGGACCACTGGAGTTTATTGCCGATTACCCCAGAGTCAGAAGTCTGGGTCTAAATCTTTTCCTGGGGCATCAAAGGACAGTCTACTGAAGCGAACCAGCCCTTTGTTAAATTCAGCTATCCTTGAAGCTGACACAGTTCCCACAAAAGTTAATCACTAGGACTTGTAAAACTGGCTTGGAGACTTAAACAGTTCCCGTTGCAAGGAACAGAAGCCGCATGCAGTGCGTGTGGGCAGGTGATTGCAAACAACTTGGTTATTACTTTTTAAGATTTTATATCTAATGGGGAAGTTACCTTCCCATAGCTGAGATACGGTAATAAACCGTGGGCAAGACGCTGCTCAGTAACAATGGAGTGTAAAGTGGGTTGGCTGAAGCTATCGTACATGGTGGTTTTAACAAGCACGCTATAATTTGCATTACGTTGGAGTCAGAGACAGCAGAGGGCCTGTCGCTTTTTGAGCTCTTCTGCCGCGACTCTTTGTGATCTTGTGTTGGGTCATGATGCTCACTGAATCAGTAAGAGTGCAGAGTATGACATTAGTAATCTGGAGCTTCATGGGTTGGTTCTGTTCAGTGGCATTTACAAAGGCGAGGGCTCTTCCTTGCATCGGGAAAGCCTCTGTTTAACTTATGAATGAAACCAGCTGAGGCTCATGTTCCATTTTTTTCAGCTTCAGACGCGTACTGTTTGCTGGAGATCTACGAGAAGCTCTGTAAGGATCCAGCAAGCTTTGGTCTGAGTTCAGACCTGACTGAGAGCCTGGTGGGAAAACCAAGCGTAAAACTCAGGGCGAAGAAGCAGCTGAATAAACAAGAAGTACCGTCACCTTCTGGACAGGTTTGTAAACATCTTCAAAGAGCTGTATGTTGCTCAAGACCCCTGCAAATCATATGTTGCCTTGTCTCTCAGTCATACGATTAGCTATGCGTGGCATGCCTGTTTGTAGTCTGTTCTCAGGACTATTGCAGAAACATCGTCCTCGCTCCACCCCTTTACTGGTAAGGTGTGCTTTCTCCTCTGCGTGCCTTGGTTCAGTTTTCCTTGCAGTTTTAGGTTCATTTGTCTTCGCAAGATGTTGGTGCGGATCTGTGGGGCAGAAGCCAGCTAACCTTGCTGGTAAAATGCTTCTTCCACGTTTCCTCACTGCTGTGGGTTTGAATTCTGTGGCCTAGGTGTTGCATCAGTGAGGCTTCAAAACTCTGACTTCCTTACTTTTGCTTTTAACTGACCTTCTACGCTTTGGTTTCACATTGGGAATGCCTCCTTTACAGTGTCCAGAGGACAAGTCCGCAAAGTTAGAAACAATCAATCAAAAATGTGTTTCTGCTGATGGTGTGTCTGTGTCTCCCTGCCCACCACCACGTACTTCGAGACTGGCCTCCTCTCCAACGTGTGCTGTGGCAGAGCCTTAAAACTCCACTGGCCATGACGTGGAGCTGTGTGTGTCTGCTTAAATATCTTGTAACCTGACTGTCTCTCTCTGTCAGTAATAAAGATTTACTTTTAAGATGCAACTATCCATTTTTTCCTGCACCTATGAAAATATTAGCAGAAAAACAGTTTTGTTTATTAACTGAGAAGACTCGCTATGGCTGTGTATCCTTCTGAGTAGTCCCAACAGTGTATTTAGCTCCTGAAGCCAATACTACCTTCCATGGTTGGACCAAAATAGTATTGATTATAGCCACCTTTTCAGGATCCTCCTTATCAAGTGCGTGTAAATGGACAGTATCCCATTAGCCTTACTCAGGCAGTAGAGCACAAAGCTGCTGGGTAGTTCCCTAGGCACTCAGTGTTCATGGGAATATTGTGTTTTCCAGCAGATCTGACTGGCTGCTGCAGAGATGGGAGAAGTAAGTACTTCAGGCTTGAATTACCTTGTGAACTCAGGGGTCATCTTTGTGTTGGGTATAGTCAGATTCCTTAACCGAGAGGTAATTGGTAAAACCTGGACTGGGACTCAAAAAAGCAGACTTCTCCTAACTCTGCATCCTGTATGACTCCAAGCTCTCTTTCCCAGCATTTCCTGGTCCATTATCTGAAGTGGGGCTAATGACACTATTCTCCTTTATAAGCATTTTGCTCTCTGCTGGCATGAAACGTGAGAAAAAAGCTACATATGACATTGCTGGCCATTGAATAAACACTAGCTAAGAGCCAGCTGCTGCTCCTTTCCATCTGTTCGAACAGAAGCAGCAGTTAGTGTCGTCCAGCTACCTCAGCGTCAAAGTAGCTCGGCTTGATCCGCTGTCACAGCACTGTGATGTCTCAGCTGCACCCACCAACATCCTTGCAGGAGCCGGTGACAGTCCAGTCTACCCAGTGCTGCAGAGCTTTGAGTGCATGTACCAGCTCTGGGGAGGTGCAGCGTCACACAGACTGAGCTCTTGGACCTGAACTTGTTGCCTCGGGCAGCCCGGGTGTATCTCCATGGTGTGCCCCAGCGTTTCCAGGCCTGAGCCAGCTCATCTGCGATGCTGCAGGAACTCTGGTTCCAAAGACAGCGTAGCCCTGCAGAGGTGGTGGCTGTGTCCTTCACTCGTCCCAGCTGATTCAAGTTCCTGGAGGCAAAGCTGAGCATTGGAGGTTCCTTAATAACTTCCCTCCTCCATGAATTTAGCTATTGTACTTCTGGGAGCCTCCCAGCGACAAAGTCTCCAACTGCAGGAACTCCCCCAGCAGCAGACATTTGAAATAAAATAAACAGAATTCAGGCACTGCCTATTTTTAAACTTACGAAGATAACAAAGCTGACGTGGTTGCTTTGTCTACCTGTTTCCCCCTCTGTCTGTCAGATCCCCTTCCCAAATCATAACTTTGGCACGTGTATATCAATTGCCATCTAATTCGATAGGGCAATAGCAGTGACTTCATGAAAATCAATGTCTGTGTAGAGCATAGAAGGCCAGGTTGGCATTTCTCCAGGGAAAAGCTGCAGATCCCCAGTTTGGGTGGCCAGCTGGCCAGTGAGTGAATGGCTAATTCAGAATTAGCCCCATCATGTGCTGCCTCCTGCCCAAGTGGTAGGTGGGTGATGCAGAAAGACGTGAAGGAGGAACTAGAGGGGTTGCAGAGCATGGGGGAAACTGTAATACGGGTGGTAGGTGACAGCTGGGTTTGGCATGGCGGGTGAATACAGGGAGGCAAAACACAAATGCACTGGAAATCAGGTTTTTGTTCTGCTGCTTACAGATCTCTTGCCTTTCTGTAGAAATGCAAAGGATCTGACAAGGAGAGCCCGCGTCCCCCTGCTCCCGTCTCGCCGAAGGAGTTCAGTGTGGTCTGCGATAACATGCTGCAAGGCCTCGGGCGCTATCTCCGCTGCCTCGGTGTGGATGTCCGCATGCTGGAGAATGAGGATGACCACAGGAAAGCTGCTGAGGTTAGTCATGGGTGGGTGGGGGGTGGGTGTTTGTAGCTGCCATCTGCACTCCTTGGAGAAGACCCGCTGCTTACTGAGTAGTTAGTCCCTTGCGCCGAGCAGGCAGCGGGTTGGCAGGGGCTGCCCAGTGCCCGTGCTGAGCCCCAGTGCTCTGGTTCAGCCCGAGAAGCTGTGCCACGTGGCAGCTGGGATCAGCTAGTCCCTGCAGCGGGGTGTGAGCTTGGTTCTCTGTTTCCAGGAGATGGGAGGTGAGCAGAGAGCGCTGGGATCTCAAACCTTACTTGTGTCTGTATGTTTGTGTCATTGGCAGCTGGGATGTTTCAAGTCATTAGAAGAACACAAGCAGGGCGTAAGATGTGACCTGTGGTCTCAAGCGTCTTTGTTGGGGAGGTGGTGGTAGATTTGCAAAAAGACAAAAATCAGGGAAAGGAACCCCAAATTCACTTTGGTTTGTAATGGACTCCAGTCTGGGCTTACAGGGAAGGTATTTGCCCTGCCTTGTACTTGGGTCAGTTGAGCAGAACCATACTCAAAAGATGGCTGTTCAATATGAAAGGGAAAATTTCCATCATATCTTGCCGTACAACGTCCTAGCTGGCTACCATCTTGTGAGATGACTCCACAGTGATCAGACACAGCTTGCAGTGCAACAATTGGGAAAGGAAGAGTCTCTAACATGCACAGGGACAAGGAACATTGATCTGGACTCCCATAACAACTTTGACCCTCTGCCTCTCAGAGGAGAGACACATGCTTCTTCATTTCAGACATACTTCTGCTATGCCAGAAATGGAGATATCCAGCCCACACAGTGTGTTGCTATCAAATGTGCACTGATCACCAGCCTGGTGCACAGGATGTTTCCTCTTCAGATGTCTGCTTGGCCTGAATCCTGCGCAGGCTCCAACTTCTGCAGAAATAATGAATATCTTGTCTCTGCCAAACTTGCACAAGTCATTTAAACAAACTAGTTCTCACTGCCTCCCCCCAGAGCCCCGTCTCCGCTTCTCATCCTGATACCTTATCATGCTACGGACAGGATGTTTTACATTGCTTTCTCTATGGTGACCGGACAAACATCCTTTCACTATCAAAAGCCCTTGGAGTGTTACTGTATTGCAGAGGCTTTGATCTGTGCTTGGATAATCAAAGATAAAAACAGACTCCTCCCACCCTGCTTTATATCTGGCTAGTCCTGATTTAACAAAAGTTGAATGTTGACCACTCTACGCCCAAAAACGTGTAAATGTTATTGCAAAGGCCAGGAGAAAGGTTTGGATCCTGGTCACTGAATACAAGATGAACAGTTTGGGTGTTGTCCCAACACAGTCTCAAGCTGGTGTCTCCAGGAACACATAAGAATTCGTGTTTGTTCTTCATTAAAGTAATTTCAGTAAAATGATTTATCAGTCATATTACACATCTCCATGTACCAAGAACTCCTGAATCACTGGGTATTTGCTCCTTATTGTTCTCGTTCCTGTTGCTTGTTAAAGTGACTTCAGGTATCGGTAGACAGATGGGTCCTGTCCTTCACCCTCTATTATTTGAGATCAAACTTAAAAGCCTGAGTGCTTTGTGGGTTGTGCTTGGGCAGCTAGGGATTTTTTTTTTATTATTTTTTCTTTTAGACTAGTGAATGTGTCAGTAATTGGTTTGAAAAATCCCATTCCCAGGCCAAGCTTGAAGTCTGTGTCCTGTGTACTGCTTCGTGTTGCGCTGCTATTATTGGCTAAATGTTTTATCTTGGACAACAGTCGTCACGGCAGGTTTATCATGCCAGATCTGCAACCTCAGATCTGCCAGCCTGTGAGAGCAGGACCTCTGACACCACGAGCCAGTGTATTCCCCTGTTTGCCCGTATTGAACTGCTGTGAGATGACACTGGTTTTCATTCTGTGTAGTTAATGGTGCCATTTGATTAGGACTTGACTGGAGAAGTGACCGATTAAAAGTTAGTCTGTTGTAAGTGCAGACAGAACATCTTTAAAAATGGAAAAATAGCTGAAATGGAAAAATAGCCGAAATTCACAATGAAAATTTCTCTGGTTGAATTTATCGTCATGTTGAAGGGAAAGAGCTCACAGTCCTGCCTTCCAAAAGCATTTTAGCCTCTGTTCATGAGCACCAGCCACCCTGGGAAGAGCAGCTTTGTGTCCAAGTGCGGGTGCCATGTCCTGTTCCGAGTCTTCTCATTTGGTGGGGTGGCAGTAACATTTTCACCGTGTTGGGTTTGTATCCGAGCTGCTGTAGCCCAACGCACGCGAGTGTTTGACAAAGCAGGTGTGCAGCTGGGGGATGACATTTGTACCGGACGTGCTGGATGAGCTCCTTTACCTGACTTTAGCAGCCTGTGCATTGAGAGCCAAGCGGATTCACCACGTGCTTTCCCTGAAACACTTCCTTGCCCGGCAGCACTGCTCTGGTCCTGCTTCTTGGGTGGGAGGCCCTTCTGGAGGGCTTTGGGTAATGGCCAGGCTGGCCCAAGCCGGGCTCCCTGCCGTGTGGCAGAGCAGGGAGGCCTCTCTTGGGAAGGGCCGCATGCATCACCAGAGGCTTCTGACTCCATGCCAGGGTAAAGAATGACTCCATCTGGTAAAGAACACGGAGATTTGGTCTTTCTCATGCAGCATCCTTCTGTGCGTGCAGCTGCCGTTATTGGAGTAAGCCACCCTTTGTATTATTCCTATTCCTATTCCTATTCCTATTATTCCACTTATTCCTCTGTGCAACATGTTATTTCCAATTAATACATTTTTCTTTACTTAAATCACGTCCTATGCCTGCTGTGTTTCTAGCCAGGTCTTCTGGCTTGTGTCAGGAATAGCGTGGCCAGCAGGAGTAGGGAAGTGATCGTGCCTCTGTCCTCGGCACCGGTGAGGCCTCACCTCGAGTGCTGTGTTCAGTTCTGGGCCCCTCTGTACAAGAGGGACAGTGAAGTGCTGGAGTGTGTCCCGAGGAGAGCTACCGAGCTGGTGAGGGGTCTGGAGACCAGGTCATACGAGGAGAGGCTGAGGGAACTGGGCATGTTCAGTTTGGAGAAGAGGAGGCCGAGGGGAGACCTCATTGCCCTCTACAACTACCTGAGAGGAGGCTGTAGAGAGGTGGGTGTTGGCCTCTTCTCCCACGTGAATAATGACAGGACCAGAGGAAATGGTCTGAAGTTGCGGCAGGGGAGGTTTAGATTAGGTATTAGGAAGAATTACTTTACTGAAAGAGCGGTCAGGCACTGGAACAGCCTGCCCAGGGAGGTGGTTGAGTGACAATACCTAGAGGTATTTAAGAAACGAGTAGATTTGGCACTTCAGGGCATGCTCTAGTGGCAGAGAGTGTAGGGTGGGTTTTTTTGTGTGTGTACGGTTGGACTCGATGATCTCAAAGGTCCTTTCCGACCATGAAGATTCTATGATTCTATGATTCCAGCTTGTCGTCTTGCGAACTTCTCTTTGCAGAGAATCTTATACCTGTCTTTTGGGCCTTCTAGATGGATAATTGGAAGGAGGTGGGAAAGTTTCAGTGGATGTTTCTCTTTTCTCTGAAATTTTGCAGAATCAGGTAGAGCAGTGGGATTCTCCTCTTACTAACCTTAAAGGATCACCCACCAGCCTGAGATGACTACAGTAGATCTTGCAATGTTGTACTTCAGGAGTGGAGCAGAAGCTTATACGACAATGTTGGTAGTTTCTTAGGTCACTAATTTCTAAGAAGAGACTTGGTGGAATCTCAAAGCCCCTTCAGTTGAGTTGTGGGTTGGTTTGTTTTATTTTTTTAATGGACTGTGTTCTTGGTCTTCAAAATCATCCTCATTTCTAAGAATAATTGGCACACTAAGACAAACCTGCTATCTTTTGAAGTGTAATAATACCAGAAGGCTGGTAGAACTGGCTTCCTGCAGCTCCCATGGTGTAGAAGGTTCCCTTGGAAGGTTACACCTACTCCCTCAAAACTCCAGGTGAACCAGAGAGTCAGAGAGGAGGGCCAGGCTTGGATGGATCTCAGGAGCCAGTTAGAGCACCTGGATCTAGATTGCCCTGGACTGGTATGGAGCCATGGGACACAAAGGGGACTTCTAATACTGCAGTGAGCAGAGCTTCATGTAGTGGGGGAATCTAATCTCTGATCTCGTCTCAGCTCTGAATGTCTTTTTCCATACTTTTGATGTAAACCACATTCTTCAAGTTTGCTAGTCTTTTTACCTCCCCGCCAGTCTGTGGAGTAAATTCACAGAGGACAGATGAAGAACTGTTCTGCCTTTAAGATCAAGACTTTGCTTTTGATATTTAGTCATCAGGAGGAGAATGTCTTTCATTGGACAGCTTGATACAAATGGGTCTACATCAAGAAACAAAATTGTGTTGATGGTTTTGGTCTGGTACTTAAGGCCACTTTATGAAATCCTGCAATAATTCTGTGCAATTTATGGTTTTCAGGAATGCTGAAGAGACGTCTGGGGTTGAAATACCAGCAGCACAGCAAGTGCACTGCAGGACTGAGTGTGTTCATAGCTATTAAGCTCTTTGTTTACTGTCTATTTTAAAAGAATCTGAGGTAGCAGGTGGGGGGCTTCAGGCTTGGGTTGAGGCTTGTGATCCACTTCTCTAGCAGATCCTTGTCTGGGTGCTTTTCCAGCACGCATCCTGGAGCAGATGCTTTCTGTCCATTCCCTTTCTGTCTGATCTGGGACCTCGCTGGCCTCGGCTCAGGATCACTGCTTCACCTCCGCCACCGCAGGGGATCACAGCCTGGCCTGGGCTGCTGCCTTGCAGAGGGAGAACTGCCGTTTGCCTCTTCACGGGCGTGTAGCATTGCCCAAGATGTGTCACGCATGGCTGTGGCAAATTTTAAATTTTAAATTACAAATCTGAAGCCTTGTGCTGCTCTTTCTTGAAACCGTCTTTGGCCTTAATTCAGGATCCTTTAGGTTGTCACGAATCATTCTGCCGCTGGTGCTGGCTTTGAAACACAGGGTCTCTGTCTGCCCTCTCTCGTCAGTCGTTGTCCTTCCAGGTCTCCCTTGTAGTAATTCATTTGAGTTCATTCATCTTTGCAAGATGAAAGTTGGCTGAACAGACAGGCGCGTTAAGGGCTAAATAATAATACCAAGTTATTAGGGAGTGCTTTCTGTCCAGAAGGTCTAAGCCTTTTCCAGAGGAAGTTCTTATTATCTTTTTAATAGATTATGAAACGGAGGCCAGTGCCCTCTCTGCAGCCCTTGGGCTGGAGCACAGGTCCCTGACACCCACCCCAACACGCTGCTCTGGTTGTTCTTTTCCTTTTATTCGCGTCTCCGAGCACACATCTCCCGCATGGTCCCAGCACTGCCTTCCATTACTTCTTTCAGACGAAAGGAAGGAATTGTGCCCTTTTCTCCAGCACACATCCTCGGTGGTTTCAGTCAGATGTGTGCTGTCACATGGCTTTTCTGGCTCTGCGTGCTTCTCCCAGCCCTTGTTCCAGAGGCGGAAAAACATGCTGGAAGAGTTATTGCTTTTCTCCTTTTTATTTGATGTTCTTTGCCTGTCTCTGCAGAGCCATTTAGATAAGGGGATTTATCAAGCTTGAACTAATTAACCCTGGATGCAGGAAGTTAGAACGGAGTGTTCCAGCTGTGAAATCCTCAGACTTACCCTGAAGCACACATGGGTCTGAAGGAATTTCACATCTCTTTTCCCTTGTCGGCAAATCACTGTGGTGAACTTTTGCTGTTGCCTTGCTGGTCTTCTCTCGCTAATGTGCCATGAGGGTGGGTTTTTCGGCAGGGCTGTTCGGTAACCCAACTGCGTGCAGTAGGATCGCGTGCGGCACAGGGTGTCTCTGCTGCCACTTTAAGGTTACTGTTCCTGGAGGTTTTTTCCTCTATTGAGAGAGAGGGTTGATTTTGAAAGGAATCCGGTAATTTTGCCTGTAGGAAGATGCTTTAGAAGTTGTTGCCAGTCGCTTTCTCAGTGCAGAACTGGCAGCCAAAGAGTGACTTCACAAAAGAAGGAGGGAAGCGGCTACCTGAAAGGTCAAGATAGGAAAAAAATGGTTGCTTAGTTGACTGCACAGGGAGTTTGTGCCTTCAGAGCCTTAGGTCCAGTGGGTCTTAAGAGAATAGCTATCCAAGACAGCATTTAAAACTCTTGGTTTTGTTTTTTTTGGTGTTCCCTGGCTGTTCTGGGTGGTGTCAGACTGTCAGGGAAGTGCAGCAGGACTCTGATCCCAAATGCATCCTGCCAGGGCTAAAGAGTGATCCAAAGAGAGCTTCTGAAACTCCGATCCAGAAGAGGGACCTCCGTGACACACATCTGGAAACAGTGAAAAATACAAGGGCTTCCAACAGAATCCAAGCCAGAGAAGAGAAATAACCTCATGCCTACCTTGAAGTGCCAATCTCTTGTCAGCACTAGCAGAGCTGAAGTGCCGGTTCACATGGGAATCCTTGCATTGCTACGGCCATGAAACCATTTCCCTCCTACAGGAGGGGGTGAAGGGCTGGGAGGGAGGGATGTCATTTAATCATACGAAGATCAGTCACACTTTCATCCTTGTGAAGAATTTTGGTTCCAGATTTAGTATCTCCTTTTGGCACCAAACCATTTGAAAGTGTCTCTTACTCTATTGCAAAGGTCAGAAGTGCGGGTGATGAGTCCCCCGATAATTCAGCACAGACCTTTCCCTTGAAGGACAAGACCTCTGATAAAAGCGCAGGATTGCAAGTCAGGAGGTGATAAACTCTAATGGAGATGTTCTTTGCAGCCTGGAAAGGGTGCATAATTTCTGTGTCTGCTCTTGGGCTGCTGGGAGAATAACACTGTCTTATCTTTAAGAAGTGGAGTGAGAATTGTTCCGTTAATGTCTATGAAGTTTGCAGACACGTTTAATGGTACATTTTTTTGCTGGAATTACCTGCTTAGGTTATTTTTTCCCTTCTCCCCTGTGCATTGCTGTGTGAGCAGAACTGCTTGCTTCTTTGTGAACCAAACTGGGGAAACAGAAATAGTCTGGGTTAAGGGGGGTGGAAAAAAAGATAGGAAGGATTTTGATAGGGTTATTTCAAGGTGGATCGGTTCCCTGGGCCATCTGCAGTGCAGATGCACGAGTAGCTTGTTCCAGCACATGTGAGGCAAGGCGGGTATTGGCAGGGAGCGGACGTGTAGTGAGTGAGCGATACCTTGGGCTGCTGTTGCTGTCAAGAGTGTGTGGTTGAACCAGACCCAGGTACTCTTGGCCTAGTGCATGTCGACACTGGAAAGACTCGGTATCGCCAGTTCGTGTTCTCTCTGCTTTCACTGACAGCTTGAATCCAGTGTAACATCAGCCCATGTTCATTATGATTTTTACTGTATTTTCCAGATTGCCCGACAGGAAGGAAGAGTCATTTTAACCTCTGGACTCCCATATCAGACTGTAAGTGTTCAGAGCTTCTGGCATTTTTCTGGCGTTGTATCATTGCGTGGTCTGGGATGTGCAGTGTAGCGAAGAGGAAAAGTCAGATGTGAATGCAACAGCTGGCTTGGCTTTTTCATGTTTGCTGCACTAAAAACTACATTAAGGGTCTTGAGAGGTTTGCTGTTCTGAATGACCAAAGCTCGGGTGAGATTTTTTTTATGCTCAGTAGTGCATCGGTGGGGAGAGCGATTGCTTTCCTTTGGGGGCGGGGGGTGGAAATGAAGCCAAGCAATCCAGAACAAAGTGTTTCTGTTTGGCCTCGCTGGCAGGTGAAAGGCAGCTCAATTCCCATGCTTTTTATCACAAAGATTCTTGTTTACTGACTGGCTCCACACTGACATAGTTTCAACACTTAAAGACGTTTCTTCAGGCTTGGAAGGCAGAGAATGGGGGCCATCAAGCATGGGTCCCGGTGGAAGCTGTAGAGGTTTCGTGTTCCTATAGATACACAAAAAACGCAAAGCAAAACCCAGCCTTACCCTCAGCACCAGATGTTCAGAGCCCTTCCTGAGACACACTTCAGAACGGAGCGTTTCTGGGAATATAGTGAACCTGTCAATTCAGCGGTTGCAATGTTATGGTGCCTGCTGCAGGTCTTTGCACTTTGCTACTGCCCAGAAAGTCATTTGGAGGAGTGCAATTATTCTGGATTTACACACATGAGCCAGATGCAGGACTTCTTTGTTACAAACTGAATATAAAAACTCCCAACTACCCAACTAGCTAGTTGGAGTATTAGCAGAATGTAGGTTGCTGATTTCCTACACAATAGCTGAGCGCTAAAGAAAACTGCCCCCATGGTGAGACACCGTGAGGCACGTGCAGCTGTGCCGCGTTACAGGTTCTTCACCCAGATTGCGGTTCCTTGAGCCTACAGTTGGTGTAATGGGTAATTCAGCATCCAGCATAATCTTATTTGGCAAAGCTTTAACTTCAAAGTGCTGTGGAGGAATTGCAAAAGGAAAATAACTGCTTCCCAGTGTACCATAGTGTCCTGGGAAACGTTGGGTTCCCTTTGTTCCTTTGCTTTTGTATGTCCTACGCGAGGACAGGATGGCTCTGCCAGGCTCCTTCACTTCCATGCAGCGGCTCCCACCTCGCTGTGAGTACTCACCATGTTCGTAAAGATGTGTCGAGAACTTCCCAGTGCTTGTTCCCAGATATAAACTTCTCTGCTAAATGTGGAACAAACATTGAGGGACTGTCCACATCAACCACTTCAAATTCATTGGCCATGAGTGAACTCCAGGTGAAGCGGTGTAGAAGCTAGAAGGGTTGAAGTGGTGCAGCTGTCATCAGCCATCATCTCCATCATTGTGCTTTTGCATACTGTGTGTGACCTGGCCAGGTTTCATGTGAAAGCTGGGGTTAAATTCAGTTTCCTCTTACTACCACTGTCAGCACCACACCACCAAATTATAAATTGAAGGGGGCCTGGGCAATCATATTTCATGTATATGTATAAAATGTTTCAGTGCTTCAGTAGTCTCAGAGCTATTGCAGCAGTGGCTAAGTGTTACGTTGCCAGTTGTGCTTGTTAGATCAAAATTTAGACTGTAAACACATACTAACTCCAAATATTATTTGTAATTAAAACCAAACCAGGTGCATTAGGAAAAAAGCCACGGATCATGATGCATGGAGTCCTTCATTTATAGTCTTTTACCGATTGTCTTTTGAAGCTCCAGTCCCAGGTAGCAGAAGGAAGGTGTTTCTCTGTGAACTGCTCAGAAAAGGCAAAAGAACAGGCCCTGCAGGTTCTGAAGCACTTCAACGTTCAAGTGTCCCTGGCGGATATCTTCAGCCGCTGCCAGGTAGGACAAGGCTTCTTTGAGTTCAAGTTCCTGCTGGCCCACCGTTCCCTGCACAGCAGGCGCTGCTTCAGCTTCTTGGGTCTTGCACTTAGTGTCTCGGACTTGATTCCCAAGATTTCTGCTTGAACTTTGGCAACATCTTGCAAAGCTAGAGGAGTTGTGAGTGTGCTAACATCCGTCAGACGTGTTGATGACTGAGTCAGAAGAGCAGAGGCACTGCATCTGCAGCTTGCTAGAAACTCTGCTGGTTTTCTGATTTTTGGTACTTGGCATGTGTTTTGGCATTGACTATCACAGTTATGCTCTATTTGTTGCTGTGTTCTCTGTCTAGGACACATGCTGTTTTAATTACAAACCATATTTAATTATGGCTCTGTGATTCTGATAACATTTAATTACTTTAATAGGAGGAATTTTTTTAGGACTGTATTTTTTTCAGAAGCTATTAGGTTAATTCATGTCCATGCTAGTTGATGACTCCAGATTGTGTTTGGCACTGGATATCTGTGGATTGTGTTTAAGAAGAAATTTTAATTGTGTTAGCTCAAATCTCTGTCTCTTCCAATTTCACTCTTGTATTTGTTACAGTAACACGCTGAAACCTATCCCTTCACAAACTGTAATATAAACCAACTTGCGACTTCAACATCTCTCATCTTATCAGTTTTTAAAGAGAAAAAAAGAAGAAACTGCAAATCTGGCTAGAAAAGGAGCTTTCTCTTAGGAACAAACAAGCCAGCTGAACGCTTCAGTGGAGTCTGGCTCAGTGCCTTTTGGTCGAGCTCGTGGGGTCTCCTGGCCTGGTGTCGGAACAGCAATGGCTTCTGAGCGAACGCTCCAGAGAGCATTTCCTAGACCTCTGCTTATATCTGATGTTGGTTGTTGAAACTGTATCTGTAACATAGAGAGTTGTCCAGCTGTGCAGGTTGTCTAGAGAGGAGAGTGACGTAACACCGTGCAGATTGGATCGACGTAATATGGGCTGATCTTACTGCAGGATAAATGTATATATTCGGATATAAGATACTGTGTTCGGTCTTGTGGTTTTATTGTTCCGAGAACAGATTGCAGTTGTTACAGACTGACATGCTGGCTTCTTTGCTATTGAAAAAAAAAACCTTTAAAAAACCTTGTGAATTCTCTGATTCCCGGAGATCCCATAAAATAGCAGTGTTCTTCCTGATGGTTGTTGAAATACCACAAGAATAAGCACACACACACAAAAAAACCCCCATGCTGCAGAAAACTCTATGATATCTGTAATAAATGCAGAAGGCTGTGCAGCATGCGATATAAAACTGACCCCTTGCCCATGATCTGGATTCTGGAACTGTTTAACTATACGGCTTTTTAGTACGTGCTGTCTTAGTTTACAATATAAATAGGGGTAATCAATCTGGCTAGGAATATATACTAAGTGTTCTCTTACTTCCAGGAGAAATGCCTTCCCTGTAAATTGTGGTGGTAGAACAGCTGCATCTTTTAGACTGCTCGGCATGGGAAGATGCGATTATTTGTCAAACTGCTCTGCGTTCGGAATCATGTATTTACCTACATTTAAGGCTTTGGGGTTTTGGAGCTGATTTTGTTCAGCTGTCTTCTACAGACTGTACGAGTTCCGCTAGCACGTTGCTCATGCTCTCGAGGAGAATCCCAGCTTTTCCAGCCCTGCGTCTGCAGGCGGTTTGCCGGCTGTGCGGCACTGCCCGTGCCAGGGGCAGCAGGGTGGGATGGAGTGTGCCGCATACATAGAATAGAATCATAGAATGTGTTGGGCTGGAAGGGACCTCTAAAGGCCATCTAGTCCAACCCCCTGCAGTGAGCAGGGACATCTTCAACTAGATCAGGTTGCTCAGAGCCTCATCCAGCCTGGCCTTGGCCTTGAATGTCTCCAGGGATGGGGCCTCCGCCACCTCTCTGGGCAACCTGGGCCAGTGTCTCACCACCCTCAGTGGAAAGAACTTCTTCCCAATGTCTGAGCCAAACCTGCCCTGCTCTAGTTTAAAACCATTGCCCCTCGTCCTATCGCTACATGCCCTTGCCAACAGCCCCTCCCCAGCTTTCCTGCAGGCCCCCTTTAGGGACTGGAAGGGGCTCCAAGGTCTCCCCGGAGCCTTCTCTTCTCCAGGCTGAACAACCCCAACTCTCTCAGCCTGTCCTCACAGCAGAGGGGCTCCAGCCCTCGGATCATCGTCGTGGCCTCCTCTGGCCCCGCTCCAACAGGTCCATGGCCTCCTTGTGCTGAGGGCTCCAGAGCTGGACACAGTACTCATGCAGGGACTATTCACTGCCCACGTAAAAAATGGCAAATTTCTGCTTTTACAAGGGTCCTCTGGGGCCACTGATGCCATCAGAGACTTCAGCACTTCATTTGCAAGTCCTTTCCAAAACATCCTTAGTCTCTGCAAACCTAATTGGGCTTAATTAGGATGGAGGCTAGATCATTAAACTGCTGATCTGTGCCCTCCGCGCTGCCTGCTCTGGGCTTTAACTGGGTTACAGACCTCAGGGGTCCACCACCTCCTTGCAGAGGTGTGTATTGCTGGTGGGTGAGGAGGGTTTGGCGGTCCCTGCGCAGGGGACTGATGGTGGCGGCGGAGCTGGGCTCCAGGAACACCCAAGAGCTGCTGCCTACGTGCTGGGCAGGAGGAGGACGGGTAACACCTATCTGTAACCCAGGCCACTCTCCTTCCTCGCCTTCGTGGAGCTTCAGTGTGGTGCTGCAGGGCCGGCAGTGGAGGACGGCCCTGCCGTGCTCGCGGGGTGCGGCGATGGGTTATCGGCTGCCATCAGCTGCAGATACGCGTTCTGTGTGTGTCACAGGAAGCAATGTGGCATCCTGCCTGCCTCTCGCTGTCTCGTGGAGCAAGGGCCTGTTTTGTCTCTTGGGCTTCTATTCTGTAAATGATTTGAGTCAATATGTCAGCAAATATTGTTGCTGTAACAATTAATGCGTGTAGTGCAGAGCACATGGTAAAAATAGGTCCCAATTCAATGTTGTACCTAAGATTGCTATAAAATATGTTTCCTCTGTCGGCTCCCTCAGCAGGGAAGGACGGTCTCCCTTTTGCAGATATAAAGAATGGACTTGCTTTGTAACCCTGCCAAAATACTGCCCTTTTCTGTTAAAACAATGACAAATACTGGTTACCTCTGTCTGACTTAGTGCAGCGAGTGCATGGAGGGTTTCACCCATGGCTTCTCAGCATTTCTGCTGTCAGTTGTGCTGGGCTTCGACTCGGTTGCTCTGGTGAAAGGCTCCAGAAATGGAGACTGCTGCCGGCTGCGTGGGTTATGGCCTAGCGTGGTCTTCTCGTTGCATGTGTCTCTCAAGTGCCACATCTTAAGGACTCTGTGATGATCATGGAGAAGGCACCCGTACACAGCAGCTTCAGCCAGGCCTGGTGTTATCTCCGGTGAGGAAGGTTTTAGGGGGCCTGAGTGGAAATACGATGAATTCTGTCTTCTGGTGACATGCAAAAAAAACCCCAAGGAGTCATACGTTTCCTAGCCTTAAAATCTTTGAAATAAATCCATTGCCACTATTTGAAATGCAAATGTCTTTTGTCTGTCAACTCTGCACACATTTGAATATCTTGTATACAGCTTTTCTTCTTTTCAGATACCCAAAAGTAGCTCCTTCAGAAAGGGGGGATGTGCAGTGCATGCTGAAGGGTGTTCTTACATGACAGAATCAGCACATTGGTCCCTTACAGTAGTCAGGAAGATCTTTGTGGAGTTGTCGGGGGCTGTTGGGAGCAGCCTCGGGGTCAGCTGCCAAACTGGCTTGAGTGGAAGGTGGGTGATCCTCTGCTCATGGCAACTCGGAGGAAGTTCTAACACAGAACTTGCATTTAAGAGAGAAAAAACCAAAACCTGCTAAAGAAGGTGACCTACAGGATGGCTAGAGTTATGGATAGGAACATCTGACAGCTGGGTTGTTTTATAGGGGGTTGAAATTTGGCTTCTCTCACAGGCGGGTCCATTCAAGGCGGATGTGATCTCCCACCCCTCCTGGTGCCGCAGCCGCCCTCGCTCAGACGTGGTGTCGTGCGTGGGACATGCCTGCCTGCTTTGACACTCGCCTGTGGCCTGGTAGGACAGCAGGAGGACATGAACTCCATTCCAGTCTCCTAAAGAAACACTGAAAAATGGCCATGATTTGGCAGATGTTACCGGGATGACTGACTTGGCTTTTTCCATCTCGCTTTTCTGTGACGTCTGATTGAAGTCCCCTCTGAAGCGGGTGCAGCCCGCAGCTGCTGACCCTGCAGCATGCACAGTGCCTCTTCATCGACTGCTCTGTCTCTGAGAGCCCCAGCTACCCTGGGTGCTTTTCTTCCCTTGGCTAAGGTACGGTGTCTGGCCTAGATGGCTTCTTGTCAGTGAAAACACACATGTGTCAAAGAAGATAAATTCAGGAAAGGGGCCGGCAGCCCCTGGTTGTGAGTAATGCTGCTCTGTGCGGCACTGACAGGGTGAAGTTACGGTTTGAATGGTGATAAACTGAGGAGATAAACAGTGCAAGTTGCTAGCTTTAAATCTTTATATCGCAAGTGTTTGTCACGACAGTTTGAAGGGAAAATAGTGTGTTCAGTGTTGCACGGGATTGCCAGTAAATTATTCCTGTTATAGAAGAACCTCGTCGTTAAAGGTTTATAACTCTGCTGTAAAATCCTTGCTGGTGTGAGGCTCTGCGGACAGATTTGGGGCCAGGAGGGCCTGTCCGTCTTCAGAAAAGCTGAGCTGTGCTTTACTTGAAAGCGTAACTGCTGCTCAGCCCAATTTTGAGTCCGAAGCTTTGCTCTCGTAGAGGGGAGGGAGTGGGCTGGGGCTGGGGACCTGTGTCCTGCGGTGTGGCTGTCCCACCTCCTTGCCTCCCTTGGGCCCCTCTTCCCTTTCCCACCCTCTGTTTGACTTGACCCTTTGGCCCTTCAGCTGCCCGGGGCAGGGACCCTGTTGGAACAAAACCTACCGCAATGGGAGGCTGGTCCCAGGTGAGGCTTCCAGGCTTTCCTGCGAGGAAAAATGAGGGCAATTATATCCCCTGCAAAAATAAATATTCACGGAAAAAAAGAAGTCTCAGGCTGCAGCTGCAGTTTCTGCAGCTGAACAGCCCTGCATTTATTATAGGATTATCTGCAAATTCAAATGGGTTGTCTCTTTCACTTCACTGAATGCTCTGATCCTAAATAAGCAAATTACATCACCTATTCTGATGTCCTGTTTAACTTATGACCTCAGCCTGAGCGCTGCAGGATGTGAGAGATAGCTGCTTTATTTCACTGTCTGGAGATCTGATATCTATTTTTTTCCTCCCCTTCCCTGCTCTTTCGGTTTCAAAGCAGCTCACCCCAGCCTTTTAGAAAGGTGTTAGCATGGGATTAGGAGTAGGCGGGGAACAGGGCAGGAGGAAGAGAGGAAACCACCATTCTTTTTTAAATTAGGTGCAAAAGTGTTCTAACAGTTGCAGCGAATGTTTCTGGTTTTTTGTGGTTAAGGTAACGAATTTCATTGCTGCAAAGCTCATCATGTGCAAGCTGATTTACACAGAGGGAGCCCAGTGTGGAGCAATCCATTTAGCAGGGACAAAGAAAAAGACCTTATGATTAGATGAAAAACCCTGTGCTTGGGGCACTTTGCGAGAACCTTTGAAGCCAGCCTGGGAACTCTGGCAATATTAGTCGATAATTAGTAATATAGATCCCTCAAGCTGTCGTCTAGGTTGAAAATGTGCATGTCTCTCATGAGCCTCTGTCACACCAATCTGATCAGCAGGCTTTTTTGTTCCTTTTATGTGGCTTGCTCTGTCGGTCCAGATGATGATGAGAACTGCCAGACATCGTCTTTCTCACTAACTTGTGAGCCGAGCAGCTATCTCCCTGCTCTAGCGAGTCATGGAAGTGGCACCAGGGCAATTTCGTTTTGTGGTCACCTTTTCTGGCCTGAGCAACAGTCATTTTATTCTTTTAAATGTACCAGTTGTCCTTCCCCATACGCAGTGAAAAACCAGTAGAATTTAAAGGCTACGTATTTCGTAATTTTTCTGCCCCAGGCAACAGCGAGGGATTTGTCTGAGGGGTTGCTTAGGACAAAATGCATCTGCGACTGAAATGGGCCTGAGGCGATCATCAAAGAATTTTGAAAATGTCAGTTCTCAGAGCCCACGTTTCAGCTTTTGAGATGCCTTCCACTGGCGTAACATCATGTCCCTGTTTGCTTCCTTTCAGCCCTGAAATCTCTTTGGAAAGGGACGTGTCACCATCTAAATGAAGAATTAGAAGGGTCGTGTGCGCTGGATTTTGTCGACTTGGGAATGCTGAGAAAGAGAATATAATTTTGAAACCCTCTGTGGTTTAATAAAAGGTTCATCCATAGGATGCAATTTGTCAGCGCCTACAGGTCAGGAAAACCTGTGATTAACAGCATCTGTGGTTTCCCCAGATGTGTGAGTTAGCTGCTCACCAGCCCTTAACCCAAACCGAAAACTCAGCCCTGTGCCTACCCACTACGTAGGCTGTGATTTCTTGCTTCAGAGTGCGATTGTTCAACACAAAGGGTAAGGCCCTCTTAATCTTTTTGTTTATCCTGGGCTTGGCAATTTAGATGTAATCTGCAACTTGTGCTGCTGAGGCTCTGGCCAGGAAGCACAGCTGGTATTATTCTGCCTCTACAGACATTGTTGAGGGAGCGAATTGACCTCAAAAGGTACTTGTCCCGGGACTGTCTGAATGTGAGCATTCACTCGTGAATGCACCTACCCCGCCACAGCGCTCCATTCGCGGGGATATAGCTCTTTTGCGTTGGAGTGGCTCTACGCGACCGTCGTTAAATAGCATCAGGGGTTGTGACAATTTGTCGAGGCAAATTGTGCTCCGTTTGAGTCTCCAGTTGGGTTGTTACTTGCTGGTCTCTAAGGCTTTATAAACTGTAGTGAGACCTCACGGCGAGTGGTCACCGCTATGTGCAGGGACATGGGGACATGCTGAAGCCTCATCCGGTGGGGATCCCAGCGGGAGCTGTGAGCCCCAGCTCATGGGTGCGAGGCAGGAGGGTGGGCGGCGTGCCATCCATACCGGCTCCACCGCACCGCTCTGGGGGGGGTCACTGGCACCACACACGAGTGGGTACAGCACCAATCCTGTAGAACGCCCAGCCTGTGACTCGCTCAGCAGCGCGTTGCTGCCCGTGCAAAGCCCAGAACCCCCCAGCACAAGGGCTCGGCTGGGCCTAATTCTCAGCAGCGAGCCCGGAGAGTGCTGCCTGGTTCCCACAGACTGTACACTTCCCTGCCAAGATTTCAGCATCTTCAGAAATTCAGTGGAGCATGAAGGTCACAGCAAGGGAAGAATGACAGCCTGAGACTTTTTTTTCCCCCTTTCACCAGCTCGGAGCAGACTGTTGTCTCTCTAGCATGTTGACTGTTTTCATAGGGTTAGCGTGAAGTTTATGTTTTACACAGACCAGTGGAAGTCAGATATGGGAATGCAGCAGATCAGCTGTGTTTCTTCAAGGAAGACGGTCTCATGTTGCAGAGTTTCTTTCTCAGTGTCTGCAAAAGCTTGATTTCCAGTGAAATTTCCTTTACAGATCTTTGTCTTTAGGTTCTCTTTGTGGACGTGTGTGAGAGACTGTACCCGAGGTTTCGGTTTGTGTATTTATTTCCTTTCTCTTATTTTCACTTGCAGAGCTGCAGGCGGATATTAAACTTCGGGGGGGGTGGGGTGGGGGTGGGGGGAAGCTGTTAATTTTTCATGGTGTTATGTATTACAGCGCTCAAAATGATGATGCCAAATTAGCCATTAGAGGTCAAACCTCAGCTGACAGCAAATGTTTTCTTTTGAGGAAGTCATCTTTATTCCTGGGAACCAGTTTTGTTCTCCTGGGCTAAATGCAAGAAAGGTATGAATGTGTGTTTTTTCCTGGAGGGCAACACTAGCTGGAAAAATGCTGGTTTAGCCAGTGGAAACAGCACAAGCAAACAGCGATTGGCAGTGAAAACAGCACTTGTATTTAGACTAGCATAGAAACGAAGACACAATGTAGTGCAGAGTAAATGTCCTTTTATACAGTTCTGTCCAAGGCTTTTTCTTCCTCTCGTGGGTTTGGAGAGATGGTGAAGTGCATTGGTCAGCAGTGATGCTGGGGCACTGGGAGAAAGTAATGAAAGGTCAGCGGGTGACAGTGATGGAGTGACTGTAAGGAAAGCGAAGAACTCTCTGGAGAAGGCAGTGACACAGCTATAACTCCCATGTGTCCCAAAGAAACCGTCCCCATGTTTTCTCTCAAATGTCATGAGAAAACAAGAGATTTGTAGCCAATTTAAGTTCTGTTGGTTTCCAGTCCCCTGTGCCTCCTGAGGTCAGAGTTCAGTGTGTTGACTGTGTCAAGAAGTCAAAATTCCCATGTTTTATACACTGTGGAGTTTCTCCTCCTTCTTGACATTGATGCCCTTATAATGCTCTTTGTTTGTATGTCATGGTAAGGATGAGATGTCCAGCTCCTGGTGTTTGAATGGCTGTATATTTATACTGGTTGGTTCTCAGGATGGTAATCCTACGTATAAACCAGCAATACAGTCAGTGGGTCTCGTTATTTGAGAGACTTTGTACATTAAAAGTTAAAAAATGTCAAAGTTGTTCTTTTCACAGTGGAGTGACCAGCTTCAGGTAGCTCAGGTGAAGTGAATTAATTTGAACCCATCCAGGCGGCCTCCAGGCCTTTATTTTCCCTTCAGAGATCAAGATGATTGAATAGTGTCAGACAGGAGCCTTTCTTCTAAACAGTCTGATGTGGGCCCTCTTGTAGCACAGGTAGTATCACGGAATGTTTTCCCAAATCCCGAGGAGAATCCTGCACAAAAGCCTTGTCCTGTTGTTGCAAATGCAATTAAATCCTGCTACGTGCTTCACAGGGAGTGAGCAGTTTTTCAGTCATCCGAGATTTGCGGTGTTTGCCTGGGCAGCTGTTAAACCCGGCTGCAGACCTTTGTTCCTTCAGAAGAACGTGTGATCTCCAGGCATTTTTGGAGCTTTCACTTGAGTCAGCGTTACACACCGAGCTGCACATACTTGGCTTCAGCGTAGAATTTGCCAGATCTGTAATTGCTCGACAGCATTTATCTGAAGACCTCTAGACATTAAACTGTGTAACTATTGGCATAAAACTATAGAACTATATCTCTTATTCCTAGTATTAAATGTAGAAGATGACAGCCTACACCAAACCCGCACATTTGGGGACTACTGTGGGCTATGGTACCTGATCTCCTTCTTCATCTGCTGCTGTGAAGGCATTTTCGGTTAGAAGCAGCTAATGATGAAGATGGTAAGCAACATATGTAGGGTTTAGGCTTTTCAAGAAGACTTTGTCCCCACAAGGTGCACGTGGTCTAAATTACTTGATGTAAGAAGTCGTCATTTTGTGTTTTGTGTAAACCTGAGGATCCAAGGATCGATCATACAGTGTTTCAGAAATAGAGGCAGGTAAAGCAGTATCCTGGTGAAAAGAGAAAGCTTTTAAATGAGTTTCTCAATTCATACATCATGTCAGTCTTGAAGAAGATGGTATTTTGCAGTTATCTTGATGAAATACAGCTATATTGTGTGCTGTGAGCCCAAGGGAGGATTTTGCTGAGCTAGGCATGGGTGCTGTCATTGAATCTGTCATCTATAAGAGGCTCAAGATAAATTTTTCTCTCTCATCCCCCAGGAAGGCAACAGAAATCCCTCGGTAGCAGGAAGGTTTTTATAGTGAGCTTATTTGAGAGTGTGCTAATCTGGAACAAAGTCTCCTGACAGCACAAGCTTTTTTTCTTCCAGAGGGCAGCCCCGTACCCTCCGGTTTCCCGATGCCAGGAGTGATAGAGGGCGAATGACAGCGTCAGAATTTTGGCAAAGGTGAAAAATGTAACATTCAGGGCGTGCTCCTTGTGAGTCATTGTGTTTTCTCTGGACAAGTGGATTTAGATGATTTACCTGTCTTAATTCAAGACACACAGTCTGAGTTGATAATCCTTTTATTTAGGGAAGTGCTGGGGGAAGATGCAGGTGAAAGCCTGTTTCTCTCAGCCCCAGTAACTTCTCCATTCCCACCCCCACCTCGGCTTTTCTCTTGGTGGTTTCTTGGGAGCTACTTCTACTGAGGCATTTTAATGACGTAGGAGAATATCATATGTTTAAGGTGAGCACAGCCAGGTTTATGTTCCTAACTGCCCCTTAAAATGACTGTGGTTACATTCAGGTGTCTTGAAGCCGGGAGGGTGACCCAGCGCGTCTTATCCCCTGGTCACTTGTCCCTCCCTCACGTTTGCAGCTCATGCGTGGGGAAGGGGCCACATGCAGACCCTGATGTTGAGACTGATCCGGATGAAATGGGAGTTCCCATTTGCAGCCGGATCACTGCTTTGTGGTCACAAGGGACCGCAGGAGCAAGTTGAGTCTCAGGGGTACCGATGGCATGGGCCGCTCCACCTCGGGCAGCCCGATCCTGGGGCAGTGCCCCTGCCTGGAGCCTGGGGCACGGCAGCGGGAATGGGTGTGCTGCAGAGGCGTGGGCAGAGCACACTGAGCTCTGCAGCTGCTAGGGTTTTCATTTGACAGTCTAATTTCATGGAATTAGAAGAAGGGGGGATCACTGAGCTGGGTCCTGCAGGAGGAAATGAGCTGGTGGTTGGAGAGAAGGAAGTTGGTGACAGAGGAGTCAGAGGAGGAACACGGTTCCCTACAAATAAGGTCATGTGAATGGCTGTTTGGTGACAGGATGGAGTGATCGATGTGCAAGGATAATGGGTCACTGGGGAGTCGGCCTGAAAGCTGAAGCCTCTCAAAATGTGTGGGACATTGTGGAAAAGAAAGTTAAAAGGACATCAAGTAAAGGCAGACAGCTTCTTGCACACCGGCCTGCCTCGCAGCTCTGGCTGGCGTGCTTCCCTGGCCTTGCTTTTGCACATTCCAATTTCTGACTATATAAATGAGTGGGGCACTAAAAAGTTGTTCACGCTTCCTTCTGTGCAGACACCAGCCTGAGCCTGAGGATTGAGCCTTCGCTCCCAGGAGTAAACCCATCCCGCAGCAGAGACCAGCCAAACCATGACCAGTAAACCCATCCTCGCCCTGGCCAGCCTTCACTCTGGGTGCCTTCTGCCATTCCTTCCCTGAGTGGGGCCTTCCCGGGATCAGCGGCATTTAGTGGCATTTACTGGAGGGCTCAGATTACCCTAGTGAAAATAATCGGTTATGCAAAGTTACGCTGTTTAGATTGGGTTTCTTCTGTGTGGCCAGTGAGGTGCGAAAGTCAATCTGCTCCGCAGACCCTGCGGGCACTTTCTCTGTGCTGACTTGATATGATACCTTCGGGGTTTGGCTGTCGGGGGAAGAGCTGGCCCTGGGTTCGGTTCAAAGGGCCACAGAGCCCCAGTGATTATGGTGGGACTGGGCTGGTGAGCAGCTCAGCGCTCCTAAACCCGGCCTGGCAAAGCAAAAAAGAGGAGGGTGCGAGGTTTGGGTCATCTCAGCAGGGAGAGGGCTGGTGAGGGCAGGCCATGGCTTCTGACTGAATATTCTTGTTTATGGTTGTGTCGGTGCACTTCCCTTCACAGGCTCATCATCATGGTCCACACAGTAAACAACAGGGTAATCGGTAAATTCTCATGGTTAGGAGAAGGACTTGCTGTAGCAGGAGTGTTTCATGGTAGCCATCTTGTACTTTCTTCATTATCGTCTTCCTTTTCTCCCTGATAGAACAAAGATTTGGAGCTTAAATGTAGAAAAGTCCCTGTGGACCAAGAGCCCCTCCTGACCCTCCGTACCTGTTGGCCGTGGCTTCCGTGTCATTCCTGCACAGAGAGACGCGGGCTCGCTCCTGGTTTGAGCTGGTGCATCGGCCAGTGGGGAGGCTGGGGGTGACCGAGGGGGTCAGGCTGAAATCCTGAACTAACCTGCCAGTGTGGCACTAGACCCCTCCGTCTGTAAGATCACAGCGATGGCACGTAGTGGCCGTCCTAAGGGGTTTGCTGGCTGCTGACTGGTATTCGTGAGCACTGGAGGATCCCAAGGTGATCAGCGTGAGGGGTGGCCCAAGGGCTGCTGTCTTGGCCAGGTAGTGCAAAACCCATGTAATGGGAGCAGGACGGAAAAGCAGCACATGCATATTTAAATCAGTGTCAATTTATGCTGTTGCTGATCTGTGACTTACCGCAGTATCATTCATATTCAGCTTTAGTGCCAAAAACAATACTCAGCTGCTTTCTTACTTCTTAATGAAAAATACCTCTTTAGGGTTTCTTTGAAGTCCCCACCCCTGAAAATCCCTGCTATATTGTCATCATTGTTACTGTTAACAGCCCCTGCCAGTATCGGGAGCCTTTCCTGACAGATAGCTCTGCAGGGGCTTTGTCCGGCGCTTCAATTCAGCCCTATACTATAGACAGTTTTAAATGGCTAATGACGGGCCTCCCAGGGGATTTCTGCCAAACTCTCAAAGACCTCCCAGGTTTAAAAGTGGCAGGGTGTCCTTTTCCTGGGGCCAGCCACAGGAGGAATGCACACAGTCAGATTCTCCTACCTAAGCTGCATCAGCCTGTTTATTTTTTCAGTTGCAAAGACGCATCCATGCGTATATAGCCGGTTGCTTAGCAGAAGAGAGATAGCTGTGTCAGTAGAGGACATGAATACATAGAGGGAGAAGGTTAGGTGGAAAGTATCCTCACTAGTTGGAGGTATTACTGCATTTTAACATTGAAAATATCCTTTTTGAAAGCGGTAGAAAAATATGAAAGGCTTTGAAAAAATGAAGCCAGGGTCTCTATCAGAGGTACGGCAGGATTCATTCTTCCTCAGTGCGCAGCGATGGTACAGTGATATTTCTGGGATACAAATAGGAACGTGAATGATGTCTAAATGAGCTGGGCTACTTTTTCAGAGAGGCAGAAAAACACGTGAGGATCACTGAGGGTCTGTTGGAAATGGGACTGGGACACTTCTGTCGTGATTTCGTGAGAATTTTAAGCCGATGTAGGCGGATGCTGCTGCCAGATGAAGCCGTGCCTCTCGCTCACCTCTCCCCAGCCCCGCTGCCTCCCTGAGCCCCCCCTGTCCCAACACAAGTGCTTGTTTAACTGCAGGGTCGCTGGATCAGGGAAATGATCCCAGTTGAAACGGACCTGTCAAAACCAGATGGTTAATTTTAACCCAGCTCAGTTCCCCAGTCTGGTTCACGCTGCAGCTGCCCAGATGTGCGTCTGTGTGGGAGGGGGGCTGGAGGACTCTGCTGCCGCTGGCTCAGCATGGGCTTAACGCTGGCCAAAGCCCTTGCGAGCCCACAGCTGAAAGAGCTCAGGCCAGCACTTCCATGGCCCTTGTCTGTTCCGTCCCAGCCAAACAAAGGGAATGTAGCTGGTGCCGCGCAGCGTGCCAAGGAGGGCTCACCGGGATGGGTGGCCTGTCATAGAATCACAGAGTCCCAGGTTGGAAGGGACCTCAGGGATCATCTGGTCCAACCTTTCTTGGCAAAAGCACACTCTAGGCAAGATGGCCCAGCACCCCGTCCAGCTGAATCTTAGAAGTGTCCAGTGTTGGGGAATCCACCACTTCCCTGGGGAGATTATTCCAGTGGCTGATTGTTCTCATTGTGAAAAGTTTTTCTCTTGTGTCCAATCGGAATCTCCCCGGGAGTAACTTGTACCCATCACCCCTTGTCTTTTCCATGTGACTCCTTGTGAAACGGGAGTCTCCATCTTCTTTGTAGCCACCCTTTAATTACTGGGACGTGGTGTCCTCCGTGGCTGTCTGGTCTTGGCTTAGGAGATGAAGCCGCAGCCTGTATCAGCCCTACCCTGTTAATGTCCATTCATTTTGGACCCTTCTGGCAGTTCAAAATCTGGTTTGGTTCAAATTTGATCTTCAGCTTTATAAATGAAGTGCGCAGTCAGGTGGGCGCTTATTCCCATGTCAACAGAAACCATACCATTTTGACCAGCTTGTGGCGGATGTGCACCGCACCGCAGTGTTGCATCGTGGCTGAATAGAGTTCACAGCTTCTGAGCGCATTGCTCAATTTATTCATAGTGAAAAGGGCTCTTCTCAGGGATTAGCAAATGTATTTCCCAGAGAAAATGTAAGAATTGGTTCATTGCTTGTGCTACCAAATGCAACTAAATCTTTCCTCCTGCCAAAGGAATCAAAATTAATATGTTCTCTTCTGTATTAAAATAACTCTTTTTTTTTTTTTTTATTGAGGGGAGAACCTGCCACCTCTCAAAGTGATGCTGTACCTTTAACGGGGCTGCTGTTGTACTGAGTACTTGAAGCTTCATTTAGCCTGAATGAAAAACTTGATGCATGTTGCTGAAGAGAGGAAACTGGTGGTGGATGATTTACTTGGAATGCCCTACAGCAACGGGGTTATAAATGAGGAGGGGAAACACGAAGAGCACTGAGATCTGAACCAGAGGAAATGCACGAAGCCTTGAAGTGACCTTATGTAAATTCCTAATGATGAGACTTAATTGAACTCATTTTTTCCAGGGGTTGTAAAGATCAAAATAACAACAGCCTTGAAATGCAAAGGTCTCTAGATGATGCATATGAATGTATGGTCGCATCCAGCTGAAAACTGCCCCGGGTTTGTGTGACCAGCCTGCCCGGCAGCTGGGTACCGGACCCAGTCTTGCTCCGGGTGCCCGGGGCGAGGACACGGGGCTGCTCCGGGTGCAAAAGCAATGCCAGGCATCCAAGTGCTGCCTTCCGTCCCTGTGTCCAAGCTGCCTCCACTTAAATGCTTACTTTCAGCTCTCTGTTTTTGCACTGAGTCCCGGGAAGCCTGGCGTGCCCCGGGATGTGAACTGAGCTCATGTCCTCAGCCTGGTGAGTGCCCCAGTGCTCCGACAGGGAAATCCCAGTGAAGAGAAACAGCAGTGCTCGAGGGGTCCCGGGCTGTGCCCTTCTCGCCGAGGTTGGTTCCCGACGTGAAATAATGTGGGCATGTGTTCAGCGTGACAGTGTCGGAAACTGATAAGGAGACTGTCAAGACCAAATTCCTGTGCTGTTCCTAGAGCTCAGGATTTTTCCCTCTTGCTTGCGTTCGGCCCTAGCATTCATTCTCCTCTTTCATATTACTGCATTTGGGGTAACATGAAGGAGTACTGATCTGGGGAGAAAAAGCAAGTGGTCACTGCTGTGAAAAATATTTATCACTGATTCTGGTGCCTAAATTTGCTGGGCTGGTGTTTTCCAAGGACTTGCAGGGTTTGGTACCCACACGTACTGAATGTCTGTGAAAGCCCAGCTGCAAGCGTCTCCCGAGTTTCATTCAAAATACCAGCTTAATTGATTTACTTAGATTCATAAACAGCAGTAGAGAGCGGGAGGCTCTGACCCAGTGAGAAACTGCGGATATGGCTGTGAACAGCAGGCTAATGAAGATGAAAAACCTCCCCTGTCCAGAGTAATCCAAACACAGTCTTCCATGCGAGTCTGTTGGCCCAAGTGCAGCTGTTTGTCTTTTCAGTAATCTGAGGCCGGAGCAGCACCCTGAGAAGCAGAGGGGACAGTGACTGTTTGTACGTAGTGGAGGTCACTTGTGCCGCTGCCTTCACCCAACGGCGTCCCGCGGCGGCGGTGAACTCAGTGGCACAGTGGTGCCACCACGGCTCCGGGGCCGCGCTCCCATGGGCACAGCCCGGCTTCATCGGACCTAAAGAGAGCAAGAAACTCGACGTCTTCCCTTCGGAGGGAAGCTGGAAAATCTTCTCTGTATTTAAAGTTCCCATGGCTGCAGTTTGAATTTGGCACACAGTTGGCCACGGGGTTATCTGAGGTCATGTACTCAAATAGTTGTAGATAAAACAAGGGCCTGTTTGGATTGGAAATCTCCAGAGGGCTTTTCCTTTGCGCGCGGGTAATGATATTGCAAGAGGACATGAGCCAAAATAAAGATTCGGCTCCGTATGCAGTAGCTCAGTAAAATAAAATGAGCAATGGAAAAAAAAAAAAGAAGAAAAAAAAAAAGACTGTTTTCATTACGTTATTTTCTGAATTTGCTGTTGAGATGGAGGAATTACAGCCAAGGAGAGGGAGTCCTGCAGCGAGGCGCCATCCAGGACTGGGCTTACCGCGCCGCTCTTCCAGGAAACTCCCTGGGGCTGCAGAAAACCTTTGCTTTCGGGCTGTGCCCCGCTGCCACGGGCTCAGCCCCCCGTGCCACCACGGTGCCGGTCCCCGTGCCGGGCGCAGGGATGCTGCCGACGCTCCCGGCTGCAGCCCCGACCACCTCCAGCCTCGCAGCTCCAGCTCCTCTGCTGAAGAGGTTTGTGTCCAAAAATCCCTACCAGTTGGGGCAGTTCTAAAGAGAGAGAAGTTAATGGTTTTTGGAAGTTAAAGAGGGAATAAGATTCTGTCAGGCTCTTTCACAGGCCCTTGGGCTTTTATGGGAAACTATTTACTCACCGCTTAATGGCAGACGGCAGCGCAGAGCACATTTGGACAAGAAACGTGATTCAGTACTTTTCCAAGCTGCCATTAGAGAAAAGCGTATGCTTGTAACAGCAGCTCTCTTCCTCGCTCACTGCCTGCTACGACGATCTTCATGGCTTCACAGCCTGTTGCTATGAAAATAATTGAAATGCAAAAGCAAAATGACAAAGTTGGGAGGAAAATTAGGCCTTTGGGGGCTTTCTGTCTTCCTGTGGAGCACTCGGATGCTGTGGTGATAGATGCTGCTATAAAACCATCGCCCAACAGGTGCTGAGAAAGTAACGACAAGACAGGAATGAGGAGCAAAAGCAGGAGGCAAAGGTGTTCCCCACACTTCACAGCCTGCTGCAGCGCAGGGCACCGGGGGAACCAAAACAGGACTTTCCTCTCGTGCCGTGACATCCTGCCCGTGGGGCTGACGAAGGCACACATGACTGCAGTGGCTGGGCGGTGATGGCCGCGCTGGCCTGGAGGTGCCCGCTCTGTCGGGGCTGGGGCTGCTGGGTGTCGGGGAGCAGCTCCGCATCATTGCTCCTGCTGCCAGCTCCCGCAGAGGGGTGCAGTGCCAGGAGTCCCCCTGCCCAGGCTTGAAATCCCTGCGGAGTGCGGTTGGGCAAGTCCTGCCAGGCTGCCGCCTTTCGTACGTGGGTTTCAGGTGGCGTTGTGATGGGTGGCACCTTGGCAGTGCCACCTCTGGGCTCTCAGCGGGAGCAGGCTGGTCCCAGGTGGGAAGTTGCTGTTTGAGAAGAGCATGTCCCACACCATGCAAGGTCACCCAGGCGTTGCATGGACCTGCTGCGTGTCCTTTAGGGCTTTCCCCTCAGAATGAGGAGCGTACAAACCTCTTACCAATACAAATTTCATTTCTGCGTAGAAATTATCTGGAGAAAGCTTGCAGCTTTGTTATGTGTGGGTTTTGTGTCGGTTTTAAGGTTGCTTCCTGAGGAACTCTAGACGTGGATGTTTTGTTGGTGGCTGTGGACACGAGGAATCAAACTCCCACCAAGTTTAGTGGGATTCATGTGTCCCTCTCCTCTGGGCTGTGGAGAAGAATTCAGCCTCCGTCAACAAATCTTTATCTGTGTCTTCATTAGAGCTCACTCAAGGTGCTGATTGGAGACTTTGGGAGTTTGAAAGGTTGAATTCGTCGATCCGTTTATTTCTGTCCCCTGTCTGGATGGAAACAACTGATACGTGTAGGCTTCTGGCGCAGATTCTGAAGTTTACATCTTCACAATTCAGTTTCTGCTAGCGGGCACTTCAAATGTATATTCACATTCTTTCTGTGAAGCTGGTTTGTTAGTAGGGAAGGAGTCATAAAAGGGTCACGTATTCATCAGGATTCATTTTTAGAAAGGGAACAAGACTGCATGCATGTCTCCTTGGAGCATTGGCCCCGCTTTTCTCCTTATAGGGAGTATTTTAATAATGGTAACACTGTAGTTTTTCAGCTTATGGAGACATGCAACAATGTTCCCAAAAAGCCCTAGTTGCAGTCAATGCCACCAAGCCCTTGTCTCTCCGTGTGCATCCTGTGTTTGGCATGGTGCGTGTCACTACAACCTGTTCTGTGTCTTGTAAACATGGTGTTTCTTAATGTGCTTCAGTGTGCTTTCAGTACTTATCTCCCATGACAAATTGCTAATCAAATACTTTAAGTCTATAGTATTTCATCAAAAGCACTTTTGAGCTGCTGAGTTTCTCTCTGAGCATGCGTGGGAAAAACCAGTAAGCCCTTACTGACCAGCGAAGGAAGACCAGGAGGGCTGGGTGCCGTGTGGGCCCTTGTGGTGACGTGCAGACCTGTAGGCAAATTTCATTTTCTCCCTAGAAGGCCCGAGTGCCAATCTCCTTTGGGTGACCGTTGGAGAGGAGGTTGGGTACCCCCGTTCCCGCCGTGGGCAGTGGGTTGGACGGTGTGGCTGGGTTGGGGCTGACTGTATGGTCGCCTGCTGGCCGCCGGAGCGTGAGGCAGGGCCACTTACCCCAGAGCCAGCCGGGAGAGGACAGAGGTGAGTGATGTGTCAGGAAGCACTGGCGGGCAGCACCCTTCCAGCCGAAAGCCGGCCAGGACAAGTTAGTTTGAATTTTGTAAAATTGTTTTTTTGCAGGAATAGGAACCGGCTCCCTGATTTAGCGTTGTGTTAGTGCTTTGTGTCACGTGCCTGCGCTGCCTTTGATCCCGGAGCAGAAGTTTTGCTGCTGGATTTGCTGTGTTGTCACACTGCAGCCCGTGTCTCTCGCTTACCTCTCTTGGGCAACATTCCACAGAACCACGTCTGAGTTTAGCAGAATTGTTATTTCGGCTCAAAAGAAACTCAGGACTCAACAGAAGTGCCAAGGGCCTGGTTTGCAGTGCCTTGGCAAAGCCAGGAGGATGAGGGAACCATTTGTCACCTGAAGGGTCTGTATGATTTAACCAAACACACACATCTGGCGGTTTTATGATGGTGACATTTAGCATTTTTTTCCCCAGCGGTAGAGCAAAATTAATCAGAAACGCTTTGGAACGACAACTGGTTTATAGCGATCGTAGCATGAGTGTGAGAGGAGGCTTGTCATCGTGGCAGCCTTGGAGCTAATTTGCTGAGACATTCAACTGCCTTTAAATCTCCACTAGAGAATTTTTGCATTTCTGGTCGTGGGTCACTTGTGCTAATTTGGCATCTCTCTTAGAGCAATTTACATTTTTCTTTCAGCACAAACGTTTATCCTCTCTAATAATGAGAATGCTCCTGTGCTGGGTTTGGGGGGTGGTGGTGAAAGTAGTTCCCGTCTGAAGGGAGGCAGCTGTTCTCCTTGGCTCACCAGCGGGGTTCAGGCATTTGTTGAGCCTACAGAGGAAACACATTCTTAAAGTCTGTGTCAGGAAACCAGCTTCGACGGCAGAAAAGTCGTGTGAATTTTCAGTGTTCCTGTAAGACCTCTAATTTGTTACAGCACTGTGGGTGCTGCAGTTCGTTTGTGGTGTAGGTTAATGGAGCCCTCACGGGATTCACACTGCAACACATTTAGCAGATTTTAATCTGACATTCCTGAGTTGAATCAGAGGTTGCTGTATGAGAAGGTGGGGTTGGGACATTAGTCATTAGTCTATGGGGTCATTAGTGCGTAGAGACCTACTCCTGACATGAGTTCAGGCCCGTGGGTTTGAGTGTAGACTGCCCAAGAAACAAGCTTTTGTCAATGTAAGTAAGGCTGTTCCTGAAATAATTTAACATTAAATGCATGAAGCAAGCCTCAGATCCTGCCTTGCCCTGCGTGTCCCAGAGTTGCGTCTTCCAGAGTTGGAAGAACAGCGAGACAGTTGTGCCTGAGCTGCTCGATGCTGATGAGCTTGAAGGCTCTGGAGAGCTCATCTACTGGTGAGATCAGAAGGATGTTTTATTTATTGCAGAACATGGAGGTGCCAAGTCCTTCTGGAAGAAGGCAGTGGTACATGAGAGAGACTGTGAAGTCCATGAGAGCTCTTGCATGAGCAAAATGCAAATCGGAGAGCAGAGCAGAAGTGCCAGAGAAGAACGAGGCACTGGTGGCCCAGACTGTCTCTGAAGAGTCCTGGAGGGGTTCTGGCCCTCAGAGTACATCAACAGGAAGAGAAATGAGGGATTTCTGTTAGAAAAGGTGATGGTGGGACTAAACCTGGTCAATTGAGTAGTCTTTGCAGATTCCCCTTTCTGTGCCAGCAAGCCTTGATTTCAGGTTTAAAGTCAAAAACGTATTTCAGATCAGTGCTTCAAGCCTAGGTGACATTTTTCCAAAACATGAAAGTGCAAACCAGCTACTTCCCAGGAGCAGGAGACCTCTGAAAGGGAGATTATTTGTGTTTTGCTTGTCCAAGCGACAATGATTAAAGGTTTCTCAGCAGGCATGGTCCCTCGTTAGAGATTTGAGCCTCTGCTTTGAAGCTCCATCTCCAGCTGGAAACTCACACAAACCTTTGGGCCAAGAACACTTTTCTCCCTGAAATATTTGATATTGATGCTTTGGGACAAATATCTAATTTGTGTGCAGCTTCTGCTTTGTGACTCATCTACCTTGGCAGAAGACAGCCAGCCAGTGACAAACTGGGATTACCGAATGAGGGAAAAATCCATATTGCCCTGGAAAGATGCCTTGGGACCTCAAAGTCCTGCCTTGAGATAAACTCTCATCACAGCCAGTTTGGGAGATGGGAGTATTTTGCATCCCTCCCCTTTCTTCTCTGTGAATAGAGAAACTTTTCACTCCCCTCCACACCAATGATGGATCGCTTGGAAATACAGAGCATAATCCTCTGTCTTTTTGGAACTAGGGAATGTTTTAAATAAAACTTTAAAGGCAGCCTCTGCGTTCAGGCCTGCAGAGGCTGGGCACTCAGGTGAGGGCACATAAGCAGAGGTGAAGGTGAAGCTCGGGGGTGGGCAGTGGTGAGGCCACGGCAGCGGGACAGCCCTGCACGCCCTCGCTCTGCCGGGGTTTCGGTCTGTGCTGGGAGCAGGCCTGTGAGCGCATCTGTTTCTTCTCTTGCAAATGCATTCCTCAGGAGCCCAGGAGAAACGAGTGGCCTCCAGACAAGGTCCTCACTGCTCCAGTGCTCCAGTCGCCACAGCAGAGACCTGCTGGGGGTGGCTGTGGGCCTTGCAGTCCGCTGAACACCTGGACTCTGGATTTCCCTCCTCGGTGTTGGGAGACATTAACACCGTTCATGTGTGACCCTGAAACAAAATGTTCTTTCCTTGCTGCCGCTGCGGTATCCCAGCCCGGCCCGGTGGGACGGGATGGATGCTGGATAGCTGGATCTTACTCACAGGAATGCTTGGTAAAGGCTTTCCGAGAGCATTTCCATGGAGGAGAGTCCTGTCTCATCGTCTCTCCCCCACCCCCAGTCACAAGCATCTTTGTGTAGCCCTTCCCCGTCGCTGTTTTCCCATGGCAAGAAGTGCCTAGTTCAGAAAGCATCAGCCCCAAGCCCTTTGATCTTTTCTTTCTCAAGAGAAAAAAGATTAAAAAGAGACAAGAAGTTAAGGATTTGTGAGGGGGAACGGAACATGAATAGCAAATTCTGCTGCGGAGGTCACCTCCCCCCGGCTTTCTTCCTGTGCGATCAGGAGGAGGGAAGGGTGCGGAGGGCTCTGCTGGGGGATCCAGGGAGGAGGGGAGTAAATTGGGGGCAGAGGAGTGGGGGTGGAATGGCGAAGCCCTTCAAAAGGAACAATGCCTGCAAGCTCCTGCATTGTTAGGCGGCCCTTTACAGAGAGTGCCATGAATACAGGTTATAAATTCTTTGGCCATTGAGAGAGCTCTCCAAACCTGACTCCATCCTGCACTAAACCAGGGCTGAGCCCTATCAGTTGCATAGCAATGAATTCATTTACATCTGGATAGTTAATCTCCAATTCACTTGACAGTTTATCTCCCCCTTGGAAGAGCAAGCAGTGCCTGCTCTATTGTGTTGAAGCCAGTCTATGATCATCAGCTAGGCTAGCACCTCTTTTTTGTGCGTGGCAAAGATAAGAAGGGTGGGTGTTGATATCTAGCTTATGAAACGCACAGTTACTACCCGAAGCCACCTGATTCTGCCGTACTTTCACTTGACATCCTCCCCATCTTTACCCTTTGCCTCCTCAGTGTGGAAATGCCCTATCCCTCTCTTGGTTATTGTTGCAGTACCGCCGAAGCACCTCCTCTCTGATGTGAATGGCATTAGATGAACACAATCCAGACTTACTTAGTTTCTTCTCATTTATTGAGGTCTCCTAATTCTGCACTCACGTTTATCTCTGGGTATTTTGCACAGATCCCCCAGGGAGGAAGCACTGCTCTTGTTCCAGCCTGGCTCAGCAGAGCATCTTCCGGGGAGATGCCAGGGACAGGGGGCTGTGAGGAGCCTGGGGTGCCCCGTGGGGATGGGAGAGGCCTCATTCACCCAAAACCCCAGCAAGAGGAGGCGAGCCGACTCGTAAGCCAACCCCTTTTGAGTAGCACTGATTCGGCCCATTGTGACCGGAGAAATAATTACAGTCGCGCACATCCAAATGGGCAGTGATGTGGAGAGAGAATGTACTGCTTTTGGGCTATGTGGGCATGTGGAGGTGAGAACACGGCCTGTTTTGGCAGATCGACCAAATTCCTGTTCATGTCAGCAAAGTGGATCAGGAAAGGAGACCTCGGGGGTCAGAGGAGAAAGTTAAGCGTGAGAATTCCTTGATTTATTCGTATTTTTAAGTCTCCAACTTCAATTTCCTGCAGTCGGTATTTGTATGTATTCGATGTGGTTTGGACATGATCTGTAGAAGGGCCACTCTAATTAAAATATCCCTCTTCTTTTATCTGGAGTGGCTGCAAATCTTTAACCGGTCCTTTTGTTTCCTCTAACACACAGTGCACTTAGCTCTGCTCTGGTCACGAGAATTATGTCTGAAAGGCTGTCTGAAAGGTTTAGTGTGGTTAACGCTGAACAGTGAAAAACAGTGAGGTAAAGTAAAAAATTATGTGAATTTAAAAACTAATAAGTTGAGGCAGGAAAGCAACTTTGGCTTTTTCTTTAAGTACTAAAGAATCTTTCATTTGTCTGCAACCAGGAAAGTCAGAAAAGTTTCCTTTTCCGATGAAAGCTCGAGCTGTCACTGAGTCACAGCAGTCTGGCAGCTGAAGCTGAAGTGGAGCTCCAGCTCTCCCAAGACCGGTAACAGCCCCATATCTGCTGGGCTGTCCCTGCTCCTCTCTCCCTCTCACTTCACCTCTCCTTGGGAGGTCACAGGAGAAGTTCTTCAGCGAAGAGCAGCCTCAGACTGTGCGAGCAGGAGCGTGACTGTATTTCTCGTTTGTGACCTCTAACTGAAATTGTTTCAATATTGAAAGATTTGGCTCGGCGATGTGGCCATCACTGTTGCTGATTTTCCTTCAGCATGAGACTCCAGTCTACGCCGGAGTCCATCTGGATAGACTTTATCTATCCAAACTATGCTGGTCGGGCGTATCTTTGGGGCACTTTTGCTTCCTTCCTACATTGTTCTTAGAAAGCCAGTGAGCAGCCATCAAACCAGCGACTTATCCCGGCCTGCAGTGTCTTCTGGGCATGAAACATAATGGGGTGGATATTGCGTTCTTGAGGAACGCTGCTAGTAGAATTGCAATAGTAATATGGCGAGTGCAGTACAGCCACAGGGCAAAAGGCAGATGCCAACCCCACGGAATTTATTCCCTAAGTATAAAGATAGAAACAGAAGGGAGAGCATGAGCAGACAGGTCTGGTCAGCAGCTGCAGAGGTCCTGACCCTCCTGAGATGGTAAGAACGTAAAAATACTTCTCTGACAGTAAGAGGCAGTTGAATGTTGCAATAAGATATGAAAGGACCAGAGTGAAACTGGCCCCTCAATGCTGAACGAGAAGCGATGGGTGTGAATGGGAGAGGCCGGAGAAGCAGCTGATGTTGGGTTTGAGTGAGCGGAAAGGCAGGGCCAGGGCGCAGAGGGGCGTGTGGCCATGGCGTGGGTGGAGAATGGTCGTTGCGGTAACGCTCCAGTGAATGTGAGTGGATTTGGCATTTGCCGAGACTGGAGGAAAAGATGCTGCCGGAGTTGAGAGGAGGTGGTGGAAGCTCCCAACTCTGCACCAGCTCGTGGCAAAAAAGCCACAGCCAACAGATAGTCAGCTTGTTGCTGCCCAGAAAATGGAAATTTTGGTGGGCATTTGGGAAAGGGGAAGTGTGGTTTCAGAATGACCTACTGCAAAGACCCCCAGGCTGCTGGAGGAGCTGGGGACCCCGGGGGGGGGGGACTGTCAGCTAACCTGGGACCGCACCGGCGCTGCGGAGAGCATTCTGCCATGCCTGGTGTTACCCAGTGGGGATGTGGGCAGCAGCTGGGGCTCAGTCAAGGTTGAGTAACACTTTTATCCCCTCCCTGTTCCGAGCCACAGGCCCCCCTGCCCTGGGGACCGGGGCTGGAGTTCACTAACTATGTCACGGGAGCCGGAGCCGTCTCCTTGCATTTGGCTTGGGAATGCTGTTCGCCAGCCTCCGCAGTGTGCTGGTGCGTGGGGAGCAGCTTCTGCTCCCGACGCGCCGGAGGCAAGTGGTGAGGGAGACCTCATGGGCAGGAGGCTGGGGAATTTGGGATGGGGGAGTGAGAAGGTGTGCCATGGCTTCCTACAGGCAGGGCTGGGGGAAGGCAGGGATGTGAGGCTGATGGGGGACCGGTGGGGATGGGGGCAGCTCCATGAGCTTGGTCTGATCTCCTTCAGGCTCTCCTGGTGGCCTGTTTCAGGGGCAGATGATGAAGCGCCAGCCTCACCCATGGCAACACGGTGTCTCCTCACCTGGAGCTCCAAGCCGTCTCAGTGTTCCGGAGACCTCGGGAGGAAAGCGTGCACTTTGCAGGGTGTTATTCTCTGAGCTGTTATTTCAGATATCCTCGTGGTTGGAGCAGCAGCACTCGCTGAGAGCGATGAGTGGGAGCTGGGACATAGAAATGTGGTCGAAACCCCAGGAGCCCTTTCTTAGGCTGCGTCTGGGTCTGCGGGACCGTGGTGTCCCTTGGAGCGAGCGTGGTGCTCACCATCAGCCGAGCACCTGGAGGTGACTGTATTCCTGTGCTGATGACCATGGGGCCGAGTGTCTCCTTTGTCTTTGCAGCATGTGGACATGCATTTTTAGTTGTTTAAAAATAACATTTTTATTTACCAACACAATTTTTGAATTCCATTTACTCCTCAGTTTTTTCTTTTCTTGGGATGTTGCTGTGAAACACGCAGATCCAGGAGGCTGAAGCTTGTTTCTAGCATCAGCTTGTAGTGCTTCAGCCACGCACACAAGAGACTGCTGTCTGCGGGGACTGCAGCTCACCCGCGTCTTCAGAGGAGAGAGCTTGTGTCCACCGCCAGGGTAGTTCCTCATCCTCGGGAGGAAGGTCATTTCCATTGGGGTGCCATAGTCATTATAGGAGTATAACAATGTTTTGGAAGCATTTGCCAATTAGCAATTCTGGGATTCTGGTATTTGACTTCCTCTGGAACAGAAACCTCGCCCAGGTTTGTCTTCTGGCTCATCCCTGGCAGCTGAGGATGAGTGTGGCTCTGCCTCCCCCCGATGAAGCCGTGCTGGCTGTGATGGCATGCGCTGGGTGACACGCCATGTGCACACTCAGTGCCGTGGGACCGGCCCGCGGTCTCCCAGCCGCGCTTTGTTTCCCCCACTGTTCCCATTCTGCTGTTGTTCAACAAATGCAGCTCAGGCCATGGTGCACCCTGTGGGTGCAGGTGCTGCCTGCAGCTGGGAGCATCAAGGCAAGAGGAGGTTTGCAGAAGAGGACACAAAGTGGAACTCACCTTTTTACAGGGAGTTTCTATTTTCCTGATTGGCCCATTTCCCATTCTTTGCTTTACCTGTCCTTACAGTGCCATGGTTCTCCTGCTGCTGGGAGCCCTGGTTGTGTTTTCTCTTCTGAGTCACCAGTGGAGGTGGCAGAGTCCTTGCAACGTTGAAGCTGTTGCTGTTAGCAGCTATTGGCATTTCTATTTTTCTGCTTTGTGTGAGATCAGCTGTTTTATCTCAAGGTGGGAAGAGTTTGGGATTGGCCGGCTGCTGAGGAATGACACACTAAGAAATAATGTGATTAATCACTGGAACAACTCAGGTACCAGCATAGCGCATCCTCCGACCCTTGGGGTCATTAGCCCGGGATTTACTGTCATTTTGGTGTGTGACAGCAGAACGAGGACTTACTCAGGCAAAATTGTGTTATTAACCTTAAAATCTATAGGGAGATTCAATGTTTGGTACATAAATTAATGGATATGAAAAAGCAATATTCCTTTTTCAAAGCACGAAAAAGAGTGGTTTTTCCTACAGAAACGAGACAGGGTTGTGGTTTTTTATGCTTCTTTTTTGTGCTCAAGTGGAAGGGTGAGGAATCATTCCTTCCCGTGGAATTAATCCTACTCTGCCTTCACAACTCCTCATCTAAGTGTTTAAACGCGTTTTTATTGTTCCGTGGTGTAGCAGCAAATCGCTGTTTCTTGTTTTAGTGTCCAGTGACCCACAGCCATCTCTCCACATGAAAGATGGCTTCTATCTCTCTTATCTGGTCTGTGGTTTTTGTTTTTAAAACAGCCTAACACAACTTTATTTTATTTTACTTCTGTGTACGCATTTAAATAAAAATAAATTATAAGAAATAGCATTAATATAAATATTATGGTTAAGAACTAAAGTAAAAAAAATTAGGATGTTCAAAGCTGTGTTTTCCATAGAAGCTAATGAAGCCCCTTTCTGCCTTACTTTGTGGCAGTCTGAGAAACCGGAGAGGGGCACGTCGCGCTCCCAGGATGCGGACGGGACGGGGTGGGACTCTCCACTTGGCACATTTGGCATTTGCTCATTTGAAATTTCCATCGTAACATCTCACTCGGTTGCTTGTGTCTAAGTTCCTTGCATTTTTTTTTAAATTAAAAACCCGGTTCTTTTATTTCTTCTTCCACTGATCGGAGCTGTGTGCAGGCTCTGCAAGCGCAGGAGGCAGTCCTCAGCACGGCGAGCAGAGCTGTCACTGCTTGTAAATGGCATTTCCTTGTGCGAGTACGGGGATCGGTGTCTCCCTCCGGAGTATCCGCGCCAAGCCCGAAGGTTCAGGTCGTGTTGGTTTTGTGAGCAAGTTTAGAATTTACACTTGCACCCAGGATGCATCTGGAAAATGTCGTGATTAGTTGATGATCATCACAGTTTCATGCTCAGCTGTCTGGAAACCAGCCCTGCGGGACTGGATGAAATGCTTGTGTTTGGGTGGGTGTTTGTCAGTGTCTGGGTATGGGAATTCCTGAATTTACTCCTGGAAAACCCAGAGGCACGTTGGATTGTGCTGTTGCCGGACTGCGGGCAGAAGTCCTCTCTACTGCTGCCTCCCTTGCAGAGACGGCAACTTTCTGTGAATATCTGTTATCTTCCATGACGAAAGCCAGATGAATAATTGCTGCTACTTATACTATTGAACTTTCCTAAAGAAATTCTCCACTGGGTTAAGAACAAGCATGACAAATCTCAACCCAAAGGAATGGAGGGGGGGAATGGTAACTTATAAGCCATGAAAAACAAGAGCTCTAAATGGAAAATGGCTTCACACCATAATACTTGGCACTCACCCTTCCATGCTTCAACCTGCGTGGTCGGTGCAGCCAGGAGAAAATGGGGAGCGAGTTTATGCCTTCGGCAATTACGGTAATTGCCCCTCTGTGGGTGCCAGACACAGCCTGCCGCGCTGTTTGCGTGACGGCAGATTCAGCGAGCAAACCATTATAAACCAGCACCTTTTTGCTCTGCGCAGTGGGCACCCGGCCGCAGGCAACCAGCAGAGGGGAATGAACCACTGGGGTGTTTTGGGGAGCGCTGGGGGCCAAGGCTGGCGAAGGGCAGCGCTTCGCTCCAGGGCTTCAGACCCCACCAGGGCTGGACAAAGCTCTCAGCTGCTCTTTGGTGGCTCTCTGAGGCTTGAGGGACTCCTGCCTGTTTTCGAGAGCTGCCGACATGCCGGGAGCGCTGCCAGGGGCACGGGGGGGCTGACGGAGCCGTTGACGTTCATGGAGCCTCCTGAGCCTGCCCGGGAGATGGCTCCCCACGCAGGCTGGGTGGTGGCCAGGTCTGCCTTGTGGCGGCAGTGGAAGGAGATGAAGACGGGAGCCGTTGTCCCACCTAGCCATTGCTGCGTGCTGCCCCGGCCCTTGGCGCTGCCGCTCGCTGCCCTGGGGGATGCGGCACACCGGGGCCCTGTCCCCATAGAATCATAGACTCATAGGGTTGGAAGGGGCCTCTGGAGATCATCTAGTCCAACCCCCCTGCCAGAGCAGGGTCACCCAGAGCAGGTGGCACAGGAACGCGTCCAGGCGGGTTTTGAATGTCTCCAGAGACGGAGACTCCACCACCTCTCTGGGCAGCCTGTGCCAGGGCTCTGCCACCCTCAAAGTAAAGAAGTTCCTCCTCATGTTGAGATGGAACTTCCTACACTCAAGTTTGTACCCATTACCTCTTGTCCTATTGCCGGGCACCATTGAAAAGAGTCTGGCCCCATCCTCCTGACACCCCCCCTTTAAGTATTTGTACACATACATCCTACAGAGTGCCACAGTCTCGAAGCCGCCGCAGGACTCCATTCACACGTCCTTGCTGGTGGTGGTGGTAACGTGGTATCATTTTCCCACGAAGCCCCCAGTTCGCCCTGACCTCCCCATGAGACCGTCATTTCCGTGCGTGTCCCCACGGAGCTCAAAGGCCACAATTCCCGGGGCGGGGGGCAGAGGGGCTCCTGGCCCTGCATCAGGCAGAGGGAGGTGCCACCCAGGTGAGGGTGGCAGGTCCTTCAGCCACCATGACAGGGCCAAAATGCCGGATGGGGGATGGGAGCACCGCGGGAGGTGTCGGGGTGGGGGACACTCCTGTGCCGGCTGGGAAGAGTTAAGGAAAGAGGATGCTGGCACATTTTGCCGGTTTGCTGCGGCTCTGAGGGCTGTACCTGTGACCTGCTCCTGCGTGCCAGAAGTGGGGGCTAGAGGCAGTATTTAAACCTCGGAGGAATATATTTTAAAAGTGTTTTGTTCTTGAACTAATGCAAAAAACAAAGAGTTTGTTTCAGTGCTCGCCTCCTCTTTCAAACTGGATGGGATCATGGATTTTTTAAAAGAAAACAAAGCATATTTCAAATACAGGCTTTCTTTTAGTCTTTTTTTTCCCCTTCCAGTTGCTTTCTGTTTGCTGACAGAGATTTCGGGGCCCTGGGGAAGGTACATCTGCCAATGATGATCTCGGCTCTTGGTGAAGCCCGGGCCCTGTGCGGGGGAGCTCTGTCCCCCTCGCTGCCGCTCCTTCCCGACTGAGAGTGGGCTGAGCCGCCGCGACCGGCTCCTGGGGCCACTTCCCTCTGGATGGGAGAGTCATCTGGGCCAGCACAGGGAAAAAGGGCTGTAGGTTGGATGTACAAACCCTAATCTGCCAAAATCCTGTCTCCTATGGAAGCTCCAGATGCTCTGGACAGACGTGATGCTGCGTTCGGTTGAAGACTCAGACAGTTCTTGTCAGTCACGGACACCCGCCTTTGCATGATTTTGACTACTGGGCTGGAAGCCCCCACTTTTACTCCCAGGGAAACCGAGGCAGGGAAATGATCCATCTGGTGGCCTGTGGGAACATCAGTGGCAAAGCCCTGGTTTCCACAGACAGACCTCCAGGACGCCCGGCTGAAGGAGCGATGTGCGAGGGCCCTGTTGTGGTGTTAGCTTGACATTAACCGCTAGACAAGAAGCTTGACAACTGGCAGAAGCCAGAACCTTAGCAGTGCCCTCCCGTGCCTTATCAGAGGAAAATAGATCTTGACTGATTAGGTTTTTTTAAATGAGAATTCTCAGCAAATAAATGAGCTGCCTGCACGGTGATAATAGGCTGTTTGGAAAGCGAGTCTGCAGAGTGTATACGCGGCTGGAAGTCATCAAAACCATCTTATGCCACGGAGTCTCCTGTGCTGAACTTGTGTTTACAATATCGGACAGGAAAAGGAATTATTTTTCAATGGATATTTTCTGATGATTTTTTTTTTAGCCAAGCAGCAGCGTAATTAGAACCTGTCTGCGTAGGGCCAGAGTATCTGCTAGCGAAGAGTTGACCTCATTCTCTCCATCCCTTTCTTACTATTTTCACGCATCTTTTTCCAGTTTAAATCTGTGTGCTGAGGTCTGACGGCCCCTGAACATCCCATGAAGAGTTTGCCAGTGGTCCTACGGGGCCGTCAGTGAGGAGGACAAGCTCGTGCTTGTGACCACTCTGTTTCTGCCCTCCTGCCTTCCCACGGCTGCCGTGTGTGGAGGGAAGCCCAGCTGGGCAGGATGCAGCTCCTTACACTAAGCTGCTGACAGTATTTCTTGCTGGGATTTAGAAGCATTGTCAGGTTTATCTGCCAACTATTTTTTTGCTTATTTTAACAAGTTCTCCTAAATAATCCTGACATTCAGTCACTAGTTATAAGCTGGACTAAGAACAACCTTTCAGAGGATGGTCATAAATACTTGATCACAGTTCACCACGCCATTCGTTTCCCCCAATCTTCGCCTCTCTCCTTCCTTTCCTGCAATCTTCTCATCCATAAAGATCCCTTTGTACCGTTTCTGCTAAAAGTCAGTGCTGGATAATTGGCCAATTTCCTGCCTGCTGGCAGTTTGGTGGATTCATTGTGCTCGCGCTCATCTCCCTCGCTGCGTGTTGAGATCATCGCTGCTGGTGCCGAGGGGTAGCTGGACCCAGCCCCACAGGTCAGCCCTTGAAAAGTGCCCTGCAGAAGCCAGAGCTTCGGCTGCAGCGTGCTGGAGCCCCCGCCACTGTAATCACCTCCCGCAGCAGGCAGGGAAACGCGTGCTCCGTGGAGGGATGCTGAGACCGTACTTCAGGGGGAGCATTAGAAAAAAAATCCCAAGGTGATTCGGATCAGATTGCTGGGTCCAGGGTTAGGTAACCATGGAAAAAATGCAAATTGAACTTGAAGCCCAGTCTCGCAATTGTTTGTGTGCGTGAAATCTCTTGGCATCTCACATCCCCTCTCTGAAAAGCTGGTATTTTTAGATTTACAACAGATTATTTTTGATGCTGGAGGCCTTAAAACTGTTCTGACATGAACCCAAACTAAAAAATGAAGTCTTAAATCAGAACTGAAACTTATTGAACTATACTTCAATTACAATATAGCAGAGCACTTTGACACATGCATGGAAAGAAGCCTGGGAGGAAGGGGAACAAATCTGAAAATAGATCAGAAACTGGAGCTTTTCAGAGGCACTGCACTGGTTACCCCCCTCTGGAGCTGTACCCTGGAGAAATCAACTTTGCATGCGAAGCCATCACCGTCCAGCTGTGAGACCCAGCTGAAATGTAAACTTCTCTTAAGCGTTCATGGGCGGCTTGCATCTGTATCTGTGTCTGATTAGCTGCAATTGTGCAATGGCGGTGGGTTGTGTTGCCAGTTCTTCCCTCCTTACCTTGACCCGTGGCTTCACTCATTCACGTGTTGCTTTGTCTTTGGCTTGAGACCGTCATCCTCTCCGTAGGTTCAGCAGCTGCCTCGCTTTGTGTCTCCGGGCAGCTGAATGATAGAAAGGTTGAATGATGTTTCTGATTCCCGAGGCCGGTCATGGCGCAGATGACAGCGAGACAGCTCACCTGGAGTCGGGGAGGATGAACTCGGGACTGGAGGTGGTCATGAGGCCAGGCTTTCTGTAATAGGATTTTCACGATGATTTTCTTCCCCTGTCATGTTGTTTCAAATTCCTCACAAGCCATACTTTTCACAGTCTGGATTTTCTCTCATGAATTTCTCAAGGGGCTATCTGGAGGGGAAACTATTTCTCACCATAACAAACAACCAAAGCCTTCATCGTTAAAAAATAAAGCACTAACATGGCCCTACAATGGACCCCTTTGTCAAGTCACATCTGTTTAGATCACCAGAAATGATAAGCCTTCACTTTTGAAAGTAACTTTCTTTTATCAAAATAGGAAAGAGGACTGCAAAACATTCAGAAAAATTCTGCATGAAAGCTAAGACATGTGACAGTAGTACTCTCTTTTACATAGGAAAATCCAGTTGCCTGAATATACAAATACTGGACTTAGGCTCTTCTAGCTGAAGGTCCGGAGGTTCCATGGCACAGGTCGCTGCTGTGCTGGTGTAAAACCAGTGGGAAAAAAAACCTCTGGCCTGCTGGACAGAAAAGCTCTAATTTCAAAGCTCATACAGATTACCTTGGTTTTAGCCCCAAAGTTTAAAATCTGTTTCCCAGAAGTTGTCTGCCAGTAATTGCCAAATTGCAGAGCAAGAGGGTTCACATGGGGAATGATGTAAAATACTATGTGAGGTGTATTTGATCATTTGAATTAAATAACCCGCAGACATTTGCCCCCAAGTAATAAAAAAGTGCCTGCACACCCCGAGAAAGCTCCACGTGCTGCTGTACCCGCGCGAGGCCAACACACGACTACCCAGAGGTCTCGCAGGTAGGCTATGCTGATGCTGCGGCAGGAACAGCTGCCCAGAAACCCGCCGCCTAAGGCCCTGCTCTTGCTCCTGCCAGCGATGCTTCTTTCTCCCTTTCCAGCGCAAACCGCCTCTCTGCGGGCAAGAAGCCGGTAACCACCATCGCGGCAACAACGCAGCCCATCGCCGTCCTTGGCACAGATCAGGCCTCTCTTTTGGAAGGAAGCTGCCTTCCTCTGAAATGAGGGCAAGGTTTTACAGGGCGTCAAGCCTTAGGAGAGTGGATGTCAGTCAGCTCTCACTGAATGTTAAAGCTTTCCTGGGTGCTTTTGACAATCCGAAATATTTGGGCTGAATTCATCGGGTTTGAATTCCACTAGGTCTCAGAACCAGGGCTGTGGGAAAGTCCAGAGGCACCGAGGTTTGGGGGATGCAGATGAGCTCGGTGTGAGCCACGGTGCTTAGGAAAGTGAGCTACGTGGGTCTGGGTTCTGGAGATAGAAGCATTTTGTGAAAAATCCTGCTCTCTGCTGAGGTCATGCCAGTCTTGCTGCTGGCCATAGTGGGGCACGGAACAAATCCGCTGGTTTCCATCGAGCCTGTTCAAACACAAACTGTGCTCGTCCTGTTTCACCCACAGCTCTCAAACCATCTTTGCTGCATCACCACGGGAAGTTTCAATAGCGGTGACTGAAACATCCCCGACCTCACGTCTGATGTGATGCTGGAAATAAACTCCAAATGAGCCTGCACTCAGAACTGAAGGCCCTGTGTTCGTGTTAGGTGTTTTCCCTAGATAAAAGAGGGGAAAAAAGGAGGCAAATTTGTCTTGATGGAACTTTTTTTTCCTCTTAGAAAGTCCTTCAAAGCCTCTTCAGGGGCACCGTCAGTGGAGATGAATTACAGATCATTCCTGTGCATCCAGTAAAGGGAATGGTTGTAGAAATTCCTCTAATTACATATAATTGGTTTTGAAATTAAATGATCTGGAATTTCAGTGGGCGACTCTGAGAATAATTACTGGCCAAGAAGGAGCAGCCTGTTGGAATGAGATAGATAAATGGAAGTGATTATGGCAATAGTTAGCTTTAAGAATTATGATACTAGAATAAATTAGGCCAGTTTAGGCCAATGCATGCAGAGAGTTTCCCAGTTAACTCCTGCGTTGCAGGTACTGCGCTCTGGCAGCTCTGGAGCGACAGGAGTCCGCTCAGCATCCTTAGGGGAAAAGGCTAAACAGCGTGTGCTGAGGCAAGGCTGGAAGATGTCAATCCTCCGTATTTTTAATGTGAAGTGATAGAAAGCAGAGCTGCTTCTCGCCGGTTCTTTCCCCAGGCATTTGATTCTGTCAAGTGGTTTAATTCATTCATGAATGCTCTCCGGACTGCACGGTCATGCCAAATATGCAACTGTCTGGGTAAAGATGTACAAACAAGGCGTGCCTGATTCCTGCATGTCGTTACCGTAACAAGTGCAAACACGCACTAGGAATTTGAACACACGCATGAACAGACATCCAGATTAGCAAAGAATTTCTGAATGCAGAGACCTGATTTCAGCAACAAGTCATGGCATCTGTACATGTAAATTGTGTGTGCCATTGCACATGAATTTCAAAACTCTGTTTCTAAGGAATATAGGTATTTCTATGTATTAGACCACAAAGCTTATCTGAGTTCCCCTTTCTGACCATAGTGATGAGGTCACTGGAAAAAGAGTTACCCGCTGTTCATCACCCTTCCTCATTTTGAATGCCCATGTGTTAAACATGCAGGGCTTGGTTCAGAGCTCAGATATCTAGATATCAGATATCCAGAGGTGGAGGTGACAGAACAAGGGAACTCACAACCTGTGGAGCCGTCTCTTACATGCCAACCACAAAGACATGGGAAAAATACAGAATCCGGCTCCAGAAGTCTCCAGCCTCGTGGGATGGAGGTGATCAATCTGGGAAGGACACTGGTTCCTCTCCACGTCACCCCAACCCTTTTCGCTGTAATCAGCAGCAGGAAAAAGCCTGAACTGGTGGAATGACGAAAGCACTGCGGAGAAGTGTCCGATAGAGTCTGTGCTCGCCAACCTTCCTCCGTTCAGTCCCCGTGGGGCTCTGACGTTTTTTTGGGTGGTTGCGTTTCAGCCCGTATGGGCACCTGCCTCTGTGATCTTTCCTTGTGCTCTTCCCTTAGGAGAAGAGGGAAACAAAAGGACGTTGACTTCTGTGGGCTACCAGAACCTGAGCCCTTGCAGGTGGTCAGCCTTGAGCTCACAGGAAGCATCGTCGCTTACCACCTTCAGATGCAGTTTAAAAATACCTGCAAAATCACAAGGATGGAGTGTCCGAGGCCATGAGAGCCCGGGCCTTGCCCTGCGTTCCCCTTTCAGCTCTTGTCCGAGTTCCTGGGTGGTTGCATTTAGCATCAGTGTTGTCTGTGCTCCTCTTCTCTAGCAGGAGCCGCCTTTTCAGTTATTACTGTGCTCTTCTGAAGAGGAAATGCTGTTGCCTTTTTTGGAGCTTCTAAAGAATCTTATTTTTCAAAATCACTTTTAGAAACCCACCTTGGGAAATGGTGTTTAATGAGCAGGTGCTCACTGCCACCAGACAGCTGAAGCAATGGAAAAAAGGCAAACTACATTTAGCAACTTAAAGCACGCAGAAAACATTTTTAAAAAGACACAGAGTGCAAATAATTTGTCTTTTTGTAGGGTTACGTGCAGCACAAATGAGTTCACTGAATTGGTTTACCGCATCGGTCGCCAAAGAGCTGTGTCAGCACAACCGTGGGAGCAGCGAGCGCTGGGCTGGGATGCCCCGTGCTGACACGGAAAGGGGACAGAAAGGGGACGGGGGCTGAGATGGAGCAGGGTCCCTCGGGGGCACAGCCAAGAGTTTCTTCACTATTCCCTTTTTCCTTGTCACTTTGCTTATGAGGAAGCAAGCTGGGGACATGGGCTGTGACCCTAATGTAACACTGAGCAGCTAAACTGTGTGGCAGGTATCTGGAACTGGTGAAAGCATCTGGTTTTATGTTTTTTGCATGCATTTATGGATGCTTTTGCTATCTTTTAAGTCCGCCTCCACTTTCAGTCCACTCTGAGCGCGGGTGTCGATGCAGACCGTGGCACTGTGACAAAGTGTGAGTGCAGCGGTCCCCCCCCATCTGCTGCCGTGGCGCCCAGTTTGCGGGGTGTTATGGTGACTGGTGTGTGGCCAGCAGCCCCCGGGGCGGCACGTGGGCGGATGGGAGCAGGGTCATATAGACATCGTGTGTTGGGGGTCGTCTTTCTCCATTTGCTCCTGAAGCGCCATGCAGCTCTCACGACCACAGCTGCAGGGCAGGGTAAAATCTCCGCAGGGATAAGAAGCCCGTATAGCATTGAAACGACGCTGAGGATTGGCCTCCACGAGCAGAACCGCGGGGCAGGGGAGCTGCTGTTGCCCACAAGTGTATTGTGGCCACCTGCAAGTGACAGCTCTATGGGGCTTGTCGGGGCGAGTGGGTCACCATCGAGAATGCAACAGACAGTCGCTGCATGATGGCCAAGACAGGACTCTTTTCCCGTCCAGTCCCCCCCGGCACAAAGCTGGGGTTTCTCAAGAGGGTGTCTTGCACCTCTGTGGTGTCTTGGCACTGGGCACAGGGGCCGAGCAGCCCGGCTGGTTTGTGCAGGTAGCTGTGCTGTTTGTTGTATTTTTTGGCCATTTCCCATCATTTCTTTGGAGAGGGCTGAGCGTTCGTTGCAGTGTGTGCCTGGCCTGGCATCAGCGCTGCTGTCTCTCCTGTGGCTGTCGCAGAGCCGTCGGTGCAACGTGAGGGGAGGCGAAGCCGGGGGCTGCCGGAGCGAGCGGGGGGCACGGGGGCTGCGAGGGGCACGGCAGGGTCCTGCCTCTCCCCAGGCTGTGCGCGGTGCTCTGGCGGGCGCCCTCCAGGTGGGACATCATCGGTGAGCTCCAGCTGTGCAGGAAGAAGATTCCTGTGAGTCGGAAAGCCGTGTCTTCCCAAGGCAGAGAAGCTGCGAGCCTCAGGCGGATGCAGAGCGTGCTGAGCCGTGACCGCGAGACATGCAACACCTTTTGAGGCATTTTGGATGCTCTCTGCCGGGGCACACTCTGCACCAGCAGCCCAGCCAATTCTGAAAAAAAAAAAAACCCAAACAGTTTTGTTCTTATTATCCCCATCAGAACTCATAAAAAAATTCCCTTTGTCCCCAGAACCAGTAGCCAAATTTCTGCCTGTTTATGTCTCATGTTGGAGACTGGGTAATCTGGGGAGATTAGGCCAGTAAACAGAGTTGTAAACAGAATAAACCTGGATAGCATTGCAAAGGGCAGCCCTGTTAGATGTTGTTCTTAGTGTCAGTGTAATTTGTGTGCGGTTTCATTTAGTTTATAAAGTCAGCACAGCGATTGGATACGCCGGATGAGATAATTGGAAAATGCCTTACTCACCGGGCTGTCTTCAAGGTTTAACTCTAAGCTTAAATTCACTTATAATTCCAGCCAAGCACTTCGGCCTGGGCTTTAAATCAGTGTGTGATCGGGGCTGTTTCTACCCGGCAGAGGCTGCATTGCGGGTGTGCGGGAGGGCCCCCGCTGGGGCTGGGGCTGGGGCTGGGAGCCCTCCTGGCAGCGCCGCGCAGGGGAGCCGAGCGGCTCTGAAGTCATGCTTCGCTTCTCAGGCTATTTTTGAAGCTCGAAATGCGAGTGTAACCAACGCTTCAGCGTTTTCCCACACCTTTCATGTGACACAGGACTGTGCCCAGTCACAGGACTCTGTCCCTAGGACTTTAAAATTGTCGGTTTCACTTCCCTCCTGGTTTTTTTTTCCTTCCTTTCCCTAGGCAGCAGAATTGGTTCCCTTTGCTGTCCCGATCGCTGGCTTGGGAACTGCCTAGTATGGCTCCTTTCCAAAAAATGACTGTCTTTGGGAGATTCTCGCCCATTTTGAGCCGTTTCTGCAGGCAGGTAGTGCCCTTTGCAGTCTCTAGATGTGTTTCACACTGGCTGTTCCTTATCTTGAAACACAGAACCAACTCTTGGAGCAGAAAAAGGAGCTTTACAGGTTGTTTTGTACATAATTTCCACCTTAATGCAGTTAAGATCAACATTTTAAAACAACAAAATGTACAGCAATTCATATCTTTATAATAAAATGGTTAAAGAAAACCAAAGCCCAGACGGTGCATGCAGCCCCTGCCATCCCCAGCGCAGACTCTTCAAGTCCTGTCCCCTTTGCCGTGTGAAGGGGGACCTGCCCGGAGAAGGCAGGCAGGGAAATGGGCTGGACAGAAAATGCTTCAATTATACAGATAAACCCAAACTACCCCGGGAAGCGCTGGTTCTCTGATCCGCTTCAGTTGCAGTCAGTTTAGGGATTGCTGTGACACTAGTCATTAAAAATGCTCAAACAGCTATGCGAGTTTTAAGTCGATGGTATTCCTTTAATTCTAACACACTATTAGAATGTTAATGAAAAACGCATACCAAAATGAAATACTCCTTCGAGAACCAAGAACCTGTCATTTGCGTGAAAACCCTGGATTATAAACTGCTTCTTCTACTTTTGCTGCCAAATATGCAAAGTAAATTGCACAATTCCAGGGATGCAGTTGAGCCGCTTTGTGTTTTTCATTCTCCAACTGAGAAGAAACATTTTCTTCCATCTGAGAGGGAGTCGTTTGTTTTTCTTGCTGCGTAACACGTATGGGCTCTCATCAACGTTAATACAATAACTTTTCCACCATTTCTTATCTCACTTTATCATGACGTTGTGATTTTTCTAAGACAAGGATTATTTGTTTGCTTTGTTTGCTTGCTGTAATCTCTTAGTTATTTTTCTAAATAAAAGAAATTGCAGTAAAGTTTAGCAAGAAAAGCAGTTGTGAGCCGTACTGACTCTTATTCCCATCCCTGCTCAGGCGTGAGAATGTTCTCAGCCAGTGGGACTGTTCTTTTCTCTCCCTTAGTTGTCAAATACCCAAATCGTTTACCCAAATCGTTCATCCGTAGATTGCACAATCATTTATTGCTTTATGACAGATATTGGGATGCTTTCTGATTTTTTTAGTGCTTTTTTTTTATAATTTCAAGATTATCAAATGCTGGATGAAGTTTCACCAGTGTTGCGGTATACCCCAGGAGAAAGGAGCGAGGAGGCTTTTAGAAACCTACCTCAATAAATCCTTAAATTCATGTGCCTGCAACTCAGTTGTTGAGAATGGGTTTCCGAGCGTAATCTCCTCGATGGGAGAGGCAAATTGGAGATACCAGGTATGTACTGGGCTCAGCTGCGGGGCAGGAGAGAGCAGGTTGGCACCGAAGACGGGTATTTCGTGGGGAGCGTTTACACTATCATAGAAAGCTTTAAAATATTTTTAGAATATTTAAAATCTGGTGGGCTTTTGATAGCTTATATGTTAATCGTGTAAATCAGAATAGCTAGGGTGTTCGATTATGGTCCCTTCATGTGCAAATTGTGGTCACCATTGGAGTTCAAGCCTTGTTTCACAGGTGGGACATCCAGTTTCCCGTATGTATTACCTCCCCAGAGTCTGGTACTTTTGCCATTATCTGTTTTACTATGCTTGTCTAAATTGTCACTTTGGATTTTTGTTTTGTTTCTTATGCCAAAGTCACGCCGGATAATTCAGGAGTGTGCAATTGCAAATGAGACGAAAGGCCCGTACTAACCACTGCAGCTTTAACAAGAAAAATGGGACAATTATTTGGTATCCTTCAACAACTGAGGTTGGACAGGACCTCTGAGTGCCTCTGGGGTTGATACAGGATTGATATTAGTTTGATCTGAATATAGAAAAGGGCTGTGAGTGCTTACATGATGTGTTTCTCTCTTGAGGCCCATCTCAGGTCCTTTTGAAGTCAACACAGAGGCTCCCTTTGACATTGAGTGGCAGCTCGAGGATCCTTGTGATGACATTCTTGTCCACAGACTTTGGTCTAAGCTCCTGGAAGAGACACGGATATCTCTAGGGCTGCTTCCACTGGTCCTGAGGCACATGGGGATGTGAGTGCCCTGCTGCAGGTCCCTGTCTCTCTCCACCAGCTTTTGGGAGAGCCTCTGTGACCCTCTCAGTGCTTTGAGATGTTCAGGGAAGAGGGACTTTTCCATCGGTGAGAAGGTCCAGGTGCCTGACTGCATGGAAATCAGTTCATATGTTCTTACTCATTTCAGAAAAAGAGTTTATTAAGAGGGATTTTAGTCTGCGGTAACACAATTGACTCTTGAGTCCACCACAACTCCTAAGGATTTGCTGGGGCTCAGCACCCAAGTGTCATTTCACAGCAAGGGTTTTCCTGCTGTTAGACTTCTGCTGCGCTGCTCGAGCGCGAGCTGGGAAGAGCTCGGCCAGCAGGATTTAAGCCCAGAAGCTGAAAGCATTAGGCTGTTACCATAACGTGGACTTACTTGCTCTCAAAATGTGTTTATGGACAAGAATTTGGGAGTTTCCAGAGAATCCACAAAGAAGATGGAAGGGCAGCATCTGTGACAACACCATGAAGTGAGACCACAGCAGCGGAAGGCAGATGGTTGAACTTTCTAAGACTCCTTTCTACTGCAAAGAAAATCAGGGGTTGAGAAAACTGCACTATTTTTGTAGGCAGTATTCAGCCCCCACCACAAATGTTATTAAATTGAAAACAAAATCCAATGCAGAATGGTAAAAGTAATCTATTGCACTGACGTGCTGCACAGTTTTATGACCAAACATTTTTGCAGGGAAACTATTTGCTTTTGGGAGATCAAGATATGTGTTCGAAGTCTGAACACTTGAAAAGGAAAACCTTTTGATTAATCACTGTTCTCTCTGCGTGTTTCGGGGTTTGCTGCCCATGTCCCCTGGCAGTTCTACACCGCCTTCTGTGCTGCTTCTTATCATCAGGTGCTCCAAACCCGAGGCTGCAGACACAGCTGGTGGCGCTGCACAGGTGCCACCGGGCTGGGTGACAGCCCAGCCCTCCTCTGCGTGGTCCCCGGGGCCATCCCGAGGTGTAGGCTCCCCGTGGCTCACATGCGGAGTAAGTTGCGGTGTGGTGCAAGGGGATGGCTCCGCGCCGGCCGGGCTGGCCGAGCTCCCTGCGGCAGGCGCGGCGTGTACACTGGGGAGAAGGTGCTGCCGGCATCCCACTGCAGCCGCCTGCCTTGGCCATGCCCTGGATCCCGGGGCTGCTCTGTGGCCTGGGGGGAGCTCTGTGTCGCTGTCGCTCTCCTGCAGTTGCAGGTTACCTGGTTGGACACTAGGGATTCAGGAGCCTCTTGCTACTAGCGCATGGTACCCCACAGCAGCATTTCTGGATCCAAAAGCATTATCTTCCTACAGCCCGGTATCTCTGCACGGTGAAGACTGCGTGCTGGGGTACCCATCTGCAGGTAAAGGTTTTATTCAAAGCCCTTCTCAATCCGAAAATACTGGGGCAATTCAGAATTTTAATGTGTTTGCATGTCTAGACCACCAGGCTAGCAGAGTGTTAGCGCCAGGCCTATTTCCATTAAAGCTGGTGCCGAAACCTCTCCTTGCCTAATGCAGGACTGAGATTACCCCTCGCCCTTCAGACTCAACTGGACCTGGCAGCAGCAGATGCAGCCTGGCACCTCGTCGGCAGAGCAGGGGTGTCGCATCCTCGTGCTTCACCAGATGCTGCGCTTGAAGACCTGCCCTGGTTTGCAGCCAAATTCGGCATCTCAGCCTGGCATCATTTTTTGAGGACGTTCGGCGGAGAGAGGAGAAGAAATACCATGTTGCAGATGCTCTGGGGCAGCAGTGCTTGTAGTGGTGCTTCTGGTGTCCAGAGCCCCCGCCGCAGCCCTCGCACATAATCATCTTGTAAAGCTGATGTCGAGCTCCTGACAGGCTCCTAATCCGTCCTGACATGCACACAGATGCTCAGCTGAGTGTCATTTCCTGCTCTAAGGAGCCCAGATTGTTCCTGACTGGCCCTTGGGTTTGAGCAATCGGTTTGATTTTTCTCTCTCATTTATTTCCTTTGCCTAAGGGAACTGCGCTTCAGCCCCCTTCTGTAAATCTCCTTGTTGTGCGGCACATGAAACACATTCAGCAGGGGCAAGGGTTTTATTTATTAACCGAACTCCTGCTGGGCTTAGCCATGCTGCAGCGCAGGAGGTGTGCTCGGGGTGCGTTGCTGCTCCCAGCCGGAGTTAGATGCACGCACTCTTCCAGGAGCGGGCGTCTGCGGCGCTCGGCATGGTGCTGGTGGGAGCGCGGGGAGAGGCTCTCTGCCGCCGGTGGGAGGCATGGAGGGCTCCAGCCCAGCACTGTTGAACCCAAACAGGGTTTAAGCTGAGCGACGAGCAAGGTGCAGCTCCTTTTGGGGTTGTTTGCTCCTGCTTTCACGCCCAGGACAGCTCAGGGCTTGCAGGGATGGCGGCGGCAGGGCTGCGGAGCAGGCAGGCAGAGCGGGGCCACGGCAGCAGATGTTTTGGGACAGCTCTGCCTGCTCGCGTTTCAGAAGGGAATGCTCCACTTGGAGTCCTTTCCGAAGCAATTTGAGGTTAATTAGCAACTTCTGGCTTCACTATCTGGCTGGTCTGTTTATCTTCTGTCTGAGTGAGTTCTCTTCTCTTCCTGTTGTTGTTCCTTCTTCCTGAGCAAAGGGGGGGCCGCACAGACACCCTGACCCGCGCTCGGGGACTCGCCGGCCTGGGCAGCCTCCTGCCTCCTCCCCAGTCCCAGATGTGCGGGCTGGTCCTTGCCTTCTGAAATGTCTCTCCTTACCCATCCGACCCTTTAATTTTGCTTCTGCCTGAAGGAGGTCCATTGCAACGCGAGGTGATGGAGTCCAGAAGCACGGTGCTCGGAAGGCCGCAGCCAGCCGTGCCAGCGCAGAGGTCTCGCCTCCCACGAACTAGCACAAAGCACGAAGGTGGTGGCCATCCTGGTTGGGCTGCCTGGGGCCCGCAGGGCATCGCCGCAGCCCGTGGGTGGGTGCTGGAGCGGAGAGATGACGTCTGAGCTGCCCTTGGCCGCTCCTCAGAGCCCAGCTGTTAATGCCGATGGAACCGATCCAAATAGCAGCACACGGGCTCCAGCTAAGCCTTGGGGTCACCCCTGCTTTGCAGAGGGCATGCACCAGCCGTAAATATGGGCCACTGTGTTACTAATGCACCCACCGTAAATGTTTTGTGTAGCCTCATAAACTCCGCGTAGCTGTAATCTTACAAAGCCTGTGGCCTTTGCTGGACTGGCGTTTTAGACAAGAGGCCTGGAAGAGCTGGGCCATCTGTGGTGGTAATGAGTTTCTCATCCTTTCAGAAAGAGAATAGTCCCTCAGTGGCCTTCCCGGTGCAGTCTCGTGCTGAAGACTGCATAGGATTTTCCTAACTTGCATGTCAGCAAGGATCTAGCAGTACAGCAGGGAGAACTCAGAGCGAAACTACTGGGTATGACCCTTAAATTCATCCATCAAACTGCTGCCATGGTAGGACAGGTGAAACAACAGATACCGAGCAAGGAAAGATCATCTATGTGTGGAGCAATTATGCAGTCTATAAATGAACCCCAGCTCCATGCAAACACAGAGGCGCTTCTGAACACAGCTGTTTGTTTTAGGTGGAATTAAGCTTTTCCCTCCCCTCTGTGAGAGTGCGCTGCCCGCAGGCTCCCTGCCGGCTGGGTGGCAGAAGGTACCACCAAAGACTTGCCGTGATCTGTTTTTGCAGGGACTGTTTCTTATCTCTTAACGCCTTTGTTTCTCTGTCTTGATTCTTTCTGAACTCTCTTCAAAGAGGACCTGACCCCTCCTTCCTACCTCCCCATTCTCCACCACAGGGTAACCCAAGCCCTGCAATGATGGCTATTGTGGGAAGACCTCCACCAGAGTCAGCTCCCTCCGTCTCACGGGAGACCCTGCGTCCTTCTCAGCCCTCTCATCCTGGAAATCCTTCCTGCTCTCCTCCCGCTGGTCCAGCCTGCCGCGGGCAGATGGTTTCTGTTGCAGCTGTGGGACTGCAGCTGCGTCTGAGCCTCGGCATGGCCCAACAGTAGCTCTGCCGCGTCCTGCTCGCTCAGCGCTGCGCCCAGCCTGCTCCTGCCCGTCCCGGCGCGGCTGCACGGCGGGGGACGGAGCTCACCGCCAGCAGTGGCAGGATGGGCCGGACTCTTCTCTCCTTCACACCAGGAATTTTAATGCCAGCTCCTGCCTGCACAAGGAAATTCTGCAGTTCCAGGAACAGGCATGGTGCAAAACATTCCTTGTATTTCTCAGTGGGTGAAGTCTTCACCCCTCAGGTTTAACTTTCGAGTGATTCTGTGGGCATTTCAGGTCTCTTGCTTTCGTGCCTCTCGGTGGTGACCACAGCAACACGGAGGCATGGCCCCTAAGGGAAACCTTCCCTTTCCTGCTGCCTCTTGGAGCACATGCCCAGAGATTGCCTTTCTGAGGGCCTAGGATGTACTTGGGGTGATAACACCATGATAAGAAGAAAACAAGGGAAGAGCAGTGCCCATGAAAAGGAGCCTCCCTCCATGCAGGGGTTGGGCAGAAAGCAATTTTGGAAATACCCAATTAGAAATGTGCGTGGACGTGCATCTCCCAGTATCAGATGGTTTGTTCCTGTAGCCAGTCATCTGGTCACACAGAAGAGAAGGCGTCTGTCTGGAAATCTCATTTTCACACTCCCACTGTCTGGGTTTTCAATTCAAATACTGCCCCAAACGTGCATCTGCTTTCCCTTCTATTTTTTGGCTTTTATTTCTTGCCTCCCGCCTGCTCCCCACCTCCCCCCCCTCCCCATTTGAAGTATTTTTCTGGACTAAGGTATTCAGCCAGGAGTAGTCGGGGTTCCTTGGTTCCTAAAGGCCTGCCTGGCCCCGGGCAGCTCTGCCAGCCGCTGGTCCTGCCAGCTGGCCCAGCCCAGGCCGCTCGCTGTTTGTATGGAGCCCAAATCGTGTAGGTCCCTCTGCCAGGATGAACCCAGAGTTTGAGTTTTAGCCTCTTGGTCCTTACCAAACCACTTTTCTCAGAAATCCAGGTCATGAGAAACATGTGCAAATGCTTTCCAGCTTTCCAGCCTCCTACTTTTCGCCGTTAACCTCAGGTTTTCAGTGGCAGACATGCCCATCTCTGCACATCCTGCCTTTCGGGGGCTCTCCCGAGAGCTGGGGCCTCTCCTCTAGGGGAAGAGCCACCGAGCAGCATTTTCTGTGTATTTGGTGAGCAGGTGAGAGACACCAGGGCTTGTTCTTCCCGCTGCCAGCTCGGCTGTAGCACGGCTGTGCTCTCCGCACTGTGGCAAATGTGCTCCCATTTCAATGGGATTTCGTTTCCACTCGTAGCGGTTCACATGGCGCAGCTCAGCTTCTGGGCTCGGCCTCGCGCGGCGTTGCTCCGTGCCAGAGAGTTTGTGTCCTGCAGAGGCCAGCCAGCTCCGAACAGTACGTGGGTCTGATATCATTGCAACCAGTCTTGGCCCCGTGCATGGGAGAAACAAGTCTTGGCAGAGAACTGTCCTTTGCTCCTCTGTTTTCCTCCCGCCTGCTGATTCTCTCCCGGAGGGCTGCGCCAGGGACTGGCTCCCTGCGCCGGGTGGCCTCTGGGGCTGATGGAGATCTCTCTTTCCATGAGACGACTCCTGGACCTACTGAAAAACTCTCAGGTCACCATTACGGTTGTTTGCTTTGTGCAGGACTCCCCTAAGCCCCCAGACCCGTCTGTCCTCTCTCCGGAAATGCCGGAGCCTAGCCACAAGCCAGAGCAGCCACTTGAGCTGGCTTTTAGGGAGGAAGGTGGAGGTGACTGAAGCGGGATGCCACCTCCTGCGTCACCACTGTGCCTTTTCAGGCCCCGCAATGCGTGACCAGCTTCACACAGAGTGTGCTCAGGCTGTGCCAACTTGTCTGCCCACAGCTGCGAGGGGAGGAGGTGACCGAGGAATGGCTTGTCCCGGCTTGGAGGTGGGAGCTTCCTTCCTCCCCCCCTCCTGGGGGGCAGGTTTGCACTGTGAGCTGTTGGTCTCCTCCACCCCGCAGTGCTTGGGCTCTGGGGAGGCACTGGGGGAAAAGGTGAGGTGAGACTCAGCTCTTCAAGGTACACAGCGAGGGGAGCTCTGCTGTGGGCATAGAGCTGGTCCTAACGCAGCAGGGTGGTGCAAACGAGGACGTGCAATGGAGCCGGGTCAGGGAAAGGGCTCCAGCCCACCTCCTCTGGCCGGTGCCTCCCAGAGCAGTGATCAAGTTACTGAGAGGAAAACTGGAGAGGGGTCGGTGTGGTCTCTTGAGGACTGAGACGGTTTTAACCCTTCGAGGTGCCCGAACGCAGTCTGGGGCTCCTTACTGCAGGTCAGGCACTGGTTGCGCTGTCTCTAGTTGCGCTTCATCTCTTCCAGGTCAGTAGTGGGAGAGACCCTGAGCCTTGCCACAGCCCCAGCCCGTCTGGCAAGTGTGGAAACTCCACTAGTGCTCTCTCGGCTGTGCCCATACTCCAGTTAACACTCAAATAAAAGAGCTGATAGGAGACCAAATTTGAGAACCGTGGTGATGCACGGGACAGACCAGAGCCCTGCCCGTCCTGCCACCACTGGGTCTGCAGGCAGGTGGGAACGTCCTCTGGAGCCAGCCCGGGCGTCAAGGACCTGCAGGGTCAGGATCTGAGTTTGGAGGTGACACATTTGCAGCTTTTTCTGATTGTGATGGGAAAACTTATGGGTGGGAAAATCCCTGTTAATTGGTGGAAATTCGGATCAAGTGGATTAAGAATGGGAATGCTAACGTGCCAAGATAAGCCATTCTTTTCCTGCACATTCAGGTGTGCACTGGACGGAGTAGGAAAACCAGTTTACAGGTGGGGATGCGTAAATCTTCCAAACTTCACCTGAGAGACAGGATTCACAGAGAGCCTGAGCCTCGCCTCACTGCCCCACCGCCACGCTCCCTGCCGGCAGTGCCCGCTCTGGGCGGGCTGGGCCTCGGGACGCTGCACTGGCAGAGGTTGGCAAGGGGAGCCTGGATGTCTGAGTGCGAGTAAAACCCACCTTTACTTGGTGTGCGTCACTCCTCCTCTGAAACAGCTGTGCGTGTACCGCTGTGGGAGCTCCTGAACGTGCAAGCTGCTCGCTGCGAGCTTTGCCTCCGCGACGCTGCCTCTGACCACAAATTATGAGTATTTAACCAGGCAGATTCGTTTCCGTTCCCATGCTGCTGTTGTAGTTATCTTGGTGCAGGTCAAAAGGCACGCTGCCGTGATTTGCAAAAAGCCCGATGACTTGACATTTCAGTCTCGGTGGGGGGCGGGTGCCCCATGCAGAGGTGTGGGGAGAATAAACAGAGCAAAGCCGAGAGGAGCAGATGCAGGCGGGCATCTGAGACTCCAAGCCCTCGCCCTGGGCCTTCACCCAGCAACTGTTACCTATGATTAAGAGTCCGTATCAATCTCGATGTCATGAAAGTCACCCAGACCATGAAATCCCCATGTTCGGTGTGGAAATATGGCATTTGATGCATTTTTGTTTGAAATGCGTTAAATCTGCGTTAGAGGGGCCGCGGGGCATGTTCGGGCCTCACCAGCCAGGAGGAATCGTGCCGTCTCACTCCCTCGTGGAGCAGGGCACACGGATCCAGCGGTTCCTAACTCCTCCTCCATGACAAACTGCAGAAATCGCAGAGATGTTTGCCACGGGTCAGCCTGTGAAATCAGCCTCCTCTCTAGGAATGAGAAGCCTCCGTAGCTGCGATCCAGGGCTGCCCGGCTGGCTGTGGCCTCCCTGCCAGAGAGCAGCTCCTGGCAATGGTTGGGAGGGCAGGAGGAGGGCAGGGAAGCAGGCAGGGAGGCAGGCAGGGAGGCAGGGAGGGATGCAGGCAGGGAGGCAGGCAGGGATGTAGGCAGGGAGGCAGGCAGGGATGCAGGCAGGGAGGGGCTGCACAGCCTCCAATGTGGAAGAGGGGTGAGAAAGCAGAGTGAAAACAAGAGGCTATGGTAGTTTGATGCCCCACTCCGTTAACCTGGCACTTGCACACATGGTGGGAAGGGGCTTTAAGCCCCCATGGCCTTTCATTCACGAGATCTGTGCAGCGCAGGCTGTAAAGCCACTCTTTGGGTGAGACTCTCCACTGGCAAGTAGGATGTGTTTTAGCAGCCAGATCGCCCTGGGGATGTCGCTGACCATTCCAGCCATCCCTCGGGATCGCTGCTTGCACCTGCAGCCAGAGGGGAGGCGGTGAAGCCTGGGCTGCCGCGCCAGAGGAGCTGCTTGTCGCTGCGGCAGGGCTCGGGATCTGCCCTGGGTTTCCTACAGCTCGGCCGATTTAACAAACGTGCTGATTGATAACTCTCTGGAGTGCATTTTCCCTTCCTTTCCACATTAACATCCCAAACTCAGTTCCCACTTGTGGAGCAAAGATGGGGGGTTCTGTCCGAAAAAGGGGCACGTCAGAGAGGCCAGAGGCGGCTCCCTCGCTGAGCACGGGGCCTGGCAGCATTTGTTTGTGCGAGGTAGAGTTCTCACGCTCTAAATATACAATCTGTGATAAGGGAAGGGAAAAAGCCCAGCATGGAAATATTCCTTCTGTAAGAGAAATAATTTGCTGCTGCTAAAAATATATGTTCATATTATTCCTGCCTTGGTCTGTAGCTCGATGGGAGAGAGTGCACGCAGGCTGCCCTCAGGGGACTCAGCTTGCGGCACAGACCCCGGGCGCTCGGAAAGGCCGTGTGTCCGCTGGGGCTGCCGGGATCGTGAGGGGGAGGGATCCTCATCTTCATGCTGGTTTATCATCCCTGTCTCTTTCTCAGGGCAGTAAAACCGTGATACGGGGTTACCCCGAAGGTCATAGGAAGTAACCTCTAAGCAGGTGCTGACAGTGGGAAAGGAAAGTGATCCGCAGCGTTCCCAGAGCAGCTGGGAGCCCGTTCCCAGCCCCGGCTGCGTGGAGAGGCAGAAATGGCTTTGTTCGAGGGGGACGCACCTTCGGATCGGTGGGATATGTGTAATCCCTTCCTGTCCCATCTGCAAGCGTCCCCGGCCTGGTGCTTCCTTCCCTGATTGCTGCTCCTGGGTCCCCGTTGGCAAGCGCTTCCATGCCTGTGGGCGAGCGGAGCCCAGCCGAGCCGAGCAGCCACCCCGCGGGGCAGCACCGGATTTCCCAGGGACAGCCGCGTGCCGGGCGATGGATCCTGCCCGGGGACCTTGCCCGCCCCGTCCGCCTGGCGCTGCCATACTCCATGAGCAGGTGCTGCCGTGGCCTCGGCTGACAGAGCCTGGCACTGCTGTCTTGAAGTCGGTTAAAAAAATCTCTGTGAAACCATTCTGGGTGAAATCGTTGGCGTTTTCTTGCAGATCTGTCTCCAGAGTGTGGTAAGCGGACACAATGTCTGCTCAGGAGCTTGTACCACCTATCTTGAGAATACAGGCAAGGCGCTGACCTGGCAGAAGAAGGCCTTGCTGCTGCAGAGCTGTCAGTAACAACTGATCTTACACCCTAGCAGACCTTGCTGCAGTTTTTGTAAATATGTGCTGCCTTGGCATTACTTTTTCGATTCTCAAAAAACTTCTGCCCTGTTTGGGGCCCAATATCTGTCCGCAGAGCATCCCCCGACCATTATTTGCGAAGTTGCATTAATTTCTAGGTAGCTGATCATGAGGGAAGATGATAACAGCATACTTTCAGTTCAGGGTGCAGCAGGCAGGGAAAACATCACTGTCAAACCTGAAAGGTGCCTCTCTGATACATCCTCATTCAGACACCCTTTTTGAAGCTCAAGCATCCCCTTAAGGATCAGGTACCTATACTAACCATGCTTATTTCAAGAAGGTAATGAGAAAAATCTTTGCTGCTCAAATGTGCTCCGGAAAGCACTTTGCAAGCTGTGCGGTGGTCCCCGGACATGGTTTGAAGCATTGCTTGCTTGGCCAGGTTTGCTGGCGAAGGGCAGCACCCACAACTCGTGCTGGCTGGGGCTGCAAGCCTTGCCCGCTCTGTGCTCCGTCTGGACAAGGTGGGTTTTGGGAGGCTCTCGCAGAGCCTGGAGGAGAGCTGGAAGGATTTCTCCTCTAGATTTGCTTAGGGTAAATGTGACATTGAGGAGGGTGCCGGCTGAGAGCCCTCAGGTGCAGGAGACCGGGTTCGATGGGCAGCAGGCAGGGTCTGCCAGGAGTTTGTAGAGGAAAAGTATGTCCCTGGGTTGGATGCTCCAATCACTATGGTTGGAGCTACAGCAACAGCATAGAATGGTTTAGCTCATGTTACGTACTGGGAAAATGCAAAACATTGACCCCAAAGCAGACCTGGTGTCGAGCTGCTCCTGGTACGTCTCCATATGGCCTTGGGAGGACAGTTTTGTGACGTTTCACTTGCCAAGCCTGTTTGTGCGGCGCTGGCTGGGTGAGTCAGCCCCGTATCGACCTCTGCAGGGAGCTGCAGGTTTCCTTCTGGCCTCGGCGGAGCCTCCGGGACTCTGCCTCCACCCCGACGGGGCATTCGCTCCCTGCGGGCTGCCCCATCTCCATCCTGGCACCGCCTCAGGAATGTGTGTGTGCTGGGCAGGCCTGGCAGGGCGGAGGAATTGCCACCGAAAGAAGGGGAAAAGCTGCCTCCTTGTTTTTCCTGCTTCAGGCCCTCTCCCATTTCAATCGCTGGGAAAGGCATGGTTTGGTCCGGCTCAAGGTTACGTCCTTCTGCTGCCTGGCCCTGGGCCAGTCAGCGTGAGAGCGAGCTAGACACAATAACAAGTATGTCAAAGACAGGATCACTTCCCTGCAGACCGGGCGAGTGTGCGAGCAGCGCCGGGAAGGGATTAGCAGGAGCAGGGCTAGTGGTAGGGCTAAAGTATGTCAAAGCTAGTAAATAGATTTTTTTTTTTTGCCAGGTATTCTTCCAAAAAAGGGAACCTCCTACATCTGCATGACCAGGTTTTGCTGCACAAAAGCTCTGCCCGGTCGGATGGGGTGAATTTGGGTGATTTTGCAGAGTCTGGGCACAGCCTGCTTTAAGCCAAGGAGACAAAAGGGGTGGCTGAGGCTTCTGCTCAGCCCTTGATTTAGGCAACCAAACACTGGTGATGGCCCGTTCTCCTGCTCCCATCCTCAAGCCCAGGCAGGATTTGTCTTTTGGATGCATTGGCTTAATGCAGTGGTTGGTCCTTGGTAAGAGGTAAGAGCAAAATCAGGTCAGCTGCTGCCCCAGCAAGTCAGGATAGCAATAGCGACATGTCTCATTGAAGGTCAGTTTAAAATAGCCTTTATCTTGCTTAAAACACAGGGAAGATGTAGCGGATCTTATCGTGTGCAGCCATGCCCAGAATGATTTATTGGTGGCTGCTTGTCACTCACTGCTTGGCCTGCTGTGGCTGTGCCAGGGAGAAGGGCTTTACTGGGGATTAAGACATTTATAGATTTTCTTTTCCTTTCTCCCATAATGGAAATGCCGGGGTTTCTCAATACGGATGGAGTTTGGTTTGGGAATGGAGCTGAGGAAAAGCAGAGGTGCTCTCCCCTCCCTCAGCCCTCTGCCCACCACCGCGCTGGGACCAGCCAGCGTGTTCCTGGTGGCTGAGGCCAGCCCTCCCCAAGGAGAGGAGAAGGAGACAGGACAGCTGTGTTTAAGGCAGGCTGTTAACTGGAGCATTTGGGATAATTAAGGAAAGACCGTGGGTTAGGTCGCAGCCTTTGAGCTTTGTTTTTTGCAAATGTGCGAAAGGGTGGAGGGGGAAGAAAGCGGTGGGTGCTCAGATAGCCCAGTCCCAGGCCCGTCTGCCAGCTGGCCGGCGGGGCCAGGAGACTGCAAATGTGTTCAAAATACAAACATCTTCTGCAGAGAAGCACAGGAGAAACTGCTTTAGTGATGGTTCCATACATTTTTGTCTTTAATTGCTACTTCCTTTCCTGCCTCAGCTCCCCTGCTCAGTGCAGGCTGGGAGCCCGTGGTGGTGGTGCCCTCAGCACCTGGCAGTAACACGCCGTGCCACGGGGAGCACGTGGGCCTGGCAGAGCGGTGGCTTCGCAGCTGGGAGATGGGGGACATGACACATCCAGGTTGACAGGAGAAGCTGTGCCAGAGTCGGGCTAGGTCTTCTGAGTCCTGCATTAGCACCTGCGCCTCGCGGTGCTGCTGAGGGTTATGCCTTTGGGGTAGGGTCCTGGCAGGTCTGGAGTGGGCGCCCACAGCCGTGCCCGGCATGCCACCGTGCCATAGCCCGAGGAGGCAGCTCGTGTCCTCACTTTAGCAGGGGAGAGGCTGAGCCAGCGCCCCACAGTCCACAGTTGCTGTCTGGTGAGCCGCCACGACCCGCAGGGCACTCCTGTCTTATTTGCTCCTTGAAAGCATTTTCAGACCAGTGGGTCAATCGCAGATCCTGGTGAAGTCGGTCTGGCTGCACCACGGGGAAGCCCTCCGGAGCTGTGTCCCCCGCGGGCACAGCATCATCTCCTGCGTTTCCCACCATCACACCACTGCAAAGGAGCCGCTCTGGCTGGCGCATGGGGTTTGAACCTGGAGCCACAGCCACATGCGCTTGGCATGTCCGTCCTCCCTGCCTGCGAGCTCCTCGGTGCCGCCTGGATGCGATCCGGCGCGTCGCGGAGCAGCCTCAGCTGTGAGAGCTCGGGCTCGGGTAGCAGAAATGTGGCAGCGCATGGGGTCAGCTTGCCTGCCAGAAACTCTGGGCACCTTGCTGGGACCCAGGTAGAGCAGGGTTAACGCCAGTGAAGTGTCCCTGTGCAATGGCCTTTTTATCTGATGCGATCCAGCGCATTTCCTGGTGGAGTGGTTTGCGTCCGGCCGTGAAGGCTGCTTGGCAGCGGAGCAGAGAGGAAGGCTGGAAGTAAACACAGGCGCTCTTGGATCGGTAGCTGGGAAAAGCAGCGAGAAGCTGCATGGGATTGCCGTCTCCAAAACCTCCTTGTTTCCTTGCCTCGCAGACAAACGGCTTCCTGCCAGGGACAGCAAACACTGCGAGGCTCCCGTGGCAGCACTGTCCCAGCCCGCTCCCCCGGCACGGCACGGCACGGCACGGCACGGCACTGGCTCTCGTGGGGATTTCCAGCCATGCGCATGGATCGGGGACGTGAAGTGGTTTGCAGCTTTGTGAGGTTTGTGTGCCCAACTCCACAAGAGCCCGCAGAAAATCCCCGGCTGTATTAATCTGTCTTGGACCACGAGTATTGATCTGCACTGGAGCAGCAACAGCCGCGTCCATCGTGCCAGGACAAGGAGACCTGCTATGTCGAACGCCTGCCATCAAGTCCTTTCTTAGCATTCAGGCTGTTTCACCTTGGATGGACAGTTGCTCCCGGTGTGGGGGATGACTAGGGGATTTTGGCTACTGAAGTCCCAATTTCTAAACTTGCACCTTTCTTCTTTGAACCAGATACTGGTTTGAGCATGCCCTGGGGTTTCCTAGAATGAATGAAAGAAAGGTGTCTGTAGATCCCTGCCTCTGGGGTTGGGTAGGAAGACATCATCGTTTTGAGAAGCTCAGGGTTGAGTCATTAAAGAGGACTTGACTGTCCCACAGCCAACTAGGCAGAGAAAGCAAGAGCCGTCCCTAGACCTCATCTTGAGCAGGAGCAGCTGAGCTGCCCAGGTGGAGATGTTGGTGGTTGGTTTGGATAGATGATGGCGTGGTCGTGCTGCTGTGGACTCACCGGTGATCACCTCACCTCTTCAAGATTTTCCTCTTTTCTAATTCCCAATGAAAAGCAGTGCTTTTCGTGACATCTCCTTGGATTTGGGCAAATGTAAATGTACAAACTCCAAGGTTGACAGGAGATCAAAGATTTCCTTCCAGATACAAGACAGCTACAGAAATGTCTGACACAGAGTAAGGAATCGGAGGTTGCTTGAGTCCACTCTGCTGAATGTGTCTGCCAGGAGGGTTTCCCAAATAATGAAGCCATTCACCTGTTTCTGCCGTTCTTTATCCTGTACACTTAAATAAGAGGGGAAAGAGAAGAATAAAGATAGAAGGTTTCAAGCTCTTCTTAACGTCTCTGTTTTAGATGATGTATCCAGTGTTTGGCTACAGAAATAAATAATCCATCACATGGAGCCGTAGCCGAGGCTTGGGGTCTGAACGTTGCTCTGCACTTCACTCTGGGCTGTGCAGAGAAGGAGAGCAGCCACCTGGGCTAATTCAGCAGAAATATCCTTAGTTTTTCATGGAGGCATGGAATAAAAAGGAGCCTGTTTCCTTCGCCTGAGCTTCCACTGTAAGGTCAATAATCACAAAATGCATCAGACTGGAGGGTACTGGGATCCCAGTCACAGCATTTTCCGTGTCACAGGCTTGTCCTGAAGCCTCTCTGTAGCTGTGAATGGAAATCGATAATGACTTCACTGGTTTGCAATGCAGCCGCTGCTGGCCATGCGAACGGCAGCCTTTATCCTGGCGGTGAGTTTGCCTTAGATTCCCACTGGGGCCTCATTTGAATTTCACGTCTCAGTGCAGCAGAGCAGTCGGCTGATTTCGTGTTCCCACTGTCTCAGCTCTTCTCAGCTCTTTATATCCGTGGACTTTCCTGGATATTCCCTGGAAGGAGAGTCCAGCCTGACTCTTTCCCTTCTTTTACCTGCCATTTCTGTTTCAGCCAACCTCTAGATGTATGAACAATCAGTCTACGTGTTTGTGTGAACGTGCTTGCAGCTGGAGATGAAGGTGCTGTGCTCAGCTAAGCCATTGCAGGGCACTGCAGGTACCACAGGCCATCCCGATGGACACGGGCACCGGCCATCGGTGTCACAGAGACACTGGCACTTGAGCCGTCAAGACTGTTTGAAAATCCATGTCCCACATGGGTGATGTGCTGGCTGCTGAGCTGAGCACTCTGTCTCCAGTTATCACTCAAAGGAGGGATGGTCTCATTTTTGATGTCCTGCAAGGCCACATCACGCTGAGCTCTTTGCTCCTGGGTTGTAAGACTTGGGCTTTGCTGGTGGTGTGTGCAGCATCTTTGGGAAGGGAGTGGATTCCTCATCACGTGAAGTTTTTGAGCCAAGATCAGATGCATCTTGCTCCATCGTAGCTTACCAGTTGGATGCTGGTACCTCTCGCCCTGCTCTGATCTGTGCCAAGCAGAATCCGTTCAGCTCATGTTATTGATCCCCAGTTCTTCAGTCAGCCTGGGGCGTGGCCAAGAAGCCTTTGCTCAAACACCAAGAGCCACTAGGAGAAAAGCTTTTTGTCCTTAAATATCAAGGCTTCTGTGTTTATTTAGAAAGAGTGAAAGGCTCTGCTTCTCCGACAGATCCGCAGCGCTGTGTTACTGAGAGTTTCCCTTCGGTTTAGTGTCATGGCAGGAGTGTTTGGAGGAACCAGTCTGACCCCAGATGTGCCCATGGAGACAGGCAGCTGCAGGATACCGGGGCTGAGGGAACAGGATCCCTTTCAGACTGAAATGGCATGCTCAGCATCCTTGTGTTTCAGAGGAAAATTCAGGTCTTTCCCTGTGTTTCTGCTCCAGTTTGGATGTCAGGGATTACAGCCGTACCCTCTGGTTTCCCAGCTGTCTGCCCAAACCCAAGCCCGAGCCTTGCTCCAGTCTGTCTCTGACTTCCTACCACTCCCACTTCTTCCTCCGAGGCCCATGTAGTCCCAACCAAGTGGAAGTTCACAGGAGATCTTGCCAGGCTCATGGATCAAAATAAAATATTTGGAGACTTAGGTTTTTCATGAGCATGTTCCCTGAATGTGTTCACAAGAGGAGCCAAGTCCCTGGGCTCCACAGCCGCCTCCTCGTTGCAACACGCACACACTTGCCTTCAGATTTGCATGGCTCGGTCCTTACTCACACCTCGGTGAGGCACAACACCCCGCGCCTGCCTGGGAGCTGCACGGGGAGTGGGGGGAGCCTACACTTCAGGGGAGCAGCATGAGGGAGTGTGTCTGCATTTTTGGGTGGAGGGAGGATTTGGCGCTTCTTTTGGTGGGAAAATGAGTGTCAAAGCCTCTTTCAGCCCGTGCGCTCAGGTTCCTGCCTTGCCATGGATTCCTCTCTCTGCGCATCGGTGCTGGAAGAGCCCCTTGGCTGGAAGACAGTTCTTGACAGGAGCAGCGAAGAGAGCTGGAAGCCTCCCAGCCAGGGCCAGGGGAATCCATGTCTCTTTAAGCCCCTCTCACTCCTTTCACGCAGTTCGTGCCCCTGTTGGTGGGAGCTGGGAGAGGCCCAAGACAACCCAGCTGCAGATGAGCATCAGTGCAAGTGCCCTGGTCAGTTGTTCTGCCAAGTGTTTGCAACAGGGATTGACCTTTCTTTCTCGGCTGAGGGCTGTGAACCAGCTCGGGGTGCAGTAACCTCTGGTGTGGCTCTAGCACCAGACCTCGGAGGCTCTCAGGCCGCTTTCTTGCCACTGGTTAATGAGCTCTCTCCATGCCCTTGAAGGACAACCAGTTTCCTATAGCTTCTGGTAGACCTAGGGAAACTGAGGCACATGGAGGTAAAGTGATGGCTCTGTGCCCTGTAGGGTGCCAGGGGTACTGTGTGTGTCTCTTGGCTGCCCTTAGCTCTTAGACACAAGTTGTTTAGTCAGTGTGTGACCTTTACTGCTTTGTATTAAGATGGCCATGTGTAAAATATGTCATCAGGCTCTGGTTATTCCCTGAACTCATGTCTGACTTCTCCTGAGTAATCTGATTCTGTTTCTCTACCCAACATGGACATAGCCCAAAGGCCGTGGGACTTTGGGAATGGAGGGATTTCGCTGCCTACAAGATGCAGTGTGAGGTTCCAGGTCAATCTGTGAAGTCAAACCAGGAGGGAATGTCAGCAGGGAGCAGCCTCCGTGCAAACACCCCAGGTCCCTCCGCTGCCTTGGGGGTTTTGCTTGGATTTCTCCATCCAAGAGCCTGTCCTGGGATCCCTGGGCATCTCGCAGAGGAGGAGGATGTTGCTCTTACTCCAGGTCCCATGAAGCACGGAGGGAGCATGGCCACTTGCATCCTGCTGGTGTTTAACTCTTCTGCTGGGTGCGGAGAAATTCTGCATTAAACTTACTCCATTTGCCAAGTGCAGTGGTGCAAGAGCTGGAGTCCGTCTGAGAAGTGTTTGGGGTTTCTTCTTCCATTAAGATAGTGAAGGGAAATGTATGGAGAGGAAGGACCCCCCCGAGCACGCACAGAGCGGGTGGCAGCTATTAAATATGGCTGGTAAATTCTCTCACTGGAGAATACCCCTCCGATGCCATTTGCCTGTTGCAGGGTCACAGCTGTGGTGCAGCCGTGCAGAACAGACGTGCTGCAGAGACCCTCGTGCCGCGAGCGGCCAGTGATTAATGGTCACTGGACTTGCTGGTCTGGATGAGCCCTGCCAGCCCAGTTCCTGCAAGTCCAGCCAGCGCCGCTATGCCACTGCGAGGGCTCAGAGAAACTGCAGACACGGACAGGTTGCACACGGGAAGAGGCTGGTGGGAGACTGGCAGGCTGAGAGGGGATCGAACATGACAGTTGCCCACCTGAGGGCTGGCAGGAGCCAGCGTGGCGCTGAGCACCCCACGGGCAGCCCTGGCCAAGCAGGAGACGGTCAGAGTGGTCTTTCCTCAGGCTACAAGGGCTGGCATTGCCCCAGCACCTCGGGTGCCCATGGGATGTGTGCCCTGTGATGGGTACGGGCCCTTAGGAAGTGGGATGTCTCCAGCAACTGCGTCTCACTGCCCTGCTCTTGGCCATGGTGGCGGTTTGGAAACTCTCCCGCAGCCCAGCACCTGCTTCCCCTGCTGGCTGTAGCTCCCAAGGGGCCATCAGGAGCCTCACGTGGAGATGTCCCCCGGTCCTGCCGTGAGCAGAGAGGCTGTCGTGTGTGGGGGGGGGGTGGAGAAACAGCTTTCTGGCTTCGCTGACTTTGTAAATAGAAGGAAGTAGGAGAGACTCAAAATCTCTGATTTTCTTCCAAGGGGACTCCCATCCCCTCCAAGGCATGTCCCAGCTTCCCAGCCAAGGCTGGAGCTGTTCCAAGAGCTGCAATGTTTCTCGTCCTCTTTTGAAGCACTTTCCTTTGCTCCTCTCTGGTAAAAACCTTCTCAGCTAGCGAAGCCCCGAGCCCCGCTGCACGAACAGCCTGTGGCCGGAGCACGCAGACGACAAACAGGCTCCTGTTTCTCTTCCTGCCGGAGGGGAGAGCTGTTCCGGGGAAGGTGCTCCAGAGGAGTGACTTTATGCAGAACTACAGGTTTGGAGTCCTGCTCCCAGGGGATTCGCTCTCTGCTCAGGGCACTGCGGGTATCCACCGGCTGGGTGTGTGGGCAGGACCCTCTGGCAGTGCTGCCGCTGCACGGCAAGCCTTTGTTGGTGACCGGGGCACTCTTCCTCCAGCAAGGCGTGCTACCGCAGAGCAATTTCCCAGGGCGAGTTCCTAGGGTTTCCCTCCTCCCACCTACCTCTTTCCTCCAATTTTGTGGATGTTTGTGGGTTTGCACTAAAGGCAGCCTGTGCTGCACGGCTCACAGCCTGCACTGCTTTGGAGGGTGGCTGGAAGGAAAGATCTAAAAATAATACTGATCATTATCAAGTTCTGTTTGATTCCCCAGCCCTTGGAGCTGCACCGGGCCAGCTGGGGCGGACACAAGCACCTGCCCAAGCTCTCCTCTGATAGCCAGGTACGGGCTCTGCACGGCAGTGGGCAGGGGGGACGGAGGGCTTTAGCTAAGGAGCACGTTTTGGGCACCATCATTCCCTCTGGCAGGACATCTCTGCGCACCCGCCGGGGGCGAGGCAGGATTAACCTCTCCTGCGAAGGCTCCCGCTCCCCCGGCCCAACACAAACAGGATGGCCCGTGGCCTCGCAGCCAGGAAGGCTGTGACTCACCACAGCTCCCTCCTGCTGAAAAGCCCTGCTCGTTTCCCAGGGCGGGGAGACGGGGTCTTGAGGATCTGCGGGGACAAGGAATGGGCTACAGGGCTGGTGGGCAGGAGGAAGAGATGCTGCTGAGGGAGATCAGGGAGTCCACAGGCAATGGCGAAAAGACCAGTACTAAAAAGCAATTATGCAATTTTTGTAAAGCAAGCAAGTCTGAAAGTAAGGCAGAATCCAACCTTGTCCAGGTTATTAAAGGAAATAGCAAAAGATGGGTTGCACAACTCTTGGAGACTGTCCAGCTATATAGATTAAAGGGGAAGCAGGAAAGAAGTGGGGCTGGTATGAGCTGAGGTTGGGACAGAGACTGAAGGTAATCTACGTGTAGTCCTGAAAGGAACAAAATGAAAACTTTTGCCCAGGTTTTTGGTAGCGCTGGGGATGGTGGCCCAGGGGAGAGAGGCAGGGTGACTGGTGGCAGTGCATGGGGACGGGAAATGCCACAACCAGTCGAGGATCTTTGAGCATGCAAACAGGTAGGACCAGCTAGCCTCTCCTCCAGAAATGAGAAAGGGCTGGCACAAAGCTGAAGTCAAGGAAGAAGGGTTTGTAATAAATCTGTCAAACCACAGGGGTTGGATGGTTTGGCTGGAGAACAACAAATAGAGGTCTATTTATTGGGGCAGGGAGAATGTGTTCTTGGCACGTAAGAGTCTATTAGTATGCAAAGCTTTAGAATAAACATTAAAATAGGGAATAATTAAGAACATGGAAAATGGATAAGACGAGATACGGATTTTCTGAAAGTAAATGATGCCAGAGTAGATAAAAAACCTGATCTTCTCGACAAAGCAGACAGGATATATCTAAGTTGTCTGGTCTTCAGTAAAAGAGAAATGTTAAATCAATTGGAGAGGGAGGTGCTGGGCTGCAAGGACTGTGCTAGATGGGTTTCTCAAAAATCAGCCTTGGAAGTGATGTTGCTTCATATTTTTAATGGCCTTGGCACAAAACATAGAAATTACTAATGAAATTTGGTAATTACCTGTAATTGGGAATCATCATCAAAACAAAGGAGTTGGGGGAAATTACGCACAAAGAACTGGATGCCCTTCAGGATAGGAAAACAAGGAATGAGATGAAATGGCAGAGTCAAAGAGTCATGAATGGAGGGATGTGCAGCTTCGGTGTGGAGCTGACGTTCAGCTGGAGCCTGACAAACTCAAACAATGCGAAAGGCCCCGGTGCCGGAGTCACCCCTTGAGTCACTGAAACAGGGCAGAGGAAAGCGGGGAGGAGGAGAAGCGCTGCCCGTTTCTGCATGATGCATAGTTGTATTTGGAGCCCTTTGCAGTACGATGTTGTAGAAACCAAATATGTGGTGCAGAGGTCCTGCTTTTGGTTGTGGGATGTTGTCACAGAATCTTAGATTGGTCTCAGTTGGAAGGCACCCTTAAGATCATCGAGTCCAACCATCAACCCAGCACGGCCAAACCCACCACTACCCCATGTCCCTCAGCACCATGTCTGCCTGGCTTTTAAATACCTCCAGGGATGGTGATTCCACCACTTCCCTGGGCAGCCTCTTCCAATGCTTGATTACCCTTCTGGTGAAGAAATTTTTCCTAGTATCCAATCTTAACCACCCATCTATGTCCCTCAGTGTCCTGAGCATGTTTGTTCTTGATTCACTCCTCGGTGCCCTACTCTCCTTTCCAGCTCACAGGATGTGATTTCATGGGATGACCTGACTGACTTTAACACGTCAATGCTGCCAAAAGGTGAAGGTCCCACTCCACCCACCTCTCTTGGCGGCACCCTGCTGAGCTCCAGCAGCTGCTGAGGCTCCTTTGACCAGCCAGGCAGCCAGTTCAGTGCACTGCAATGGCAGAAAACAAACCTGGCCGAAAAAAGGAAGGAGTATTTCCATGGTTGCAAGGTGAATGGCTCCCACATGATCGGACATTGTGAGAGGGTGTGAGTCCAAGGGTGTGAGCAGACACTGGGAAAGGGTTCAGGGAAGGGGGGCTCCTGAGGTGTCCCGCCTTGGCAGGAGGGAGCTTTAAAGCTGGCTCCACTGTTTCATGAAACACTTGAGTATCAGCATCCAGTGAGTGTCCGAGGCAGGTTCCTGGGCTAGAAGGATCTTTGCTCTGACTTTACCCTGCTTTGATAACCCCTGTGTGATGATAGTGGCCAGTTCTGGTCCCCAACAGATGAAGTCAGGTGGAAGCTGCAGGGAAATCTGTAAGCAGATCAGGGAAGTGAAGATGCCGTTGTACAAGGTGAGACCTAAAAGAGCGTGGAGTGGCGGGTGGGCTGAGGAGCGGGGCTGGCTGCGAGGGGCTCTCCCTGCTCTCGCTGCCTGCACGTAGAGGGAGGAGGGACGTGGAGCTAAGATAACAACGCACAGGAACCAAGGTGCAAAGGTGCAAAGTCATGAGTGAAGCCAGGTTGGAAATGAGAAGGAGGCTCCGAATCTCCCAAAAAACAGATTTCCACACCTTGTCCCAGTGTGAAAAAACCCTAACTCAATTCCTGCACGGATGAGAGGACACGGCACTGCAGGAGCAAAGCCCAGCCTCAGTAACGCAGCAAATCCCTTCCCATCCCCCCGTTTGGGACTCAGGTGTGCGTTCTCCCGTAACTGTGGTCTGAGTGTCCAGAGGACACCTTTGCAGATTTTCTTTTGCCTTTGCAGTTAACGAAGGGCCATATGCTTCTACCGCTGTCACCCCTGGACGTGTCCCTGCCTGTGCTCCTTACGTGCATATGGGCACCAGTGTTTTGTCCCCTGTGTCCTGCTATACCATTACATCTCCTAGCTATGCTGCACTGCCGATAGTGAGTAATACTCCAGCCTTAAAAAAAAATCCCTCCTGGCTGCTCTTTCTGCATTTTGCCAAATCTGTTTGCACCATTGCTATTTGCACAATTTGCTACTTGCACCATTTGCCAGAGTCCTTACCAGATATTGGCACTGGCAGGGTGTGACAGAAAAAAATGACGATTTGAGCACGTGCCTTTCATTTTTCTAATAATCCCATGATACGGTATTTTGTGTTGCAACACAAAGGATCACCTGAGGCGGTAGAATGGTGAGAAAATAAGCCTATTAAAATGTTCGAGCTTACTTAACTCTCCAACAACATCAGCGGATAACTAGTAAGTTTTTAGCCAAGTCTGTGAGTCATCTTGTCCTGCACAATTGTCACAGCTCGGCTCATCTGTTGGGTGTTAATTGCCGGGGGAGAGCAGCTCGCAGCAGAATGGGAGCCGTTGTGCTCCAAACGGCGCAGGAGCTGCAGTCGAGTTCCTGGTCAGGATTAGCAAGTCACTGAAGCCCAGCACCTGAAATTAAACAAAACCTAAACCCTTTGAATAGCTGAGATGGGAACACATCAGGAAATGAAGCTGATGATTCTTCTGTCTATGTGAAGATTATGAAAAACAAAATTTATTATTGTTTTCTGTAAATCAAATGAGCCATCAGCACCATTTGGATCATCTCCTATCTCAGGTACTGGCATAAAGCCTCCAGCTTTCCCCTGTGTGATGCTGGGAAAGTGGCCCATTCATCGCCAGCCACTGTCAAGTGTTTTTTCAATCTGCTCCTGATTAAGCAGCATGGTATCAAGGGGATAATTGCTTGTTGGAATTGATCCCAGAAGAAAATCATTCAGTTCTTTCTTATCAGGTCCTTTCTCGCAGGGTGGGATACCCACAAGACTTATCTCCCTCTCCAGTGCTGGCCTCTAATTACTATTTAAACAGCTCATTAGAAAACCTTCATTAAAGTGTAATAGTTGAAGCTGGAAATAACTGCAGGCTGGTGCTGCGGTGAAGCGCTGCCCTCCCACGTGCAGGCTGGGGCACCCGCGGCTGACCCGGGGGTCGCTGCAGGAACTCGCCCCCACCTCGGCCTCACCGGCGGCATCATCCGCCGCAGCAACGGTGCCGCGGTGCCGCATGGCAACACCGAACCCGGGCATGTCACTTGCCCTGGTGCCAACCTGCCTCTTCTGGTTGCGTCACGGCGTGGCTCCAGCCCGTGCTGGAAGCCTCCCAGGAGCCAAGCTCCACGCTCAGCCCATTTCCATGGCTAGCGCAGGATTTCAACAGCTGGGAGGCATTGCAGAGTTACGATTACAGCCTAGAGAAAATTAGAGACCATAGCAATCCCATTTTAAAGCAAAAAAAAAAAAATATCACATACATGGGAAGTGTTTTTATATTAATTTATTTGCTGGTGAAATGTTCACGAGTGTGGGCCTGGAGTCTTCGCTGTGTCTCCAGAGCGCGGTCAGCATTAGCACAGATTTCCCCCTAAATGTGCTGCAGTCCTGGCCAGGCTGGGTCTCGTTTCTCTGGCTGTAAAATATATTAGGGAAGGAACGGACACGCAGGCTCCGTACTTCCCTGTGTCCTGGCTCCCTGACAGTTTCAGCCCCAGAGGAGTCACTTTTTGGCATTAATCTTTCGCTGGGTTTTTCAGCAGGAAAACCGCAAATGTTTAATAAAAATCATGGCAAAAAGCATGCCAGGCAGCGCCCGGCGAAGTGTGCCTATGTGCCCTTTGGGCTGGCGTGCGTGCTTTGCAGAAGTGGGCCCTGTAAATATTTTCTTGACATTTAGGAAGTTTAGAGAAGTGTTTATTATTTCCCTGCCAACTTGACAGCCCCGGCCTGAAGAAGGGAGATGTGCGTGGCTCCCTTCCCTGCCCCGGCCAGTCCTTACAGCAAAGCGCTGCTCCAGGGTTCGTGGAGGGGTTTCAGCTGGTTTGATGTAGGAAAGCAAGAAGCTGCCGCTGGGGTGGGCTCGGGGTGCTCCTCCTTTCCCTCTGCTGATGCAGGCTGGGGTGAGGAGGTAACGGGACCTCTGCCCAGGGCAGGGGGGTTGGAACTAGATGATCTTTAAGGTCCCTTCCAACCCAAACCATTCTGTGATTCTGTGATTTGTTCGGCCCCTGCGTTGGCTGCGGAGCTGCTCCCGGAGCTGCAGGGGCAGGCGTCCTGCCCCGGGGAGCAAGTGTGGCTCGGGGGACACGTCGGGGCGGACCTGGCTGGGTGGCCTCCAGGCAGGCATCTAAAAATGGAAAACCCACGTCCTGGCTGGGGCTGGAGTCAGCGCCCAAAGCAGAGCCCAGGGTGTTATAGCAGGTGCGGGCACCACACGCTTTACGAGCTGCTGAGCCCCTGCGTCTTAGAAAAATCCCCGTGCTCCGAAGGATGCTTGGTTTTTGCTTCCTCTTGCTGAATCTTGGGGAGTTACTGAAAACTCTAAAATATACAACTTTTCCCAACCCGGCAATGGGAATTTCAGCACCCCGTGATGTACACAGGGTCCGTAGGCAGCCGGGTCGGTGCGGAGGGCTGCGGAGCAGCCTGCGTCAGGAGGTTCAAGAAGCAGACAGCTGCAAAGATGTTCCTGCAGCCATCCCAAAAGTCCTCTTTGGGAAGTGTGGGATGATTTCTCTGGGGACAGCGTGTTATTCTGCCCCGTGTTCATGGCACGTGTTGGCGTCTTTACAGTAAAGAGCAGTGGAGTTGCAGGAGTTGTAGGGGTGTGTCTGCTGGTCTATCAATGACACATGCTCATGACCAGCATGCTCTGAGTCCCGCCATCACGGAAACAACTCGGGAAGGAGCCAAGGGAAGGTCGAGACAGCTTTTAGCAGCTTGGTGAGGAATTTACAGGAATTAGCAGTTTCTGGTCCAGCCTAAATGAAGTGATTCCATGTTGGGGGTCCTTTGAGACTGCAAGTGAAAAACTGGATGTGACCTGATACTGAAATGTTGACGTCCGTTCTCACTCGCCTTGCTTCTCAGGAAGCTCATCTGGGAATCGCTGTGTCTCTGGGTTGGATACACACGTCCCGGCTTGCCGTTAGCTCCAGTTTTTGTAGCAAAGCTGCCTGGCTCTCAGACACGCTAGCCCTACCTGTAGCAGGCTCTGCTCAGGTTTAATGAGCTGGGAGCTCATTAAGAGCCAGCTCAGGTGGGTATCCCTTCCTGCGGTCACACTTCTGACCGTGGTGTAGAGAAGTCCTCTGCGTCTTTCAGGACCATCCCTTTTTGGCACAGTCTGGCAAGTGTATTAATGATGGAAACTCTTGTGGGGCTGGTAGTTTTGGGAAACTCAATTCTGTATATTTCGATTCTCAATGTTTTATTTCTGTTGTAACCAGCAGAGTGGTCTGTGCTGGGCTGTCAGGGCAGAGGAGTCCTCCCCATCACAGTGGGGCCTAAAGCATCGCATCCCGCCATCCGTTAGCTACCTCTCTCTTTCCCCTTTCTCTCTGCTTGTTTTTCATACTCATGCCTTGTGGTTTCTTTTTCTCTCAATCTTTGTTTTGGCACCTCCTGAACAGACTCAGGCATCATCCCAAAGCTGTGAGTTTCTGTATTTGACTGGCAGGTTTGATATCTGAATAGCTCAATAGCCAAGATGTTGCACTAGATGTGTATTGAACAGAGAAGCAGGCAGGTGCAGGACCCAAAAATGACATAAAATAATTCATTAATTAAATGAAGAGTCTCTGTTTCATGAAGACCCAGCACCAGAGTGGCTGCTTCCTGGCACAGCAAGGGGAGGATCCTGATGGACCCGGGGAGGTGGGAACGTGGTTGTTCATACGGTGTGCAGCAAAAGAGCTCAGTGTGACCGGTCCAAATTGCCCAGTGGTGTGACCTCCTCGAGCTGCTGCTGAGAAAGCTGAGTTGAAAAATACCCCATGTGTGACACACGCCTGCTCAGGCAGCTTTTGAGGGAAGAAAGCTGCCTGTCCCGTGCCAGTCCCTGAAACCCTGGTTCAAGAAGGACAGGGAACTGCTGGAGAGGGGACAGCAAAGGGCTACCAAGATGATGAGGGGACTGGAACACCTCTCTCATGAAGAGAGGCTGAGGGACTTGGGTCTCATCAGTCTGGAAAAAAGACGACTGAGGGGGGATCTTATCAACGCTTACAAATACTGACAGGGTGGGTGTCAGGAGGATGGGGCCAGGCTCTTTTCAGTGGTGCCCAGGGACAGGACAAGGGGTAACGGGCACAAACTTGAGCATAGGAAGTTCCACCTAAACATGAGGAGGAACTTCGTTCCTGTGAGGGTGGCAGAGCCCTGGCACAGGCTGCCCAGGGAGGTGGTGGAGTCTCCGTCTCTGGAGACATTCAAACCCCGCCTGGACGCGTTCCTGTGCCACCTGCTCTGGGTGACCCTGCTCTGGCAGGGGGCTGGAGGAGATGAGCTCCGGAGGTCCCTGCCAACCCCGGCCATTCTGTGATTCTGTGACCTGGTGCCCTTCTCGTGAGCTCAGCTGCTTCCAGTGCCTGGAGCCTTTCGGGAGAAGGCAGGAGGCAGCTGTGCGGGAAGGAAAGGAGAGAAACGGGTCGCTGAGACTTCCTAAAACTGTATGGGCTGCAGAGGAACTGGAAGTCGCTCCGGTGTTTTCAGCGGTGCACAATAGACAGAGCTATTCATGATTAAACCTCTGTCAGCTGAGAACGATGAATTCACTGGACTGCAGCAAAAAATAGCCAGGGTTTTCATTAGGTGCGACCTTTCTCTGGATTTTAATGTAAGTTCATCTGTCTAAGCAGACATTTTTACATACTAGTTGTTTTTCTGACACATAAACACAAACATTTTCTACCTCCTCCTGTGCTAAGGGGGTTGGTGCTGCTGGACGCTGCGGTCCTGGAGGGGAACTCCACCGAAGCGTGGCCCCCATGGGCACCTTCCAAGCCCCCAGCATGGGAACCGCTTTCCCTCTGGGTTTGTCAGACGAAGAACTTCGCTGCATTTATCAGGCTTAAGGTTAGGGAAATGCCGGGCTCTCTCCAGGGGAGGCAGCGGTCGGATTAAGAGGAGATGCCATGCTCTGGTATCCAGGAGACTCATCCGAAACGGTCCACCCAGCACGGCGTGGCGAGCCCCATCCTGGGCCGGTGGCCATCGCGCAGCAGGTGACGGCCTGGCGGTGATGGCTGCAGCCAAGGCAGGGCGGCTGCGGGGCGAGAGGCTGCGGGGGCTGATCAGGATGGTTCCTCTCAACGGTGATTTTTACGTGGAGCAGAGTTCTCACCCGGACTCCGGCCTGCCCAGCCTTGTTCTGTGAAACTGTGTTTGCTCATGAAGGATGCTCCCCGCGCCCAAACAACGCAAGCAAGCAACAAAATGCTTTCAAATGTTTTTAACACAAAACTCTTTAATAAGAGATATTTTTAAAAATCAAAACGTTTTTAGCAGAAAGAGTAATTTTTCCGTTGTCAAAATACCAAACCGTAATATCTCTATTGACAAGCAAGATATTGCTGTAGAACCAAGAAAGACTGCGGCGAGCGTCCTCAGTTCCTCTGTTGCCGTATTTGCTTGGAAATCTCATTCCAGGTACATTTCTTTCTACGGCTTTTCCTGTACACATATAAATGTATACATTCTGTGATATATAATATGTATATAATATATATACATAATGTATACAGCATAATCTCTTCTATTAACGAGTCTAATTGCGTGCCCGCAGCATGGGGAGGCAGCTGCGGGAGCTCAGCCCCGTGGCTCTCTCTCTCCCGTTGAACTTTTCTCTGTTATTCTTGGGGAAGCTGAGCAGGGGTCAGGCCCAGGCAGGGAAATGAGGTCTGGGGCTATGGAAAACTCAGACCCCAGAGCCACCTCCTATTATATAGATAAAAACGGAATGGAAAATTATGTCGAATAAAAGTGCACTGCCCTCTGAGAAATGTTCTCACAGAACTGCCTCTGAGAGCGCCTTAACTCTTTATCAGAGCGCAGGGCTTTGCGGCGGGGGGGACACCCCGGGGCAGCGGTGACAGTGAACGTGCCGCAGCCAGGGACGTGCCAGCGCGGCTGCTGCCGAGAGCGCAGGCCCAGCGCCGCTTTCCAGGCACAGGGCAGGAAGGCAATTCCCTGTCCTTCCCTCTCCCTTTGTGCCGATGATGAATCTGCATCTGAGAGCCATCCGGATCCGTGGCCCCGGGAAGGAAACGGGACTCGGCTCTGGCTTTCTCCATCTCCGCAGGGCTGCGGGCAGTGGCGCAAGGGTAGCTTGGTGCACAGTGTGACCCCCACAGCCCCCGTCTGCATCCAAATCGGTCTGAATTTTTAACAACGTCTTAATTAGGAGGGTGGTGCTGGGCGCGCAGAGCGAGGCACACAGCAGGGGCCTGCACCAGACGTCCCCCGTCAGTTCCCAGTTCAGCCCCAGTCCGTTTGCTTCTCTCTGCACATGGGAGTGAAACGTTCGTCCTTATGGATGAAAATAGAGGCAGAGGAGCCCTCCTCTCCTGGGGTGCTCCGACACGGCCGCGCGCAGGCGGCTGGGGGAGCGGCGTGAGCGGTGGATACCCGACTGGGTGCAATACTCAGGGAAGGAACCAAGCAAATGTGGCATGGCAGTGCCTGGGCACTGGCCTTGCCTTCCCCTTTGTCACTTGTCACTGCCAGCCCCGTCATCTCCCCGCCTGCTAGTGACAAGGGAGGACGGGGAGAGGGGCGCAGGGGGAGGGGGGAGCAGGGCTGTTCTCCAGGCTGTTCTCCGGGCAAGCCCAGCGCAGGTCAGAAACAAACCGCTCCCAGGGATTCACAGCGCTCGGCTGTTTTCCTTCCCGTCTGCGAGGCCACTCGGTCTCTGCTGCTGCCTCCCAGCACCTCCTGCAATCAGAGGGGTATTTTTCCCCGTTGGGGTGCTGAAACCCAGCCACTTTATGTGCTGGTTGTAACTGCAGCACCTGCCGACGGGGAGCCCTGCACTGACAGCCTGGGCTGCAGGGCGTGCGGGAGGTGGAACAGAAGGCAGCGAGCTCCTGCAAACACACATGCAAAATAAAGCAACCGGGCAGATATTTTATTTGCTTTTTAAGGTGACATTCTTGAAACAGTGACTTAAGGGCTTCATCAAAGGCAGAAAGCAAAAACCTAAAAACTAATGGGCCAATTGTCCAAAGCCTTGTGGCAAAATACTGAATCCTGATTTAGTACCCAGAAAGAAACTGTCTTGGTTCATGAAAAATCGATTGGTAAGTGCCCAGAAGATAATGCTGTGACATAAACCAGGCACTAAAGACTGGTCAAGAGCAAGCCCCGCAAGCCAGTCCCATGTGCATTTTCCTGGGTATCTAAGTGACCTGCTGGATAAGGGGAGGAGACGCACGATACAGGGCTGATCTTGCAGGGGCGCCCGGGCAGATGTGGTTGAAGGGTGCTGTGCAGGTGTTTGGGTGGGCAGACAGCAGCACCTCCCGTGGAGGCAGTGGAGGACAAGACCCTCGGCCTGTCCTCATCAGGCGGCGTCTTCTACGTGCCCTGTGCTCTGGAGATCTGCAGGTGATCTTCAGTCCCAGGTCTCCTGTGCCCTCTGATGACACAGGAATGCACCCATTATCAGATGAAATCATTCATGCTTTGGGGAAGAGAAGCCATTGGAGAAACATCCAGAAGTCACTAAGACCCTTCCAGTCTCTCATTTCCCTCATGAGACAAAAAATGAGAGGGCTCCAGAGTTTGACTATCACTAGTTCCTTTGTGTATGTTTTATTTCAGTCCTGAAGAGGAGAACGGATGTCAGGCATGAGCTGGTCTGTGAGTTTGGGAATACCTTTCAGCCGACATGCGTGAAGAGGGACTTCCCAGGCTTCCTACAGTGCAAGGCAGAGAGAGCGTTACCTCCCGAAGCTGCGTGGTTTTGTGCTTGTTTGCATTTCTGTCACTGTTATTCATTCCACCTAGTACTTAGGAAGATATTTAATAAACTGATTTACTGAAATACTACTATTAAAGTTAAAAAAGAAAATTGATCTGGTTACGCTCGGCACAGAGGCAATTTGAGGCCTGTAACAGCCTCCCTCCACCCATCCAACACAGCGCTCTGAAGGCAATAAAATACAGAGGGTAATAGGGCAAGGGTCAGATCGTTTCAGTCAAGCAGCGATCTTTAGAAAATAGAGATGCAGCCCTGGTAGAGCCAGCGAGAAGATGCAAGATGGGAGAAGCTGGGCAAGCAGAAAGTAAGGTGGGCTTTTGGAAGAGAAGGCCTGGTGGTCAGTGCTGCTGGTGGATGAGCAGAGCCTGCGACAACCAACCTGCAGCACGTTGGGAAGAACAGAAAGGGGAGGACACTGCAAGAAAACAGAATGGTTTCTCTGCGCCCTCCTACTCCATGGAGGATGTGGCAAAAATACAGTTCATTCAGACAAGAAATTAGGACTTGGTGCTGGGCTTACAGATTTTCCCCACTAGGCAGTGGTGTGAGTGCAGCAGCTCCGCGGGGAGGTTTGGGAAGTGTGAGGAGGAGCAGAGGGCACGTGTCCCTGCTTCGTCCGCAGCTGGTGAATCTGCCCAGCTGTGGCAGGCGGGGAAGCTCCTGGGGCGAAGGTGGCCTCTGCTCCGCAGTGCTCAGCACGGGCAGGTGCCGCCTGTGGGGCTGCTCCTCCTGCCCTGGGACCCACCGGGCTCTGACCGTGCCCAGCGCTGCCTCAGAGCTGGGGGGAAAATGCTCGGTGCCTGGGAACGGTTTTGCCGACACGGGATTAGTCACTGTGGATTTTGGAGCAGGGTGAATTCGGAGCAGGTCAGAGGCTTTTCCACTTGCATGCACAGGAGGTTTCTCAGCCTGATGCGGGGGCTGCTCCATTGTCACCTGTACATGGAGACATGGTGGCTTGGCCTCCTGGCAGGTCGCACCATCGGCTTTTCTTCACTACAGTGATCTCATGGGCAAGGGATTGCGTTTTTCACCTTCGGAAGGTGCCGTCCTCCGAGGCCCCGATGTCAGGGTGGGATGTTGCTCAGTTACGGTGTAGCTGCAATGGGATGCTGTGCTGTCCCAGGCTCTGCAGGTTTCGCTGGGGAGAGCTGATGTGGTATTTAATCCACTCTGCTGGGTTCATGATATGACATAAAAAGGTAGAGATTGGAAATCTCTGTTTTACATGAGAATATTAGGCACCAGTCAGGCTTGGCACACTGCAGGCTCCTAGCCCACGTTGCTTAAGGAAAGTAATGCTATGGTGAAAAAAAATGATGTTACCAGTATGATTACCATGAGGTTTTACCAGCCTGCTGGTTAGCGTGGCGTTACGCTTTGGAATGAAGCCCGACACTGGTGCCTGTGCGGCATGTCTGCGCCGGCTGCGCCAGGGGATGCTCCACGGTGGAAGGTGAAGACCATCAGGAGGGGGTGGGGATCCCCCCCCCACGTAAGGGACCCTGCAGGGGGACCTGCCGGCCTTGTCTTGGGCATCCATCTTGGGCATTGCAGCAAAGAGCATTAAGCGCGGGCAGGGCAGGCTGGTGGAGGTAGGGGGCCAGATGGCAGGCTGCCATCCCAGCCCACTGTGCAGGGCACTCCGAGCATGTAAATTCTCTAGACCCATTTCCCCGGTGAGTGCTCCTGCCTCTGCACGGTGTCTTTGGAGAGCCCCATGAGGGCAGGTGGAGCCTGTGGCCCTGCAGAACCGCAGCAGGGTCCCTCGGCGGGATGCGCGTCCCCGGGGTGCCGCAGTGTGCCGGCACCGCTTCGCTCTCCTCGGGCCGGGCGAGCCACGCTGCCCGCTGCGGCAGGCGGATGGACAGCCTCACCAGCACTGTTGGGAGCGCGTTTTTTCCCAGGCAGATTACGTAGCCTTTTTAGCTTCATCTCCCCCACACTACACCCCCCTTCCTCTGTTATTTTGGTGCCTTTCCCCAAGGGAAACAAAGTTAGCTCAAATGCTGTTCCCACCAGAAAGGCAAAAGCTCCCCCCCCTCTTTTTCCTTCCTCTTTTGGGTTCAGGGTAATGTGTCCCATGACAAAACAAGCACAGATCCCTGCACAAAGTCCTTTGCCCTTCTCCTTAAAGGGAGAGTCTTTCTCCAGGGCCCTGAGGGCCATCACTCCATCACGCTGAGGTGCCTCTCGCATGGAAGGATGGTCAAGCTGGACTCTTTTTGCCTGTAGTGAAAGCAGCCCATGCCCAGACATGAGGGGCAGCGTTGGTGGGTGGAAGTAGGTCTCACAGGTGGGTAATATGGAGCAGAGAGAGCTCTGCCCAAGAAAGCCAGGCTGGAGATCTTGTGACTGGGCTTCAGACATCCCTGGTGGAGATGTCTCCATGCAAGCGGGTCGTCCAGGCCCCTCTGCAGCCCATGAGGAGAGAAGGTCTCTGCTGGGACCCTAAAGCAAGTGCCCAAGGCAGAGCAGGAACTCAAAACCTTTCTCTCCACTGCCTGTAGGCGTGATGGGAGAGGAGTTAGTTATTCTTCCCCACTGCAAAGGAGATGTGATGTGCTCGTGTGCAGGAAAAGACCACCTCAATCCAAACCGCCAGCCCGCTCCATCAGCAGGTGGCTCAGTTGTAGATGTTTAATAGGAAGCGGCTAATATTGGTCTCGGGATGAGCGTCTGCAGGCTGTCTGGCCACTGCCTGCGCTCCCACGGGAAGGTTTTAAAGATATTTATGAGTATGGGCTTTCCCCACTACTTTGGGGAGGCAGATTTCTAGTTTTTCAGTAATCGATCCATAAAACTTCCTTCTTCCCAGAGAGCACTGGTCACCACTTCCCTGCCTACTGTGTCAGAGAAAATTAAAGTTACTTTTGGTGCTGGCGGCTGCTGCACCCTCCGGCCCCACTGCGAGCCGAGAGTCTCGGCTCTGCGCACAGTGACAGCGTGTGCAGGCGCACGGCAGACAGGCTGGCGTTGCACTCCTCCACAGCTCGTCACCGATACCACAGGCGCATCCCTGGGCCTCCGCAGAAGGAACCAAACAGCCTGACGCACGTCTTTTCTTGTACATGCTCTTTTCGGGATTCCTTCCACCCTTGGATTTCTTTTAACAATTTGTAACGAATGGGATTTTAATGCATCCCCCTGAATAGAGAGGCTGTACACGTTTGTGTTTCCCGTAGAGGCGATAAATGAGTGGTGGGAGCCTGGGGACGGAGGGGTGTTTCCTATTTTTGCAGCTCAGTAATTTTTCACGATGAAACCTTGCCAGCTCACTCTTGGAACCTGCACCCACAGCAAGGTGTCTGAAAGAGAAAAAAGGAAAAAAAAAATCTAAAGAAAACCCGAAGACTAGTAATTGTTCATGGTGAGAAACGCAAATTAAAAGTGTAATTTAACGTTGCGGTTTTTTTTTTAAAAGAAAAAACATTTTGGTTCAAAGACATTGGAATCAGACTATCATCTTATTTCAGACGTTTCCAGACAATGCTGAACTTGGAAATAGCAGCAAAGTTTATGGTGAGCATTCACACCTGGTGGACAGGGGGCTCTCGGTGGCCTGGGCGCAGCATGGGGCTGTCCTCTGACACCTTCCACCCCAGTGATGTCTGGGGCAGGATTTGCTTTAGCCCCAGGCAGCCACCTGCTTTGGGCGAGGTGAATCGCACCGTTCCCCTCCACCAAGCATGAGCGGAGCTGTGGTGCCGAGCCCGGCTGTAGGCATCTCCATGGATGGAGGTGGGTGAGGTGGAACCCCCAGATCTCCATTGAGTTTGCATCCACGCGAGAGAGCCAGCGGGGTGGGGAAAGATCTGCTTTCTGCCAAGATCATTGAGTCTCATGGCCGGAAAATCTCTCTGCTAAAAATCTTACCTACTAGTACACAGGGCAGGAGCCAAGCAGAGCTGTGCTCCCAGTCTCGTGCTGGCTGTCAAAGTCTCAGTTTCCTTCCCGTACTGTGTCCAAGATGGTGTTTCTGCCTTCAGAGGTACCTTCCTGGCTGGTGCGCGATGATTAATGACTTCCAGGTCCCAAAGGTGTGGATGTGGGAGTGAGAATCGCAGAGCGGAGGGAATACAGCTCTGGCATAGGATCTGCGACAGCCTGGCTCATCCGTCAGGAATGCCGTGCTGGAGGGGACGTTCCAAGTGTATTCAGCATGGGAAAATATTTTATCAAAGAAACTTGGAATAAAAAAATAAAATTAAAATCTAAACATGAACGCTTGACACAGTGCCACATGAGGGCTATTTTTAATTTCCTTCCTGATCATTCCACTTGTTTTCATCATCGTCAGCTCTTTGAATGATGGAATTAGTCACCATATATGAGATGAAGGAAACAGAGAGCTCGTGGTTTCCAAGTGAGCATCATCTTAATTCTCCTAAGGGACATGAGAGCCATGGCACGCTGTTGGCCGTGGGTTTGCCGCGAGCCACGGGTGACCTGGTGGCACCCGGGACCATGTGCTCAGTGGGGTGTATTTGGGACCGTGGCACCCAAGGGAGGAGCAGGATGCCGGCCGTGCAGCGGCTCTGCTGCGAGGACTCATGGTGTAGGTGTCAGACACACTTTTACATCTTTTTTTGGGGACGGTTCTTCCTGTGAGGTCACCAGTGTAAAAGAAAATCCAGGGATTTTTAGAAAGGGGGGAAGCAGGCTCATGCTTCATCCTCACTGCTCAATATTTTTATTTTGATTACCTGTAGCTATGTAATTAATGAGCTGGAGAAGCCCTTGCTGAGAGCGTGACACAGGTACAGGCTTGATGCCCCTCCTGGGGGCAGGCGTGGAGAGGAGGAAGAGCTGAGTGCCGGGTTTCAGCCTCAGCAAGTGCTGAACCGCATCATCCCTGAGCACCGGGTCCCAAATTCGCCCACTGTCCTGCTGGGGGGCTGGAGGGGGCTCCGGTGCCGTAGCATGGCCATGACCCGCAAAGGCACCTCGCAATGGCAGGTGACACGGTGGTGTCCCAAAACTCCATTTGCTCTACGTGCTTTGAACCGCCACTTGCATGGTACATTTTCTTTCTGCTATTTGGTTTCTTAATGTACTTAACTCAGGGCAATACTAATTTCTTGAATTTCTAGTTGCATGGCTATGTCTGTGCTCACTGATTTCTTGAAAAAAATAGAGTGGTATTTGGTTGACATCATAACTAGAAAATACTTGTCGATATAACTGGAGAAGTCCCCTTTTCATTGATCCCCAGAGGAGGATCCCTGTGGTTATCCCTTACCAGCGCAGCTCAGTTACAGAGCACTTTCCATTTTGCAGACTTTAGCTAATCTATTTCCTAATCCTTTGAGCTGAGCTCCTGAAGTTAATGGGAGTTAGTGGAAAGCCTAAGGAGGAGTACGTAGGCTAATGGCTTTAGAGCTGGACTTGAGTAATATCTGTTCATTAGAGAGTGGCATTGTACTGCTTGAAAATGTCTTTCTAGGCAAATTCTGACATATTTAAAATTTTATAATTGTATATGGACTTGTTGGAGCAGGGCCAGAGGAGGCCCCGGAGATGCTGGGAGGGCTGGAGCCCCTCTGCTGTGAGGACAGGCTGAGAGAGCTGGGGGGGTTCAGCCTGGAGAAGAGAAGGCTCCGGGGAGACCTTGGAGCCCCTTCCAGTCCCTGAAGGGGCTCCAGGAAAGCTGGGGAGGGACCTTGGGTCAGGGAGGGGAGCCATGGGACGAGGGAGAACGGTTTTAAACTGAAAGAGGGGAGATTTAGATTAGATATTAGGAAGAAATTCTTTGCTGTGAGGGCGGTGAGCCCCTGGCCCAGGTTGCCCAGAGAAGCTGTGGCTGCCCCATCCCTGGAGGGGTTCAAGGCCAGGTTGGACGGGGCTTGGAGCAACCTGGGCTGGTGGGAGGTGTCCCTGCCCAGGGCAGGGGGTGGGACTAGATGATCTTTAAGTTCCCTTCCAGCTCTAACCATTCTGTGATTCTATGATTCTATCTGTTTCAAATATACCTTAGCAACTGATAAACAATGATCCCATTTAATTGCAATGCTAAATCAAACACCTAACTATCCAGTTAGGGCACTGAATCCAGTGCTGGCATTGCTTGTGCCTTCAGTTTTGCTGTGAATTGGTCTCAAGTCCAAGAAGGATTAATAAGATCATCTGATGAAGTGGCAGTAGTTCCCTTCACTGGCTTTATGCTTAGTTTTATTGTTTTAATGGAAGATTTGCGATGGGTTTTGGCTGTTGCTGTGCTATAAGGAGGAGCCCAAAATGAGGTGTCCATCCCTGGACAGAGTTAGCGGCCCCCCCCGGCAGAGCAAAGCCCCTGCCCCCCCCCCGTGCCCCTCCAGGCCTGACAAGCCCATGGTTACAGAGCTCCATGAAAAATCCTTGGGTTGGCTTTGGCTTATTTAAAAATAAAAATTCATGCGCAAAACTGAGGCTATTTGTTTTTACAAAAGTCTGGAGTTCCCACAGTGGGTTGTTTCGTTTGGGGACTCTTGGAGCCAACATCCATTTTTTTTCCTCAGGTAAGGAGCCTTCCTTACCAGGATCGTTAGGATAATAATCACAACAGTCATTTCCTGATTAGTTGTTAATCATGGGTTGGCCTTTCTGACACTTTCTGGGAGCTGCTGCTCCTGACAAACCGTTTCTGCCCTCTCTGCCGCCGTCCCCATGGCTGGGCTGTGTCCCCAGAGGGACGCCGGGACAGGGCAGGTGCTCGAGGAGGGTCGCGGTGGAACCTCTAAACCCGAGATTGCTGGTGGGGCAGAGGTGCCCCATGGACACATGTGCCAGGAGGAGGCATGAGGGGCAGAGAAAAGCTCTCCTCCCCACAGGGAGGGCATTTGGCAGGGCCAGGCGGTGGGGGAACCTCGAGGCCAAGAGCTGGAGGAGTGCTGGTGGCACCTGGCTCCTGCCACAGCTTCTCATCCCAGAGAGAGGGAGAGAAGGAGAAGGGAGGGCTTGGGAGGATGTTTTGGTGTCTGAGATTTCCAGAGCCCGGTGAGTGAGGATGAAATACCCACGTGGGGACTCTGAGCCTCACCCAGTCTGAGCATCATCACTGCAGTGAGGAGCATCATCAGCCATCTCACCAGTCCGGCCATTCCCAAAGCTCCCGCTGGGGCTGGACTCGGTACTCTCTAATGTACCAGCTTTTCTCACAGTGCTGCACTCTGCTCGCGCACGCAGCACATCCCGGCCAGCACAGGACAGCCCCGCGCCACATGCGAGGGGCATGTGCTGCCCTGGGAGAGATGATGGGAGATGACCGGCATCTTGGCGGTGTGCTGGGGGAGAGCCCCGTGTGCCGGCTCTGCTTTTGATCCTGGTGTGCTGTGGTGTGCTTCCGACAAAGACAGAAGCGCGGGGCGAGCAGGAGGGCAGCGCAGCTGCGCCAGCCCCACCAGTCTCACGGAGAAGGGCCTCAGCGGGAGCCATTTCTCACTGCCTGTGCTTCCCCCTGGGCCTGCCCTCGCCTTTGTGAGCGCGCGAGGCCGCGGCAGCGCGCAGGGTACCGGCGCCAGCCCCGTTCCCACACTCATAATCCCCGGGTCACGGGAGACACAAAGGAGGTGCCGCTGCTGGGAGCCGGGGCGGGGGCAGGAGGGGCGGCCGGGCAGAGCCGGCTCCGCTGCCGCTGCCTCGTTTCTTTCTCACTGAGGACAACATTCAGTTTTCTCCCTGCTAATCCCTCCCTTTAATTCCCTTCTCCTCTCCTCGCCCGGGTCAGGGCATTTGCTTGTCATCCGTCTCCTTCCCCGTTGGCTCCATCCCGGTCACTGTCGGTAAAGGCCAGATCCGAGTGGAGATGTCTCCCATCACCCGCACGCCACAGCATCTCGCTGACGGACAGGGGCCAAAACAGGGACTGAGGAAGGCTTGGAGGTGCTGCCGGTAACGCCGGGCTCTGCTCTTGCTCGGCTGTACATGAGGGAAGTCGCTTGGAGGTGGATCAAGGCACAGCTAAGCCCAGGTACTGCCTCCTGCCGAATCCCCGGTTGGGAGCCAAAACCTGCAGGGCCCCTTGGCCCAGTGGCCGAATGAGACGTGGGGCTGAAATCCCACATTCCCACAGGCTGCGTGGTGATGCATCACTCTCGGATTTGCTCCTGGGGCTGGAGGCCTGGCTGGCCCCTGGTCCCAGCCCAGGTGGAGCGGTGCCTGCCAGGGCTGGGGCTGTCGCAGGGCTCCGCCATGACCCATCCTCGGCACTGGGAGCCGGAGGCACGCGCCTGCCCCAGGCATCGCTGCCGCTGGGCTCAGCACCAGCATCACCTGGGTGTAATGTGCAGGGCTCAGCTTTGGAGGGTAAAGCTTCCACATGAGGCTGTCCAAAACAAGGGGCCCAAAATTCGCCTTTTTAAGGCAATTTTGGTCCCATGAGGCTTTAGCAAAGAGGGTGGCTTTCACCACTGAGCAGGAGCCTCGTGGCCTCATGGCTGCGGGGTCAACAACAAATGTCCCCGAGCAGATGATGCAGCAATGCCCTGGCTCAGCTCATCCCGCCTTCTGGGCAGAGTTTGAGCCAGGGCTGAGCTCCACGGTCGTAGTTCTGAGGTCGGGTGCCTGCAGCCACGTAGAAGCATCCGCATGAGATGTGCTCATGTGCCTGAACCCTTCCTCCTGTCTGTTGTTCGTACAGCCTTGGCGCAGCAGTGTCCCAGACCTCAGCCTGGGCTCCCGATGCCTCCACAAGGCAGAGAACGTACGTGATGAATAACAGGGAACTGAGTTAATTGCAGTTTGGGGACCATCAAGAATTAGAGCAGCAGTTCTGGTGCAATAAGGGCTTTAATCAGAGTCTGAGCAGAGATTCAGGGTCTGACTTTTAGTCCTGATTTGTGAGAGTCTTGGCTGTAACACTAAACACCAGTATGTTCCCTGTTAAACTGTCTAACGCAATCGATTTCCAGCCCATGCTGCAGCTATTAGATGAAGTGCTCGGCAGCCACAAAAGCGAAGGAAGTCAATAGTTGTGTTTTTATTGGAAATCCAACAGTAGCATCCACATTTTCAGGCTTATGTAGGGAGCTGAAGGGCTGGAAGCCTCATACTCTGGAGACATGCAGAGGTGCCTGCAGACTTCGGAGCCATCTCTTTCTGTACCTGTTTTTTGGAAGTGCACCTGCAGCTCATGAGCTGTTAGTCCTTTTTGTCTGGGATTTCAATAATTCTAGTCTTAATACTTCGGCACGTAGTACGGTCCTTACCTACCAAGGAGCTGGCTGCTCCAAAATCTCTTGTTTCTGGACAGCTGTTCCCTAAGCTTGTCTCTGGTACCCGCAAAGTTGGGGGCTGACCTGGGCAGACAGCTCCTGCCAGCAAACTGTGGCATCTTCCACACTTCTGGAGGACTCTGGGGACATGCCCGTGGGTTTATCCTGGCGATAGACTAAACCTCCTGGCACGCTCCAGATGCTCCGGGGCTCGGTGGTGCTTCCAGAAGGGCTGCATTGAGGCTGAAGCACAGGGCAGCACCACCAAGCCCTTGCTGCTTACTCATATCATGCAGCATCAGGGACCAGTCAGAAAAAAACGGAGGCTGTGGCGGGAGAAGCGGCTTGGGATGGGAGATAAGGTCTTCCTGTTTCCCACAACACCCTGGGTTCCTTATCTCCAGTACTGCAAATAAAAACCACGGAGCCAGGGAGGCTGATTCCCACAGTACAGCAAAGACTCATCAGCCTCTGGTTTCCCGGCAGCTCCCGTGTCTGTAGGAGGATGCCTGGGCTGCAGGACGGGCTTCCCCGTGAGATGTCAGCCCCCGGGGGTGTGCTCTCCCCACTTGCCGGGCAGAGCTCTGCAGTGTCCCCTCCACATCCCGTGGGATGGCTCCCGCCAGCAGCATGCGCCCGTCGGTCCTTGCAGCATCTTGATGAGGACAGTGCCCAGCTCTGCGGGGACCCTGTCGTGTGTCCAGTTCTGGGCTGCCCAGTTCAAGAGGGACAGGGAACTGCTGGAGAGGGGAGAGCAAAGGGCTACCAAGGTGATGAGGGGACTGGAACATCTCTCTTATGAAGAAAGACTGAGGGACCTGGGTCTCTTCAGTCTGGAAAAAAGACGACTGAGGGGGGATCTTATCAACGCTTATAAATACTGACAGGGTGGGTGTCAGGAGGATGGGGCCAGGCTCTTCTCAGTGGTGCCCAGTGACAGGACAAGAGGTAACGGGCACAAACTTGAACGTAGGAAGTTCCACCTAAACATGAGGAGGAACTTCTTTCCTGTGAGGGTGGCAGAGCCCTGGCACAGGCTGCCCAGGGAGGTGGTGGAGTCTCCGTCTCAGGAGATATTCCAAACTCACCTGGACGCGTTCCTGTGCCACCTGCTCTGGGTGACCCTGCTCTGGCAGGGGGTTGGAGGAGAAGATCTTCAAAGGTCCCTTCCAACCCCTGCCATTCTGTGATTCTGTGCAGAGTCCCTCTGCTGACATCCCCACGGGCTGCAGAGCTGCTGCCAGGGGGGGAAGTGCAGCCGCAGTCGCGGCCGGTGCTCGGGGTGGGAGCCACGTGCCGAAACCCACCAGCAGAACTGCCCACCCAGCGGGGCTGAGCTGCATCTCTCTGCAAGCGTTCGCAGTCTGGAGCCCATCTTCAGACAAGCAACGCTTACAGATCCCTGGAGCAAATGTCAGAATTTCACAACAGCTGCTCATTATTTTATGAGGTTTCATGAGTTTGAAACATGAGATCATAGAATCACAAATGGTTTGGGTTAGAAGGGACCTTAAAGATCATCTTGTTCCAACCCCCTGCCCTGGGCAGGGACACCTCCCACCAGCCCAGGTTGCTCCAAGCCCCATCCAACCTGGCCTTGAACCCCTCCAGGGATGGGGCAGCCACAGCTTCTCTGGGCAACCTGGGCCAGGGGCTCACCACCCTCACAGCAAAGAATTTCTTCCTCAGATCTCATCTAAATCTCCCCTCTTCCAGTTTGAAGCCATTACCCCTCGTCCTATCGCTACATGACCTTGCAAACAGCCCCTCCCCAGCTTTCCTGTAGCCCCCTTCAGGGACTGGAAGGGGCTCTAAGGTCTCCCCGGAGCCTTCTCTTCTCCAGGCTGAACCCCCCCAACTCTCTCAGCCTGTCCTCACAGCAGAGGGGCTCCAGCCCTCGGATCATCTTCATGGCCTTCTCTGGCCCCGCTCCAACAGCTCCATGTGCTTCTGATGCTGGGGGCTCCATTTATCACCTCTCATTTATCTCTCATTTATCACCTGCACTAAGAATAGGGCAACTTACTTCTTTTCAAAATGATGGGTGCTTCTCCTCACCACTGCCCTGTTTGCATTATCTGTTCCTAGAGATGCATATGATTTATGATTCCACCTTCTCTCTGTGGAAAATAATGTGGAAAATGTAGGAAGAATTTTATCCGGTAAGGTTTTGCTTAGTAAACCCTAGGAGAGGTTGGCTGTTGAAGCCACATCTCCCACTTTCCAGGAGAAGTCAGGGACATTGATAAAAGAATTGTAGGTTGCCCAATGTGCCATTAATAAAGACAGAGCATCTCAGCACAGGTTTGGCCCGGGCTGGAGGTGGAGCAGGATCAGGACCCACAAACTCTTTTGCTCTGGGCGTTTTTAAGCCAGAGGGAAATTCACAGGAGGAGGAAGCAAAGCAGTGGGACGGGGGCTCTGCGGGCCCAGCCTGTCCTAGCGACACAGGGCTTGCTCTGGCTCTTAATGAACTACAGAATCACAGCACAGCAAAGCTTTTAAGTGCAAGAGTGTCAAAAGCTTTAAGTAGTTGTACAGGCTTTAAAGGTGTCTAACCTTTGACTTGTCAGGGAAAAACACAGGGAAGAGATTCCTTTTTCCGCTGGAATAAGTCCAGATTGGCAGCCTGTGCCCAATTAGCAGCAAAAGTCACTAACGACACAGCATGTGCAGCTCCGGCCCCTGACTCTTCTCACAGACCCCATGAACTCTGGGACTATTTTCTTTTCATCAATCCTTTGCCAGCGAGATCCGCACACGGGATGATCCGTCCTGGGAGAAATTGGCTCTGCTGGAGCCTGAACAGGGGGAAGGTGTGGGTTTCTGGGTGCCACGGGTGGGGGCTGTTAAGAAAACCCCTTTCCCTACCTATTATATCAGTCAGTCTCCATAGTATGAAAGTGTATTAATGTCATTAATGTATATTAGTTCGCATTATACACTGTAACGTAAGGAGGGAGTGGAATTTCACTGGAGACTTTGGTATCGCTCATGCTTAAGTAAAACCAAAGGAGAGCCCGTCCCTGGAAAGGAGGTTTCCCTTCACTGAACAACTGAAGAGATGAGAAATGGAGGGTTGTTTTTGTCGGGAGCCTGGCTGCACAGCCTGCATCATCTCTGGCAGCAGAGCTTGGCTGCTCGTTCTCTCCTTGATGACCAGCCCGCACACGGCCCCGGGCGTCACGGCACTGTTCCTGTTGTTGTAGTGGTTCCCCTGGGAGCCCTAAACCTCAGGAAAATACCAAAATTCCTGCGGTGAGTCGCACCATGGGTCTGTTCAGGGCTGTGGGCTGCTGCCATCAGCCCCCAGGAAGGTCTCTGGCCATGAATGAATGTCCCCTTCGGGGCCAGTGGGCTGGGGCACCGCATGACCCCGGCCGGCGCCAGCTCCTTCCGACACAAACTGCCCTGGATTTTGCTTTTCCCACAAGCAGTCATATTCTACAGGGGTAGCCCCCTTTCTGGGTTACTAATTACCCTGCTAACAGCTGTGTGCCACCGCTTCTCCCAGCAGCTGCTCCTGGGCAGAGCAGCCGGGAGCATCTCCCTCTCCCGACCTTCTGGGGATGCTCCCGGTTGGCGCTTCCCATGCGAGGGATGGACGTGTGGCTCCAGCCCAGCTTCTTCCCGGTCACTCCGAGCGTGGCAGTAGGTGCTCTTTCCTCCCCACTGCTGTGTAATGAGCCATGAGCTGACGACCTGCCAGCCCCGGGGCGTGGGACCCCAATTCCCCACGGGTTTTCCCTTGCCTGGAGCCCACCTTGCTGGTGGGAAGCGGACGCAGAGTCCGGCCCTGTGCAGCTCATGCCTGACCCAGGTGGGGCTTATTTAAGTTAAATAACATTATGAGCATCTGGGAACAGCAGTGCTGCGTCGGTGCAGCTTGGACGTGGTGCAGGGACGCGGGCTGGGGCTGCCAGAGGGGTTTGCAGGGTCTCTCCCGTGGTGGCTGCCCAAGTCCCCACTGCTGCGGGGTCAGAGGGACCGCAGGGCACCACGGCCCCAGAGGGGGAGGTTGTTCTGGCAGGGGGGGGGATGCCAGCTCAGTGCAGCCCCCGGCCCTGGCAGGGGCAGCTGGCTGCGGAGGGGGATTTCTTGGAAAAGGCGGCAGAATGGGATGTTTTCCCTGCGGGAGCTGGCATTACAGAGACCTGAGCACACTGGGGGAACTGGGTGTGCTGCTCTCCCCGGAAAAGTGCTGCCTCTCCAGCAGCCTGCCTGGCCCTGCCTGCGCAGTTAGCTCCCCTGACCTACAGACCGTCCTTTTCAGCTGCTTTTCTTCCCCGGGTCTTTAAAACTCAGCACGACTGCAGAGAGGGCTCTGGAGCCCATTCCCTCGCCAGGGCTCAAGGAATTGCTGCCCCATGTTACTCCCTGCGGGGCTTTGGGCTTCGCCGTGATTGTACGTGAATTTCTCAGAGCTCTGCCTTTCACCAGAAGCTTTCCCTGGCTTCTTCCTCCTTTTCTGCTCCTTTTCTGCATGATTTGTCCCTAAAAGTAAGGGTGGCGCTCCCAACCCTGCCTTCCAGCTCCCACAGAGCTGCTTTCCCCAGCTCGCAGTGCCCAGGGGAGGTGACGCCAGGTTGGACCCTGGGAAGTAGGGCAGAATTGGACTTTATTAAAAATCGTAGGAAGTGATTTTGCTAAGGCTGTAAAACATGCAAGGCAGTGAAAAGCAGATAAATCTACTAATTATTTGCTCATTTAAAAAGCCCTCCAATAAATCCTTTTAAGGTGATCCATAAATCTCTCCAACATCATTAAGGCCAGTTGTCTTCAATTCTTACCTTCCCCCAGGGAAGCCTTTTGTGGGTCTACAAACAGTGTTTTCAGGATTTGTATTGCAGATATAACCGAAGTTTGACGAGCTCATCCAACAAAAGTGACCCTCTGTTCCCCATGGCAGCAGTCAGGGAGCAGCAGGTCCTCCCTGGGGAGGCAGATGAAGCCCCTGTGACGGGCTCTGACACCGGCAGCTCTTGTCTCGCATCTCCAGGAGCCACCGCTGCGGTGTCACCAAGGCTGGATGGAGCCCAGAGGGAAGGGGCCTTTCCACCTAGAGCTTCGGATGTGGATGCACATGGTCAGGGGCCGTCTGTGCAGCCCGAATCTCTTTGCTGAGCTGTTAAGGAAAAGCCTGGCGCAGGTGGCTGTCCCTCTCCCTGCCATTCCGCTGCGGCTTCAGGGGAGCAGCCCGGCCCCAGCCCAGACATGCTCTAAGGGCCAGTTCCCCAGGGTGCAGTAAAAACCTGCAGGAAAAGCATCCCCCAGTCACCCCTCACAGGCATTTCTCCACTGGCAAAAAAAAGCCTGAAGCCTTGAAATGGATGCAAGAGACTTTTTAGCGTGCGAGCTGCTGGTGCAGGGTTGCTTCCTGAGATGGCACCAGGTGCTTTCTCCTGCTCTGCTCGGCAGAGCAGCACTTCCACCATCACGGCTTCCTTCTTCCCTTCCTGCAGCCATGTCTGGCCCTCCTCATCCCTGGCACCACTCACTTGCATGCCAGGGAGCCCGGGCAAGAGCTGGCACGGGGGAGGCTGTGCCAGCACCCCGCGTTCCCCAGCGATGCCACGCTCCTCTGCAGCGCGGGCTCTGCCTGCAGCCCTGAGCTCACAGCCCAGGTTCCAGACAGCACCTGCGTTATCAGTGTTCATCTTAATTTGCTCATCGCAGCGAGATGTTATCCTCGCTGGGGTCTCGTTCTGGTGACACAGAGAACAGGACTAACTGGTGGTCTCAAGCTCAGGAGATCTTTACTCCTTAACCAAACCACCCTTGTGTTTTGGGGCATGGAGCGAGTGGCCGGGTGGCTTCCTGATGTCCCAGCATGCAGCCACCCTGGGCTGGGATCCCAACGAGCACCAGTCACCACAGCAGCTCCTGGGGAGTCACTTTGCTTATGACTCCAAGCATTTAATTAATGGCTGCTTTGGCTTGGGGGTTGCTGGGCAGGATGGACGCAGCCCTGATCTAGCCGGGAGCTGAGCAGCCGCAACTGTACCACGTGTGGGCTGGGCTGGGGCTGGCGAGGACCCTCGGAGCCCTCCTTCACCCTGGGGTGCTGCAGGAGGGACGAGCATCCTCCCGCTCTGGCACCACAGGGTGGACCTGCACCGCCTGTCCTCCCACCGCGGGTGCAGAGAGGGGACGGGCTGGTGCCTTGCAACACGTGCACCCTGCAGCGTCTCACTGCTGGTCCTGGGGGCTGTGGGCGCCTCGGCCAGCTTTCGAAGTGAGGTTTCCCAAGGGCCTTCAGTGTCCCTGCTAAATAGCAGCATTTAGCTGTCTGCATTCACCTACCAAGCTGGATGCAAAATATAATAGGCATTTAGTGAAAAGATCCTGAGCTTTCGCATCTGGATGCTCTGTGTAAGAGATGCTCCAAGAGTTTTAACTCCCAGTGGTCTTAGAGTTTCAAGCAGGGGAAGGCTGGGTTATTTTCCCCCTCTCCCTGCTGAAATGGCAGTGATTTAATTGTCTGATTGTAGTTAATTTTTTTTTGTGTAAACCTGGTGGATTCCCAGCAGTCTTCAGGGTGTTTTTTACTCCTTTCTAGCTGGAAGTTTGCGGGCCGCGGTTGGTTCGTAGGAGCAGCGCGGTTTCTTGTGCAGGGAGCCCGGCTCCCGTGGTCTGGGCACGGGGCCATTGCCGCAGCTCCTGGCGATGCGGCCGGGCTGGAGCTGTCTCCCCCAGTTACCCCCACACCCTCTCGCCCTGCCGTCCTGGGGTCGGGGAGCCGTTCCCCAAGCAAATGTCACCAGCAGCCTGATTTAATCTGACAGCGGCGCAGAAATTCAGATGTGAGCCTGACGCTGCTGCTTGGAACTTGCCCTGTGTCCCCGTCCCCTGCTTCTGCTCGGGCAGCGGCTGCCGGCCGTCTTTTATTTTCAAGTTTTATTGCTCTGAGATGACGGGCCGTGCAAGGGGGTTGGTTCTAACCATCCTTCTCTTACTGAGATGATGTGTCGCTTGATTTTATGTGTGTTTTCCTGATGGGTTGTGCTTTCTGCCTGTGAAAAGCCTTGCATCTGTTTTATGGAGTCACGCCAGGTCAGCCAATGCCACTAAGATCCTCCGCAGGCACCCGGCATCCTTGTCCCAGACACCCGAGAGTGTAATCACTCTTTCCAAAGAAAAGAAAGTGAAGAAAATGTTTATTTTTTCATCTCAGCACATGCAAAGGCTGCAGTCTCCGGGCCGGGCGTTAGGCAATCCTGGCTCCCCTACAGGATGCATCTCCGTAGGAAACTGCCTTTTTCTGAGACCCGCTGACCCAGGGTGATGCAGACACCGTGGTGGACTCGCGGGGCACAGCCGGGCGTGCGTGCCGCTGTGGAGGTGATGGGGGAGCCGGGAGAGCAGCGAACCCTCATCGGCGCTGGGTGCAATGGTGGTTGGTCCAGAGCCCATCCTCCACCCCCTCGCCCAGTCCCGGGGCGGCAGCTGGCGATGACAACTTGGCTTTTGCGTTGTCCGTGTCACGGTGGCAACACGTACTGCAGCTTCTCCTCCCCATGCGTCTGTTGAAAGGACGTGGGGCGGCGCGGGCTGTCCCCCCGCTGCCACCGCTCCTCGCCAGGGGGGACGAGCCCCAGAGCTGCCTTCCCACGGCGAGACGCTGCCTGCCCCTGCCCTGCCCCCTCGGCGTCTCTCTGATGTGGCTGCCGAAGGATGTGGCGACAATAAAAGTGTGAGTACAGAGAGGTGCTAAGGTAGGTGAGGCAGTTGGTTTCCTGTTAGCACCAGTGTGACAAGACACGGCTCTTCCCCACTGCCCAGCGTGAGCCAGTTCCCAGCCCGCTCCCCGCACCACAAGCTCCATTTACAGTTATTTACTAAAACAACACAGAGTGTGTGAACTCCCTCTAGGCCAAAAATAACTGCCGCCCCATTAACTCGAACTGTTTGTTTGTTTTCGGCTGTTTTCTGCCCTTATCGCAGGCAGGGAACCTGCCTGCTGGGGGGCTGGGGAGGGGAGCGGGGTTATCACCCCCCCGCGATTGCTGGGGAAAACCTTTGGGCTTTGAGACCCCTTCGGTCCCTGCTCCGGGGAGATTTTGTTGCACTGGGTAAAAACCAGCAGCAACCGGAGCATGTCTGTGAGCTGGTTGGGTTTTTGCTTTATGGTGTGCAAAGGGGGCTCCTGGAGGTGCCCCCCGCGGGGACGGGGCAGCTGGCTCATAGCAAGGTGTCCCCCAGCCCTGGCTGCTCGCCCATCTGCCTCCGTGGGGTTTTGGGGCCCAATGGGATTGTAGGGCCATAGCAAAGGCTCGTGTCTGCCCGTGGCTGCGGGTGTCAGGGAACGGGGCCAGCAAATGTCCTGTAAGTGCTAAGCAGGGTCCTAAGCAGGGACTCAGGCAGGGCTGGGCAGCCCGAGCTGGCGCTGGGGTGGGAGCGAGTGCTCCTGGGGAGCCCCCGGCCCCTTCCGGGCCCCTCCTAACCCTGCCTGCAGGATGGGTTTTACTTGGTTTTCCTGAGATACGCTGCGGAGGGACACCCGCAAATAGGCATTCATTTCAGTTTGTGGTCTTTCGGCCAGATCTCAGGGCTAAGAATGATGGGTTTTGCCCTCTCCACCCCCAGAAAAACAGGAAACCCATCCTGAGTTTCAGCCAGCTGTAAAGTGAGGTGAAAATCTTCAAAATCAGAAGTTGCCATGAAAAATGTCCCAGGTGCCTGGGTGGAGATAAACTACTTGAAAGTAAAAAATAACACTTTTCTGATAGTTGCCTGTGACAATATTTGCAGTCCAGAGCCCGTCCCTGCTGACGTCCCTGATGCTCCTTGCTGTGATGCTGAGCACACCCCGCTCCCCGGCAGCCCCCGTCCCGCCGGCGAGGGCTCTGCACGTGCCGCCTCTTCCTTCTCATGCTCTTCAGTACCTGCAAACGTGTAGGAAGATTTAGCAGCGTCCCTCCCCATAGGGAAGGATCTGGGGGCAGGGGGAGAATCGTAGAGGGCTGCAGCCCTTCCTGTTACCCATCCTCATTGCCCAGTGCGTCATGCTTCTGCCCATGTGAGAAGATATTAAACTTTGACTTTTCTCTGCCCTGTTCATGCATTTTTACTCGATGTTTTATACGCCATAAGGTAGGGGTTTTCCTTTTTTTTTTTCCCCCCTCTTCTGCCTTTGACAATTGTGTTCATTTATCAGGATTTGCTTGCACTTAAGGGCAATGCGGATTGCAGCCGGCCCTGCTCCCCTCCCTCTGTCCATCTTACATCACCGCCGTGCTGGGGAGGGATCTTGCAAAGTCCTTGGCATTGCACTTGGGCCTTGTCAAGGTGGTGAGGGCAGAATATGGGCATCAGGGGGTGCTGCCGAAACCCCATGTGTGCACTGTGTCCACCCCTGTCCCTGGGAGGGGACACTGGTGCATCTCACTGTCCCTTTAGGAGGGCACAGAATGCAACAGGGCGGGGGGACTCACCGTCTTGTGTGAGCACAAGTAACCTGGAAAACCCAGGGAGTATCCCAGGGCAGCTAAACACTGTGTTTGGTCACTCCCCAGCCATGGGCAGAAAGTCCCTTAAATGCCCTGTTCCACAGTTAGAAATAAGAAGTTGGGTCTGTCACGAAGGAGAAGGGAATATTTTGTGGGCTGGGTGAAATCAGAGCACACCACTACCACGCAGGTTGCTGTTTCGGCCACTTCTGCATCGCATCCGCGAGCTCTCGCCTCTGCAGCACTGGGGCATTTGGCCGCCTTGCAGAGGTTGCGGAAGCTCTGTCTGCCTGATTAAAATTATCTTCATAAGGAGCCAGGCTAGGGAATTCAGTAAAAACGGCTAGTTAAAATGTCCTCATCCGAGGATCTCCAAGTACAGTCGACTTAGTGGGGAAGGGTCCAGTTCTCCACCCTGGAGAAAGGCCTCTCAGTGGTGGGCTTTGGGAGATCTATAATTTTATCAAAATGATCTTTTTGCTTCTGTGAGGAAGATCTGGCCCTGTATGGAAAAATTACAGCCTTGCCTGAGTGCTCGCAGTCTCCGTCAGACTTCCTCAATATAAACCGTCACATGCAATCACTGGTGCATGAACATCCGTGTGATACCCTCACTGAGATAATGTGGAAAAGTCAATGAGGAACTGATGGAGCTGAAAGAAATATTATCTAGGAGGTTTCGGGCTGCTGTAGGTCACAAAGCGTGGAGCAAAGCCCTTTCTTTGGCAATAGCGGTGGCTGTTCAGGTTGATTCATTCGGGCAGGGAATGCCCCAAGCTGTGATTGTCATCCAGGACCATTTTATCTCCATTAGCGTGGAGGAGGGTAGTTGTGCCGGAGCTGGAAACCGAGCTCGGGGCTGTGGAGAGCACTTTCTTCCTGCTCAGGGTAACCAGAAGATTTTGCAGCTGGGGGTTGGGTTGTGCAGAACGAGCTGCCAGCTTGGGTGTTTTATTTGTTGACCCTACTGAAATGTTTAGAGTTGTCACCAACATGATTTCTAATTTCAGGACGTTCTTTCCAATATTTCTCTCCTCTTCTGACAGTCACACATTTTTCCCACCCAGCCAGCTTCCTCTTACATGACAGATGAGGATGGTTGCTCACAGCATGTGAGAACTTCTCACAAATGGTCTCCTCTGGTTTGGACTCGGCAGGTGTCCCACTCTTCTTCAGTCTGTCTGCAATGAGATGGTCATCCTGTCTTATTCCATGGAAAGCCTGTTCCAGCCCTCTTTAAAGATCCTGGATGTTTCACGGAATCTTTTGACATCTCACATCTAGATTACCCAGTGGAAGGAAAGGCTTCAGGGGGATCTGGTCACAGCCTGGGGAGCTGCAGGCTGAGCAGGAGCCTGTGGCCCTTCGTTGGATGGTCACAGAGAGGTTTTCACTGTCATGATAATTAGGCACTAATGAGCTGGCCTTGGTGGAGCCTGGCAGAACCCTGGCTCTGCCCACTCACCGTGTGCAGGGCAGCGGGATGGTCCCGGTGGCGAGGCCAGCCCTGGGACCCCCTTCAGCTCCTGTCCCTTGGGGATCCTTGGCACTTGATAAGAAAGGATGGTCTGGGAGCCCTGGCACCGCCAAGCGTGGCCTGGCAGCCCTGGAGGCACTGGACACATACCTGAAGCCTGGTGAGCGTTGGGTCTCCTGCTCCTGGGATCAGAGGTGCTGTGGTGGGGTGCGGGCCAGCAGGACTGGTCCAGGCTTGGCGAGTGTCACTGGGTACTGCTTGCACTGCACATGGATGCTCGGGGATGAATTACATTTAAGACCTCTGAGCCAAAGGATTCTCACCCAACCCCTTTCCTGGACTCATGTCCTCAGGAGACCCCAGCCCTGGCTTTCAGAGCTGGGCATCACAGCTTCCCAGGACAGCAACTTGGGCCCCAGCACACGTCATGTCCCCAGTGGCTCGGGTGATGGTATTTTCCTTTCTGGCTTTGCAGCGTAGCAGGAGACATTTATGGTACTGTCTGGCACAGAAGGTTCCTCACTTCTCCTTTCTCCTCTGGGAAAATGTTCAGAGAACAAAAAATAATAAATTTTAAAAGACACAGTATTCTCTTTCTCTAGTTCGTGGAAGAAACTGGTGCTGTTTGTTAAAGCTAATGGAGGGATGGACATTTACTATGTGGAAGAAACCACACCTGGTTTGCTCCCAAGTCCATCATCTCCAATGCCTCCGACAGCTCGCACGGAGTGAAAGAGAGTCTGGAAATAGGGCCCAGAAATGGGCTCAGCACAAATCCTGTGCCCATGGTGCCTCTGAACGCTGGTCTGGCTCTCACGCCGTGGTGGGCCGACCTCAAGCTCCCCTCCCTGACCATTTTCTAAGTGCCTTTTGGCAGCAGGGAGCTTTGAAGGCTGCCTCTGCTTCTCCTGGAGCAGAAATCTCCCCTGTCCTGCCTGATTGGGAGTCCCAGCTTCAAAGTGGTTGCAGAGTGCCTATGGCTGGAACAACAGGCGTAAAGTTGATTTGATGTGAAGAGAGGGCCTGAAGACGCTGGAGAGCAGGAAACACGTGTGCTGGGCTTGTGCGTTGGGGTGAGCTACATGCACAGGGGCTACAGACACCCCGGAGAAACCCTGGTTCGGCAGTGGGTCTGGCTGCCCGCTGGGACCCGCAGCAGTGGCCGGCAGACACCAGCACCCTTTGTCAGCTCTGCTTGGCATCGTGCTCCCACCATGGGCCCTGCTTTCGGGGAGCCAGCCCCTTGCCATGTCTGCAGGTCTGGGAGGTTCATCTCACCTCCTGGGACACCTCAAAATATCGGGTGCTTCAGTCTGGGCTATTTGCCAGCGGCGGTCGTTTGGAGATTAATAGGTCTTGGTCCCCGATGTCCCTAAATGCTGATGGGGAGAATTGTCCTCAGCTGGTGTCTCTTTCTCCCCACAGACAAGGAAGGGCTCCCATGGGCAGAATGCAGCTGAACACTGGGCTCGGGGCAGTTTGAGTCCTGTCCCTGGGGCCGCTGCTGTGCACAGGGCAGCGGGGAATTGGGGACACGGGGCAGAGAGCTGAGCTGGCATGTCTGGCAGGCGAGCACATGTCCCCATGCACCCCTCGCCCTCTGCCAGGCTGCTTCCACGGGTGCAATATGGGGAGAGAAGGGGGAAATTGATTATTTCTGCCATGGCATAAATGCAGACCACCTCACCAGCTCGCTCGCTGGAGGACCAGCGGTGCCCGCTGGTGAGATACCGACCCTGGCTCCGCCAGCTCCCGTAGCAAACCTTGCTGCAGGGCCGAGGGCATGTTTTGTCGTTTGCCTTGTGCTCGTGGGGGGTTTCAGTGCCACCGCCATGGCGTGAATTCACGTTCCCGACCATGGGCTCATCCCCGCTGGGATGGATGGCACTGCGGCTCGCCCTGGATGCCGGTGCCGGGTGCCAGCCCTCGGCGTGGGGATTGGCACAGCCAGGACGCCTGGTCTGATAGAGCAAACCCCCCCATTTGGGTGCTGTGAGGTGTTTCAGCTCCTGCCGTGCAGCAGGCTCGCTTCCTCACTTTCCTTTGGTCCCTTCGCTGGCTTCGGTGTGATCCTGCTCACGGCATGTCTCTCTGCGGTGCTGCCCACAGCCCCGAGTGACAGTGGCGGGCTGGGCGAGGTGACAAATACCCGGATGCCAGGACTGTTATTTATTTACTGTCACAGCCCCGCGGGCCCCTGGCCGAGCGTCTGGGCACTCCGGCCACTTTGTCTTTTTGTTTCCTTCTTCGCACATTTTTCTGGATGCTGCGTTTTCACATCTCCTGTTTGTTTTGAATGCCGGGGGAAAGGGGGGGACACAGGCACGCAACAGTGAATTCCCAGCCTGGACCATGCTGCGTCTGCCGCCTGCGCGACACGGGGCGGGGGGCCGTGAAGGCGCCTGCTGAGAACGTGCTCACATTGCAACAGCAAAACCAGACGCCTGCAGCCTCCTCACTCTTCATGTGGTCGTGGTGGCTCCAGCCCCTGGGGGAGGAAGGCGAAGGAAAGCGGCTCCCGAGCCCCTGCTCCAACATGCGTGGGCAGGCGCCGGCAGCTCCGGCAGGACCCGGCTGCAGCGTTCCGGGAGGGACTCGCAGTTGTAGCTGGAGGGAGGAATTGGGTGCTTCATCTGCAGCGGGTCGGGGAAGAGGGAGGTGGGAGCACCGGGAGAGCTCATCCCATCCGGGATGATGCGTAAACCTGCTCTTGGATGATTGTGTGTTGGCACGAAGTTTCCTCCCAGCCCACCACGGCTCTGTGGCTGCTCAGTTCCTGCGGTTCATTCCAGCAAGCCCATCAGAGTCAGGGCTGAGCGATGGCTGGGCCAGTGTGAAGGGAACCTTAGTTGCCCAACAAGCCCCAGCTCTGGTTCACAGGATGGTGTTGGGCTGTTCTGGGCAGAGAGGGAGCTCTACAGGGACGGGCAGTGGGCACTGCTGGCTGTGCCACTTGCGGATGTTGGCTGGAAGCAGCCACCTTGAGCAGGGATTCAGCTGTCCTGAGTCTTCCCACGGGATTTTTTTGGGCTTCGGTTCTGGATGGTGCTCAGGCAGGCTGGTAGTACTCGGGGGAGCACGTCCCACCAGGAAGCCCCACCAGCACCCTCTCCTTAGCCTTTATTTTAAAACAACACACAAGGAGTTTCCTGCCAACCTCAGCAGCTCCAGTACATGGTTGTCCTGTGTTTCAGCACTGGTGCAGGCCTAAAAATCAGATCACTTCTGGGTGCTCAGGGTTGTCTGGCTTTGCCCAGGTCAGTGCTCCGGGGCTGGGCGCGCTGCCCGGAGGGGATCTCCCCACATCCCGGCCGGCTTCAGCCGTCGTGGCCGTCCCACCTCTCCCAGCTGGCCTCTCCTTGACCACGCTCAGGACCTCCTCCCTTTCCTTCCCACATCCTCTCCTGCAGTTCGGGAGCGGATCCTGTTTGTGGTGGACCCCTGAGGGTTTCGCCCACTGGGCAGTTCCTTGTTTCTGGCTGCCGGTTTGTCAGATCCGGTCGGGGTTGTTGGGTTTTTTTTGACCGATTCTTCATACTTCTGTGTTTTCATTTCTGTTGCTGCTTCGCCCCAGGTGCCCTCCAGAGCAGCCCAGCCGTGCGGCGGGGTAAAGGCGGGCTGAGGACGTGCAGGAAGGGCAGGAAGCTGGGTGCGACCGCTGCCCGGCAGCACAGCACAGTGCCCAAACCGCAGCCTTTGGCACTGGGCTGGCAGAGACGGGCCCACGTTCCCTGCCAGGTCTGTCCCCTGGAGCACGGGGACAGCAGGATGGGGTCACACCAGGCTCCGTCTCTGCCGCAGCCTCCAGCAGGGATCCTGGCTGTCCTCTCCTTCCTGCAGAAAGCTGGAGGAAGGGTGGCTTGGGGCTGCAGAGGTGCAGCAAGCGAGCTGGATTCGCGTGCCCAGCATTTGTCCCCACGCAGACGTCAGCAGGCGCCTGAGGAAGCAGGGTCACCTGCCTGTGACAGTGGCACAGGCTGGGTCCCAGCTGTGCCTTCCCCAGGGCACTGGAGCTGAGCTGGGGTGGTTCACAGCCACGTGGGCAAAGCGGGAGCACCCAGGCTGGGCTGAACACCCTGCGCTGGCCTGAGGCACCCGGGCTGGCGTCACCACCAGTGCTGGCGCTAGCACCCAGGCTGGCATTAGCACCCACACTGACGTTAAGCACCTGGACTGGCCTTAAACACCCAAACTGGAGTTAGCACCGAAAGTGGTGGTAAGCAGCTGGACTGGCATTGGCACCCAGACTGGCATTAGCACCTGGGCTGATCATAAGCACCCAGCCCGCTGTTAGCACCCAGGCTGGAATTAGCACCCAGGTTGATACGGGCTCCCAGGCTGGAGCAGAACATCTAGACAGGCCCCAGCAGCCCAGGGTGGCAGGAGCACCCAGGCCGGCATCTCCTGACTCCCTGGGTTCAGGGGGAGAAGGACAGGGCCGGGCTGCAGCAAAGCGTGAGGCTGGAAAAGGAGTTTAGTTGGATTTGGTGGAGCCTGCAGGGAAACAGTGACGGCCCTGGTAGAGCTGAGGAAAACCTGGAGGGATTTAGAGTAAAGCCAGCAGCTATTCACTGCTCTGTGGGATCCCGGGTGTCTGACAGCACCTTACCAAATCCCTCCACATCCCTGTGTCCCCCGGGAGGTGGCAGTGCCCTCCTCTAGGGTGACCCCCCTCCCTGCTGATGCCCGTGGGGCGCCACAGGGCGCAGACACGGCATCTTTGTCAGCGTGTCCCTTTCAGGGTGCCTTGGCCTTGTGCTGGCTTTGAGTAACCCCGACGCCTGGACCAAGGCTCGGGGGCTTCATCCTGCGAGAGCACCAGAACACCATACTAGCTCAGCCGGGAGCAGTTTTGCCACTTTACTTTCTCCCTGCTCTTATGACACAAAGAGCAAAGCTGCCAGTTTGCCCGGAATGACCTCTGTGCCCTACAAACCTAACCCCTTCCTCGAAAAGACAAAAATCCCATTGCCTTGCACCTCCATCTGTTTAGCGAACAGTTTAACCTAACAAGATTAGCATTCGAGGTCGTCTCTTCTTCTTTTACTTTTTTCCCCCGCCGTTTGCAAAGAAAACAGCATTGGATTTAGGACAAAAGCTTGAAAACCCTCATTTGTAAGTAGCGCAGCCTTTGGAAGCTGTTTTGTTCCAAAGTTATCTGGGGAAAGGGCTTGCGAATCCTCCCCTAAAGCAAACAGGAGTCGGCCCAGGGGCTCGGCCCTGGGGAGGGTGGAGCGAGAGCCCAGCACAGGGCACCTGCACCTGGCTCTGCCCACTGGGGGCTCGGGGAAATCCCGCGGGGTTGTTCTCCCCAAGGAGGTTTGCAAAGAGAGAGGGTTGTGGCAGCGGGGAGAGGCTGCGCTGGGGTGGCTGGAACAGGAGGGAGTTGGGATTCATGTTCCCTGTTCCCCCATAGACACCCTCCGGCGATGTTTCACGGCGCGCCTCCATCCATCCCTGTTGGGAAAACGTGATGGATGGAGCCGCGGCAGGAGGGTCGTGAAGGAGCAGCAAGCGTCAAAGCCAAATTAACCTGCAAGGGGACGCAAGTGCTTTTTTTGTCCATGTCTGCTTGTTCCTAAACACCATCACATCCCACCACGAGCCCCTTCCCACGGGCTGAGCCGTCCAGCTCCCCGCTGCAGCCTGGCACTGCCCAGAGAGGTGCCGGTCGAAAGAGTCCCCAGGGAATCGTTGTCGGGAAGGGGGGGAAAAGGTAAAGGGTTTGATTTTCATTCTTTGGGACTGTTCTCCCCTCCCTCATCTCCCGCCTGCCCCCTCCCTTTTCGCCACATTGTGCTGAGGTTGAATCAGACCTTCACAAAGGGGATTAGAGGCCAGTTGCTGATAAATAGCAAAGCAGGTTGGAAGCGTGGGAACCAGCCATGGTGCAGTGCAGAGGGACATTCCTGCTCCAGAGGGCCGGGCGGGAGCAAAAGTCCGGGCTAACCCCAGGTCACCCGGGGGACCCAGCGCCTGAGAAGATTTGTTCGGACACTGGCTTTTGTTGTGCACAGTTCCGTGTCAGCCCAGCGTGTCTCTTGCTGCTATTGATGGGGAAGGAAAGTGCTATTGTCAGGCGCCCGAGGGCCCCCCTTTCACTCCTGCGCTCTCGGGGTGACGTCAAGGCGGTACGTGGGAACCCGACCGGTCAGCCCAGACTGGGGCAAGCGGTCCCAGCAATGCTCCACGTCTGCCGGCCCGCTCACAAGGCGAGGAGGGATGCTTGAGGGGTCCTAGGAGCTGAGCATCACCTGCGGGGCCGGGAGCTGTGCTTTCCCCCTTGCAAGCCGTCCGGCGCTGCCGGGAGAGCCAGGGCCAGGCAGGATGGATGCTCCAGCAGGCAGCTGGGTGGGAATGTGGAGGGCGTTTTTCTTTATCTCAGCGTCAACAGTGAAATTTCCCAGAGGGAGTGGGGGAGGCAGGATCGTGCCAAAAATTCATGCCGAGAAACGGCTACTGGACAAGAGCGCAGCCGCCCGGCCCTGCGAATCCCAGGGGTGTCTGCAGTGACACCTCTTGCCCCACCTGGACACCTGCTGATAGGTTGAGCCTCATCCTCAGGCTCTTATTTGCTGACACAGTTTTATTGTCCACCTGGAGACCCTGGGAGAGGTGGGAGAATGGCACAGGGCTGGGTCTGACCCACTCCTCGGTCCAGCTCCTGCCCCGGCCTCTTTTCGGGAAGAGGACAGCCAGGGAATTTCCCCGATGAAGCGCTGTGGGGTGTGCAGTAGAGCTGCCCTGAGCAGCTAAATGAAGCTCAGCTGCTCTGCATCTGGCGCCGAGGCTCGCTACAGCACCGCGGAGCATCTGGGGACAGGCAGCGTGCCAGGGAGGGAGCCTGCTGGGAAAATCCCTCCATCCCGCCTCTGGCTTTTCCCCCTGTGACCTGACAGTGAGGAGCTGCAGGTGACCTTGAACCCGGCAAGCTGCCTGGTCCTTCATCTGCCATCCCCCGTCTCAGAAAATGAGCTGAACACCAAGACTGGAACTTGCTCCCAGTCCTCGTTTCTTCTCTGAAGCCTGATTTTGCTGCTGAAGCCTCGCCGAGAGCTGAGGCTCTGGCACCCCATCCTTCGGGGTCTCTGCAGGGACCATCAGGGTGGGGGTGACTCCAGAGCCACCCCCAAAAGCTCAAATGAGCCAGAACTGAACGGTCTAAACAGCCACATCTGAGTGGGACCCACAGGCTCTGTGTCCAGCAGGGAGGCAAATAGGGGAAAACAACAAATATATTTGCTGCCACCGGGTCCTCCGGTTGCATCCCGCCACATCGGAAGGAAAAACAGAAGCCTGGTCTACGAGCTGGGATTACCCTGGAGAAATGGGGCAGCCCAAGCGGGACAGCGAGAACGTGTCTGCTCAGCCGCCAAGGATGCACGCTGCCCTTCCTGGGAAATCTGTGTGGGCAGCTGTAGAAATATTCCTGGAGGTCACTTGGGAGTCTAGGAGCTGGAGGGGCAGCGTAGCTCTGTTAGGGCTGGGCAATGGCCAAGTTTTTTTTAAAAGAGCTGTGAAAAAAATGGGAACGGCTTCCCAGAAGCAGGATTTTCAGCACACATTGGTCTGGGTCCTTCCTGGTGGGAGGAAGGAGGGAGTTGCCACCTGGCCACATTTTCGGAGCCTTGCCCAAAATGCCTCCCTGACCCGCCAGGTGCTGTGCCACCTGCCACTGCCACCCCTCGCTGGTGCCTGAGTGCTAAGTCAGCACTTGGCAAGCCTGGGGTGATCCTGTTGAGCCTGGGAGCGTGCATGGTTGTGGGGCAAGAATGGGGATAGGGAGGGGGATGATGAGGATGAGGATGGGGATGGGGATGGGAATGGGAATGGGGACAGGGATGCTCTCCTGCTCAGAGCAGATGGGATGCTTTCAGACGCACCACCCTTGGTCAGGGCCCTGCACAAACCCACCCATGTTGCCCGGGCTCCTCCGGGCACCCACCCCACACCTCACCTGCCCTCCTCCTCCTCCTCTCCTGTGGGTGCAGAGACCCGCAGGGCTGGAGGGAGCTGGGGTGGGACCAGCCTGAGACAGCTGAGTCCTGAGCATCCCAGTGTGGTCCTGCACTGCTGCTCCTGCGCTGCTGGTGCCTGGCTACAGCACACACTGTGGGCACGGAGGGGAAACTCCCCAGCAGTGGGAAGGGGATGGTGCTCTGGGTGAGCAAGCTCCTTCCAGCCACTGTCCTTTGGGTGCCCAACCTGCTGCAAAGGCGTCTCCTGCACCCTCCGTCAGCCCAGCACCCACCCGCCTGTCTCCAAAACCCCGCAGGGCACAGCATCGCCCACTGTGGGCCAGGCTGAGCCCCGCCGGGGTGCTCGGATGGACCCCCGTCAAATGTTCTCTCCAGCCTCTCCCACCGCAGCCCACCCCTGCGGACATGCTGAAGGGACCCATCCAGTCACTGGCTGCCGTGTGATGGGCTGCTCTTGGATTTTCCTATACAAAATAAATAGTCCTGCAACAGGAGGGGATTTTATTATTATTATTTATTCCCAGGCTATCAGAGTCACCAACTTAGCCCTGCCTAATTGAATACAGCTGTTTCCTGTGCACTCAACAACAGGCCTGATGCTCCGTCGTCCTCCTGGGCGGTTTATTTAAAATAGGTAAGATCCGGATTTCCGGAGCGAAACAAACAGCGCCAGATGCCTGGACCGCTCCAGCCCTGAACCCTCCGCGCCCTGGCGGTGCCCCAGCTGCCTCTCTGAGCCTTCGGTCCCCTCCAGGGTCCCCTCTGCCACTGTGACGGGGCAGGGAGAGGGTGCTTGTGGAGGTGCTGCCAGTGGCCGGCTTTATTTCATTATACCGGTGCCGGAGAGGGCGAAGGCTGGAGTCTTTAAGGCGTTTGTCTGGGACACCTGAGGATCAGACCTCTCCTCCCCACCCGAGGGATGCTGAGCCCATGTACACCTCGCACAGCTCTGCAGACCGCGGCGCTGGGTGTCCCCAGGGAGGAGAAATGCCCCAAGTCGGTCTGTCTGCGAGGAGGTATAAGGATAAACCGTAAATGTGAGGAGAGGCAGTAGCTGGGATGGTTGGTTTGGCAGGGGAAGGCAGGCTGGGAGCCTCAGCGCGTGTTCAGATGGACTGTCAGGTTTTGCTGGGCTGAGTTTTGTGACTGTTGTGCAGGGTTAGATTAAATGTGGGTGGATATTAACCTTTTTCTTGCTGCAATCGTGCAAAACAATTCAATTAACAACAGGTGCTAATCACTCACTTCCTTTTAGCTGATGTTCAACATTTGACCAGCCAGAGCGCAGGCTTGAAAACTGGGTCTCTCCGAGGTGCCCCGCTGGGACCGGTGAAGGCGCATGGGACAGACTCCCCAGGACTTGTAAATGTCCCCGTGAGGGAGGTGTCACCCGGGACGGGTGCACGCTGCTCCGCACAGACGCCTTCCCTGTGCCGGGGCTGGGTCAGGCCAGCGAGGGCCGTCCTGCCAGGGCTCCCCTCGCCCCGCCAGCCCCCGTCCCACCACGGGCAGGTTTGCAGCTCGTGATGCTCGTCGGTGGCAGCCCCGTGTGCCAGGAGCCACGGTGGCTCTGCCGCCTGCACCCCCTCAGTTCAGAGCACCCCTGACCCGCCACCGTCACCGTTCCCACAGCTCGTCTCTTTGGCTCTTTGCAGAGGAGCCGTTTGGTGATGTGAAAACTCTTTGTGTTAATTACTGGCTTTTTGGGTGCAGTTCTGTGACGTGGCGATGCTGACGTGTCCTGACGCCATGCGCCCATGTGGTGCCTGCCCCAGCGATGCGCGCACCCCGCTGCCGCAGCAGCCAGCTGAGGCGCCAGGAAACTCATTGTCTGTTTTGTAGGATTTGGTTGGGGCTCATTTGGCTCCCCAGAGGGGGTCAAGCTGCCACGGCAGCCCCACTGTCCCTGGATCCGATGGCCCCCACGGCCCCGTTACCGCTCCCTGGCAGAGACGGTGCAGGCCGTGACGCTGCTCGGCATGAGCCCAGCTCGGGCCATGGTCCCTCCAGTGCTGCCACTGGGGTGGCGCCCAGGGGTGGGTGGTTCCCGGCGACGGCTCATCAGAGCTGCCCCCGGGCTGCAGGGCTGGGGGCCGCACGCAGCCGACGCCGGCGGTGCACAGTGGCCATGGGGCGGCGCTGGGCCCAGGCCCATGGCAGTCCTGGAGTCAGGGTGCTTCACATGAGCCTGTTGCTTCCCTTTTTTTTTCTTTTTCTTTTTCTTTTTCTTTTTCTTTTTCTTTTTCTTTTTCTTTTTCTTTTTCTTTTTCTTTTTCTTTTTCTTTTTCTTTTTCTTTTCCTTTTCCTTTTTTCTCTTTCTTTTTCTCTCTTTCTTTTCCTCATTCTCTCCCAGCTTTTCACACTGTGCCTTTCCCCCAGCTGTGCTTTCCTTGCAGTTCATATCCATCAGGCATCTTGTTTAATGCTGCTCATAAGGATTCCCAGCCCTTTTGACAGATCTATCGTGTGCCCATACACCCTGACCGATGCGATAGTGAAGCCTTGTCACCTTTATACCAGAATCCAAAGATAAGCCGTAGCTGGACCATAAACTGCAGGGCTGTTTGCCGGGATGGTGGTGGACTGGCGGTCAGGCTGGGCGGCCGGGATGGTTCCTTCAGGCTTTAAGGGCTGAGGAACCACCTCGTCATCCCCGACCGGGAACACCAGTGCGGCACAGACATCTGCCCACTGGGATAGATGGTTCCTGTCCCCACGGACTGGTTTTGCATCAGCACAGGTTAACAAAGATGAGCCGAGTTTGAGCAAACGTGAATGAGAGCAGGTGCAAGCCCGGCATCGTCTTATTTGCCCCTGCAAGAACCAGAACAAATCCTGGTGCCTCGATTTCTGTGCAGGCACCTGGGAGCAGCCAGACTTTGGGGGTCCTGAGCACTTTGCCGGTGACTGCAGAGGTGACAGAGGTGACCGGTCCTCAACCTGCCACCCCCTCCCGGCGAGCGGGGCCTTGCAGGGCAGCCGGGCTACCAGCCATTTGGTCCCAGCAGCGTTGGGCCCAGTGCCGATGCTGGCGTGAGCGGCCAGTGGCGGGGCGGCTGCCGCGAGAGGGGAGCGATTCGCACCTCCGGGCGGGAGATGAAAGAGCCACTGGCGCTTGGAGATGAAAGAGCCGGCAGGGCCGCAGCACGGGGCGAGGACGGGAGGTGAGGGGAAGCCCCGCGAGTTGTTTTTCTTCTCATCTCTGCCGCGCAGTGGGATGGCGGCAGCCAGCGCCAGGCTTTCCCAGGGCCATGGCAGAGCAGGTCCCCACGCTGAGCCCCACACTGCAGCACCGCGGTCCCCTCCCGGCTCACGGATGAGATGCTGAAGCGGCATCAGGACCAGCTGAGCATCTGTCAGGACATTGCATGGAGGAAGGGAGGCTCTGGGTGTTTGTTGAAGGAGAATGGGTGCAGGGGGTTGTTCTTGCATGGAGGTAGCTCCTGGCCCTGCCCGCAACTGTGCTGGCTGCTTTGGGTCATCCCTGTCACCCAGCGCCAAGTGAGTGACACAGTGGTGACACAGCAGTGATACAGCCTTGGGCAAAGTCTCCATCTCTGGTTTGTGTGGGGCGAGACCAGGGACAGGACTCAGTGGCTTGTCTGAGAGAGGCAGGGGAATGGCAAACCCTGATGTCCCCAGTCCCTGGGACTCCTGTCCCCAGGCAAGAGCCTTCCCATGTCACACCACCTCGGTGCAACGTGTGGTGGGAGCCCCGCATGACTGGTGCCCTGCCCTGTGCTGCGCCGTGCTGCCATTGCACACCCTGCTCCCTTTAGCTCAGCCCCGGGGCTTCGGGTGCAGGTGCGGATTCAGCCGCGCCGGGACCATCTGGGTCTCTCCAAGGGGTGGCTGTGTCTCAGGCTGGTCTTTCAGCCCCTCCTCTGCCCTCACCGCCCAGACTCTGTAATTCAGCAGGGTGCAGGCAGCACCCAGGCAGGTCCCCATTTATCATGGAGGGATAATTCTCTTTAGCCTCTCCTTTGCTCAAGACTAAAGCTGGAGGAGCAGGAATCCTGCGGGCAGTCAGAGTCACCACGAGCTGAGCAGGTGTCTGCTGGGCTGCCGAGGATGCTCTGCTTCAGAGGTCCCTGTAACCTTCTGCGTTGGTACGGTTTGACCCCAACGGCTCATGCAGAGCAGTGAGAGCAGAGGCCAGTGCTCTGGCGGATGGGCACCCACACCTTCTCCAGAAGGTCTGGGACTTGGACGCTTGGACTTTGACTTCCCTTGGACTTTGAGGTTGTGCCTCCAAGACCAAATGGCAAGCTGCTTCCCCCCAGAGACCCTACCCAGGTACCTGATGAAGGCACATTTCTCATTTCTATGTGTCATTTTTGTATGCAAGAACTCATTCAAGGGCCTGGAGCGTTGCTTTGAGGAGCCTCAACCTTGCAGGTACCCATGAAATGGTGCTGAGCAGGACAAGGTCCCACCCAGCTGCTCCCTCCAGCTCTCCCTCCCAGGGCAAATACTGAGTCTGCTTGCTCCGGGCTGCTCAGGCAGAGCTCAGAGGGTTTTATCTTCCAGCTCCGGCCCTGTGCATCCCAGAGCTCTGCAGGACCTCCAGGCAGGCTGGTGGTGGCCAAAGGCCCTGACCAGCTATGGCCACAAGCAAAGGACAGTGAGCACTGAGCCCCCTGCCATGGCAGGTGGGGACCAACAAGGCTTTGGGGACCTGCAGAGAGTGTCGGGTGAGGATGCTGATGGAGCCAAAGAGATCTCCAGCTTGGTGTCTGCATGACCCAGACTGCAATGTGCTCATCACTGCATGGACTGAGCTGAAAAAGAGGGGGAATCACTTGTTTCGGCTTAAAATACTGCTTTGAAAGTTAATTTTCATTGCCTCAGGGTGGCTTGGTTGGTTCTGAACCTCTTTGGAATGATTGGGTTCAGGTGGATCTCAGGCAGGGTAGAAAATCCAGTGCCGTCCTCTAAACCCATCTCTCCATTTGTGTCTCCCGGCTGCTCTCCCGGCAGGTCCGGGGCTGCCGCCCGCCCCGGGGACGAGTGGGCTTGCTCGGACGACGCTGCGCATCGCCCACGCTGGACCCTCTCGATCTGTGGAGCTGGGGAGGAATGCCAGGGAGCCAGGCTGGGCTGAAGGCACCAGACAAACCATCCTGGCTGCTCATCTCTCACAGCTGCAGTGAGTTTGGCAGTGCTCTGTCTGCCACTCCCTGGAGAGCACTAACCTCTTCAGGAGCTGTGGGATTGGGTTGGAACCGGGAAGCCCGGGGACGAGGGTCACGACTCAGCTCTGCACCTCTCCTTTGTGCCAGCTCTCCCTCCTCCTGCCTCATCCGCCCTGGCTGCTGGGTAAGGATCGCTTCTCATCTCACACAAAACTTAACGCCTGCGGCCTTGGCTCGATTTGTGGCTCAGAGGTACTTCTGAGCTGGGGCAGGCTGCGATAACTCGCCCGCAGGCTCATCTCCGGTACAGGGACACGTGTGTGCAGAGGTGCTGCCGCGGTTGGTGCCGGCGCGGTGGGCGGGCTGCGCCGCGGCACCTGTGTCAGGCCATGAACTAAACCCGCCGCCGGGTCTCCCAGCCCGTCTGCTGGACACCACGAGTCAACCAAGAGCTTTTTGAAACCAGCCCAGAAACACACCGGGAGACAGCCTGCGTTTATCGTGCTTCTGCTTCCCCCTGAATTCCAGTCCTCTGACATGTTTAGATCAAACCTGATGACCCAAATCTGACTGCAGCAACTGAGAAGAAAAGTGACCTTCCGAAAAGAGCAGCCCAGGGAGCAGCCGCGTGTGCTTCGGGCCACCCCGGGCCACTGCACCCGGCCACACCGCCGAGAGGAGCAGCCAGGCAGCACCAAAGCATTTCACCAGTTTTAATTCAATTACTTTGTAAAACAGCGTGTGGCACCGCTGACACCTTCACAGCATCCCGTGGCAGCGATACAGCTCGGGAGGCTGTCGCCGGCAGCCTGTGCGAAACAGCTTAGTGGGCTCGGGCCAGGATCTAATAAACATGTGCGTGCAATGCAAAAACCACCCGCCTCTTTGCAACGGGACCAGCCGACGGAGCTGGGGGGGCAGAGGATCAACCCATCCCTGCCCCATGCTGGGGCACTAGGAAGGGGCCAGTGGCTAGTTGAGGGACATGGAAAAGTCCCCCAGCCCTTAGGGACGGGCGGGTTGTGGGGTCAGGGAGGGAGCTGCCTTCCCAGCTAACTGCAGGTGGAGGCAGGAAAGGAATCAATGGCGGGGGGGGAAGGAAAAAAATGGGCGCGCATCCCTCCTTCCTCCTGCTTTCCTCGTTAGAAGCGTGGAGCTGGTTGAGGTGCAAGGTGGTGAGTGAAGCTTGAATTTGTGGGGTCTCGCAGCCACATGGGAAGGCAGGGTTGTGTCCCCAGGGATGTGTCCCCAGGGATGTGCCCCCAGGCATTCAGCACCCGCTGTGGCCCTGGGCACCTCTCAAGCCCACTTCCCTGCACTGTCAAAGGTTTCCAGCAAAAAACAGAGCAGAGCAGATATTTTTAAAGTGAAGAAACCAGGAAAACTCTTTTCATTTCAAGATCTCTCCTCCAGCCCCATCTTTATCTCAGCATGTGATGGGCAGAAGCTCAGATTGTTGCCCCAGGTGCGTCTCATTTAATTAAAAGCCTGAGCAAGGAGGATGTTACCCCAAGTGTTCATCTTCTCAGGCGATGCCTGCCAATGTCTGGGGCAAGGAGATGTGGTCTACAGTGATGCACATCCCGTCCCTGCTGTTCCCATGTTTACCAGGGAGGCCATCACCCACCGTGCTCAGTGCTCTTAAAACCTGGCCGCTCTAGATGCTGACCTGGGGCCCCAGGCATTGTGCAGATGAGGTTTTCCGTGGCGCAGTGACACTTTCACAGCCTTGCTTCCCATCCCTCAGGGTAGCCTGAAGAGAAGTGGGAGTTTCAGCTCTTGCAAATCCCAACGTGCTTTGGTCAGTGGTGTGGGAAGAACCAGCCCAAGTCCTGCAAACTGCTCCCCGCCTCAACCCCAGGGGAGCCTGGGGGTGAGCTGGAGCGGCTCCGGTGGCTGAAGGGGGTCTGCCAGCCCTGGGACACCTCTCAAGGGGAGTGTGTCCTGGTGGGGAAGGGCTCCCTGCAACGCAAACCCTTGGGGAGGGTGTCCCCCTTGCGGGCTGCAAGCCCACAGCCCCAACCATCCCTCCCCCGGGGGGGACAGGCAAGGGGGACCCCAGCCATCTCGGGGTCTGGAAGAAGGACCCTTTGCCACAGGGGGGCTTCCCCTGCTCCACTCCACCGGGGCTGCGTGCCCGGCTGGTCCCCAACTCCCGGATCCCCTTCCTCCCCCCCGGAGCATCCGCCGGGGCTCGGCAGGGTCTGCGCAGAGCCGGCGGGGACGGCTGGCCCCAGAGCCCCCGCTAAGTGCTTGTGGGGTTGGGTTTTTTTCCACTCCTGGGAACTAAGCGTCAGCTTTTGTTGGCGAACAGACCGTAGCTTTCATGTGAAAAGGTTAGTACAGTATGTTAGTTCCTAATGAGGGGATAATAGAGTCTGATTCTCACACCCCGGGGACTGCGAGGTGACAGCAGCACGGGAGAAGGGTATTTAACACCTTCGCCCTGGGAACCTTTTCCCTTCCCAGCCGGAGTCCCCCCGGCCCTGCCAAGAGCAGGGAGGAGGAGGAGCAGCGCGGTGCAGTGCCTTTGTCCCCGCTTCCCTCTCGCGCCCGGATCCCATCCCATCCGCACACACGTCCTCACAGTGGGGGCAGCCACTGGAAGAGCCTGAGAAACAGTCGTGCCGATAAGTCAGGATCTAGCCCCCCATCACCAGCTCACGGTGTCAAAATCTCTCCAGCCATGGGCAGCGTGGGGAGGCTGTGGGTCACGGTGCCTGGTGGGGACGTGGTCCCCAGGGCTGGGAGGTGGGGGTGAGCCCCGTTGGTGTGTGCAGTGCCCCAATGATGGGTGCTCTTGGCCTGCGTCCCCAGGGATGTCACCTCCCTCACTGCCTTGTGGCCGTGTCTGTGCCAGGATGGGGCTCACGGTGCCACACGGGGCATCCTCGGTCGAGCAGGGTTCAGGGCTGGATGTGTCCCACAAAGCCCGGGCAGCGCAGCACACCCTGGGTGCCACACAGGGAGGACTTAATGGCCTTGCCACCCTGCCTTGCTTTTCATAGAAAAATCAAGATTCCTTCCTAAGTACAGCCTCCACCGCCGTCCTGCTGCAGCAGCTTAGGAGGGGGATGTGCCCTGCAAGTGTGTGGCACATGGGGACAACCTCCAGAGCTGTCAGCTGTCCGTAGCCACGTGTCATCCCAGAGGGGTCCCAGATACAGGTCACTGTTGCCGTTTTCTTGGGGTAGCAGCATCCAGCACGGGCAGTCCAGAGGCCAGGGTGAGGTTTTGCAGGGGTGACAGCCTGCCCGATGGCAGGAACCGCAGTGCTGGCGGCATCTGGGGACACGGAGCCTCGGCGGGGCGGGATGGGAGCCTCCCCAAGGAGCACGCTGCTGCTGCGGCTTTTCTAACTGCGGGGGTCTGAGCTGGATTAAACCCCTGGCTGCTGCATTTATTGAGGGAGTTCAATTCAGACTGCCCATGCAGGGAGCTGGAATGTCCTCGGAGCAGGAGAGACCAGTTTTGCCAAATTCCACCCCCATGGGATGCCAAATTACAAGTGTCATCCATGGGCTGTCACTCGGCTCCCAGCCTTTCAGGGCAAGACACCTTCCCACTACTTAGCAATCTTAGAAATGGCAGATTTTTGTAGTAACCCTTTCTTGAGTGACCTGTTTCTTACTGAGGTTGCATGTGGGAAACCACCAGCTTGCAAGTCCCTGGCGAGCCGGAGCCGCCTGTCCTCGGCTTGCTGCTCCCACTGGGCCGTGCTCAAGGGGGGACAAGGGATGCTGCAAAGTGGCAGCTGCGCTGCAGCCGTGTCCCCTCCGCGTGGCTGGGTCGGACACCAGAGCATCGCAGCAAGTGAGGGTTTTTTGGGGGTAGGGGATGTGCCTGCTAGAAACAAGGTGCTGAGGAATTACTGCAACTAATGGTCAAAGCCGGTGTTTAATAATATGGGGAGGGCTGGCTCTTGCGGCACTTGCCGGGCTTTGCTGGTTCCCCATCACCATACCCATCCTGGCCATCCAGGTGATGCGTGAGGGGGGTCTTCAAGCCACCGTGCCCCTCTCTGCTCACTTCGAGTGGCTGAGTCCCTGTGCCCTTCCTTGCTCCCAGCAGCGCCTGGCTTCACTGCTCAGCTCTTTTGTGCTCTTTTCTTTCTCCTTCGTTCTTTGAAATAGTGGGATGCCAGCTCTGGCCTCACTGGGTTTTCCAGCCCAGAACCACTTGAAGAGCGTGTGCTCTGGTTCCCGCGTCTCGGTTTGCAGTGACATGAGGCTGGTGGCAGTGCCTCCCTGTCCTCCCTGACGGTGCACAGCCCCACAGGCACGCTGGGCCAGCAGCAAACCCCTCTCGGGGGATCGGGGCCGGGCTCCTGGCTGCTCGCAGGGCCAGGCTGTCCTCTGCTCCCCAGAAAACCCAGAGGAAAACAAAGGGTGGGATTTTGGAAGGAGACAGGCTTCAGGTTGGAGCTTTCTGCAGGGACCTCTTCGTCCCAAGGCTGGTCATCTCCTCCAGCCTGCTGAGCGTTGGAGATTTCTGGGTCAAACAAAAGCTGGGAGCACCTCTGCTTCCCAGGGGAAACAGAGAAGTGGCTTAAGCCCAATTTTCCTGCCCAGATGTAGAGGAGGCTGCAGGGGGTGGGATGGGGGACCTTGGGAATGCAGCTACTTAAGACCAACCAAAATGTCACAGCGAGGTGTGATGATGGTCAGTGTCTGCAGGTCAGCATCGCAAAGCACCCGAAGAATGAGAATCCAACATTTTGCTTGTCCGTTGGTGTTTTTTTAAATACTCAAACCCCGGAGCGGGGGAGCCGAACTGTGGTCCAGGCCTGGGTAGGGGAACCAGTGGCTCCAGGAACTGGCCACAAGAAGAATTTGCTTTACTGAAACAGGGGCTCTGAGATCCAAAAACCTACCAGGTCTGAAGACCAAGCGTGTGGGCTGTGCTATAAGGCTGCTGTGAGGCATCACATTAAATATTTCTGGGACAATGGGCTGAAGAGGCACTGACCTTGCCTGAGGCGCTGCACAGATGCATGGGCAAGGCAGAGTCACAGTCCCTTTTCATCAGTGGGCAATTTCTGGGTTGTAAAGGCCAGATTTGGGGCTATCGTGGAGCAGCTATCGCCTGTCTCTCCTTTCCATGGGGCTGACAGGAGTGCAAACGCTGCCTCTTGCTTCTCTGGGCCATGCTCCCTCGGTGCAGGGACCCCCAGTTCCCACAGTGGGGACAGGGAGAAGTGCCAGTGGCTGCCGGTGGTGATGTTGCCCACGGTGTGCCCGGCTGCACGGCCCCTTCTTGGGCTGCCCCAGCCCAGCCCTGTCCTCCAGAGAGGGGTGCAGCAAGTGGTCCCCTTGCTGGCCCAAAGGTGGATGGATGGGAGCAGGTTGCCCACCCTGGTATGTGGGTTCGCATCATCCCTGGGCCCAAGGGGCGTCTTTCTGGGTCAACCTGCGCAAGCCTGTTTGCACCGGAGGAGATGTTTTCCAGCTGAGATCGCCTGGGCCTGAGAAGCAGACATTCCCTCGCTCGAGTGTGCTGAAATGTTTAATTAGAGTTTAACAGCAGCCTGGGAAAAAGGTGTCTTGTCATATTTCTGGGCTGCGTTTTGTTGTTGAACTGCTCGCCCTGTATGAGCAGAGCCGAGGGAGACCTGCCGCACAATGAGCCCTTTATGTGCCTCTCCCCACAGCTCGCCCCGACCCTGAACTTTCCCATTAGCTGTTGGCGCGGTGCCCTCGTGCATGTGCCTGGGAGGGAGCCGGGGCGGTGTGGGGACGGCAGCGCACAGCAGCGCAATGGCTTTGCCTCTGGTTTTTGGTGTTGCAGGAGAGGGGACAATGCAGGGTGTCCGGAGGAGAGGGCATCCCACTGGCTACGCTTGGATATTTGGATGAGCCCACAGTGCCCTGCTCTGAAGCAGGGTCCGGCATGTGGCCATAGGGATGCAGTGTGACAGCCGTGCACATGGCAGGACGCTGGGGCGCAGCGGGATGGCACCTGGGGACACAGCATTCGCCTGTGCGGGACCCCCCACCCGAGTGTTTCTGAAGATGCTGCCCACCTAGATCAAAGGTTTCATTTCTTGGATCCCCACGGGGTCCCATCCCTCTCCCCTGCACTGAGAAGGGAAGATGCTGCACCCTGCCCAGCTGGTGGGGCAGCGGGGCTGCAGGACCGGATCCTCCTCCCTCTCCGTGACCCCCCAGGCACTCAGCTGGATCCGGGGAGTGTGGCCACCATACCCAGGGAGCTGGGGAGGAATGCGAGGAATGGAGCACACCTTCCTTCCCCGACTTCACCTCCACAAAGAGCCCAGCAGCATTTTCCACTTGCAGGTATTTTTTCTGCAGGGTGAAATTAAACTTTTGCCACCACTTGCCTGCCAGTGTCGTCTTCATCAGCGAGAGAGCAAAACCAGGCTTGGTGGGGTCAGATCACTCTTCCTGCCATCTGTCCCAGCTTTCGTTCCTCCGGTTGACCACTGAAACAGTAGAGAGCAGATCCCTCGGGTCCACCAAAAGCCTAAAAGAATGCTGCATGTCTATGTGTATATTATTCCCCCTTTTTACTTTGTTTTTTGCATGACACAAGCATGCAATGCTCTAGATGGCTTCCCGGGCCCCCCACTGCAGTGGGGAGACGTGGAGGTGTTGGTGCTCTCCCAGGAACACGTCTGTCTCACCACAGTGACCTCACATGTCACCAACACGCTGGGGTCACATTGGCACATCTGGGAGGTGTTGGGCTGGGAACACGGGGAGTCGGTGCACGGGGTCTCTTGGGGTTTCTCCTTGCTCCAGCAGCAGCGGCTCATCCCCCAGACTGCTCCCGAGGGCTTCCCCCTTGGAGGTCCCAGTTAGCAGCTTGCATGGCTTCTTTCTGGGACTGTTTTTGGGGATCCTTTTGGAAAAGTCCTGCAAGAGCTGGTGCTTTCCCTCAAGATGAAACTCATATGGTTGTTCTCAAAGGAGATGGTGCTCCCTCTTTGCTCCTCTGTGCTGGAAATGCTGGCAGAGCCCAGCTGTGCAGCTTCACATCTGCTCCCCCATGGGTGAGCTGTACCACCATGGCCAACCATTGCATTGGATGGTCAGAGCCTTCCAAAAGTGCCTGGCACCAGCCTGGGCCTCACTGAAATCCGTGCTTTTTCCACCCTTGTTCTACCAAAGGTTTCTCAGTCAGTTTGGGGCCTTTGTGGCAGCACATGGCCCATACACCTTCATTCAGTGTGTTGTACAGCCATACTGGTCCAGCTTCAGTCCCAGAGGTGACCAGCCTTGGTCGCACTGCTGCCAGGGGCTGTCTAGAGAGAAGGACACTGGCAGGGTGGATTGGGAACATGGTTCTGGGGGTTAAAATTGTTCCCTATCACCTGCATTTTCCTCCATCCTGCTCCAAACATGCAGGCAGTGTGGGCAGAGGCTGACGCCTTTGCCCGGAGGCTGGTAGGTGATGCCATGGAGGAGCGGTGGGGACCTCCCGCTCCTCCTCCAGGCATGGTGATAGGGATGATCTACAGCAGGGACTGTCCCAGACTGCCTGGGAGGGGAGGATTGCGCAGAGGGGCTGACTGTCACCTAATTCACTGGCAGGACATGCCATTTCCACGGTGACATCCTGGCCAAGCCATATGACCACCAGCACCGTGGTTCCCTCCGTTGCTGCTCCATTTGTCAGGAAGCTTCCTTGGTCCCAATGGCCCTGCAGGATGCGCAGGGTCTGCACCGGGAACAACTGTCTCCCCAGCGTCCTTGGCCTGCGTTTGAGCTAATGCAGGTGAGAGGATGGGATTTTTATGCTGTCCATGAGGACGAGGACAAATCTTGGCTCACAGTGGGGAGGAGTCAAGTGAGATCTTGAGCTTCGAGGAGAGCAAAGCTTGGGGAGGCTGTATGTCCCCATCAGCAGAGGCTGTTAGGGATGATGGACGCCTCATGGGTAGGTCTGCTCCTGAACTGGGGCCTCTGGTGACGTGGTGGCCCCCCACATCTGGAACATCTGAGCAGCTGCCACCTCCACAGAGACCCAGGGGGCAGCACAGTGGTAATGACACCCGGGAAATAAGGTGACCCTGGGAGAGGTGGATCCACCTGGGCCCTGAGAGATTTACATGCGATGGAGAGCATGTTATGACTTCATTGTAACAGTGATGGCAACAACTGCATTGCAAAGGCTCCGTCTCCACACCCTGGCCACCGCAGAGCCCACGAGGGGCATCCCTGCCACCACTGGCTTCCCACCAGGGTGGAGTGCGCGGTGTCCCTCCTGTCCCACCTGGGGACGGTGACCAAGCGAAACAAAGGGGAAACAGGGGCCAAAGCCCTCCTGAAGCCCCTTCTCAGAGCAGCACCCTGGCCCTGGGTCGTGGCAGGCTCTGCTCAAGATGGGGTCACGGTTTCATTTTCCAGAGTCACCGAGCAGGACTGTGGGCATGCAGGCAGGGTCCCACTGGCTGCCTGCAGCAGACGCTGAGACGTGTGGATAAGCCCAGGGCGCATGGGAAGTGCCCAGCCCCGAGGGAAGGGGCTGCATCCAGCCCGAAGGCATCCCAGCTCGGAGCCCAAAGATGGAGACACCATGGGGGCACCACGGAGCTCCCCGGGGTGGGTCGCTGCTGCCAGGGCGGCGGCTGCGTGCGAGTGAGAAGCCACATCCGCAGGGCCGGGCCGTGGCACGCCGTGGCGGCTGCCGGCTCCCGGCACACCTGCAGCAAACCAACCCACCGCACCATGGGACCTGCAGGCAGGGGCTGCCTGCGCCCTCCGAGCGCTCCGCCTTCTCTGCCTGCCTGCTGCCTGCGTGCTGCCTGCGACTCTGTGCCCACTGCCCACCGCCCCGGGGCTGCTGCCTGCCCCACGGGAGCCCTCCTGACCCCCCCGAGGTGTTGGGCAGCGACCTGCTGAGTCTGGCCGTGTTGTGACACGTGTTGCCTCGCATGCCCCTGCCTGTCTGGCTGCAGGCCACCTTGCCCATCTGGTGATAGCCAACATGCCCAGGAGGGGACAGACTGGGTTTGGGGTGACACTCATCGGGGGGGGTCGTGGGGTCATCCCCACCGGGGCTGCCAGGCGGTGCGAGGGCTGCTCGCTCCCTACCAGCCCTGCAGCACGTCCCGAGCCACAGCTCATTCCCAGAGCCCTCTTTACCCAAGCAAGGGTTGTGCAGCCCCTTTGTACCCTGCAAGGGTGTGCAGGATCTGGCCTTCATGCCTGACTCCTTCCTTGCCCGCTTGGTGCCCAGGGGGCCAGCTTTTGGAGCAGTCCCATGCTCACGGGGACCCCCCCCGAGGTGAGGAATGGTGCCAGCCTCTGCGTGAGGCTCTCACGGGGCTCTTGGGCTGCTGATGTATGTTGCCCAAAGGTGCCAGGATAACTGAGTGGCCCATGTTCTGGGGACACCGTCTGTCCCTCAGCTCGTGGTCTGAGCGGTGAAGGGGTGCCAGCAGAGCAGCCAGCCTGACCAGGGTGGCGGGTGGCTGCAGGGACCTGCTGCAGGAGCAGCATCGCTGTCGCGGTGGGCTCGGGGGGGGTCCTCGGTGCACAGTCTTGTGCCAAACACATCCTGTCAAACATCACGCAGAGCCGAGAGGCACCATGGAAACCTCTGCCATCAGCCAGAGCCCTGCAGGAGGTTATTTCCCCACTGTCCCCAGCACTGCTCCTTCCCCTTCTGTTCTGCAAAACGTCAAATCTGCTTTCAACCATTTTCCATCCATGTGCAGGTGCGTTTGCTGCTGCCCAAGCCCCACGGGGCTGCGGCTCCAGGCTGGAGTTGGAGTTTGGACTGTCCCGTGTGTGGGATCGGGGAGCCCTGGGCTGGGGGGTCTCTGCTGAGATGCTGCCACAGCTTTGATCCTTTTCTTATCAACACCACTGGGTGTGACAGAAATGGATTTGCTTATGGGCTATCTCTGCTCATCGTGACTTTTTGACATAGGGCTGAGTGGAAGCACAGGGCACGGGTCCAGGTTTGCTGTTGTAGGGCCACTGGAAGGCTGCTGCCTGCTCAACTGCTCCCCAGGAGTAGGAAAAAATGTTGCAAACACTTTGGTTGGGGGAAAAAAAAGAGAATGAATCGAAAGGACTGGGTGGGTTTTGCTAAATCCAAGAGGAGAAGGTGGCTGGGAGTGACTCAGAAGGGAGCTGAAGGGAGAAGTGAGTTCCCTGCCGGGTGGCTGGTGACGAGCTCTCAGAAGGGCTAGGCAGGGAAATAGTCTTGGCGCTGGGCTGCAGGGTGGGTATTGGCAGGGCAAGAGAGCCCGGAGCGAACACATGAGTGGCGAGTGAGTGAACTGGAGAGGAGCGAACTAGAAATGCCTCCCGAGGCGGGATGGCGGAGCACGAGGGAAATAACAGGTCAGGGAAGAGCTTGGTGTTGAATACATGTTGGAAGTGGTTGGAAAGGAGATGATCAGTGTGAGGGTGATGGAAGTGGGGTGACCATACTGGAGGTGATGGGAGTGGGGCTGATGGGTGTGGGGAAGGTCAGTGTGGGATGACAAGGCTGGGGGTGGTGGGAATGGGGAGACCAGATTGGAATTGACTGGTGTGGAGATGGTGGGAGTGGGGTTACCAGGTTGGACCTGGGCATGCTGGAGAGCTGGGTGGGGAGGAACCTAATGAAGTTCAGCAAGGGCAAGTGTAGGGTGCTGCACCTGGGGAGGAATAACCCCACGCACCAGGACAGGTTGACGGCTGCCCTGCTGGAAAGCAGCTCTGTGGAAAGAGACCTGGGAGTCCTGGGGGACAACAGGATGACCATGAGCCAGCAATGTGCCCTTGTGGCCAAGAAGGCTAATGGCATCCAGGGGTGCATCAAGAAGAGTGTGGCCAGCAGGTGGAGGGAGGTCATCCTCCTCCTCTGCTCTGCCAAGGGGAGGCCACAGCTGGAGTACTGTGTCCAGTTCTGGGCTCCCTGGTTCCAGAAGGACAGGGAACTGCTGGAGAGAGTCCAGCGGAGGCTAAGGAGACAATCAGGGGACTGGAGCATCTCTGTGCTGAGGAAAGGCTGAGAGCCCTGGGGCTGTTCAGCTGGAGAAGAGCAGGCTGAGAGGGGATCTCATCAGTGCTCAGCAATAGCTAACGGGCGGGTGTCAGGAGGATGGGGCCAGACTCTTCTCAGTGGTGCCCAGCGACAGGACAAGGGGTAACGGGCACAAACTTGAGCATAGGAAGTTCCACCTAAACATGAGGAGGAACTTCTTTCCTGTGAGGGTGGCAGAGCCCTGGCACAGGCTGCCCAGAGAGGTGGTGGAGTCTCCGTCTCTGGAGACATTCAAACCCCTCCTGGACGCGTTCCTGTGCCACCTGCTCTGGGTGACCCTGCTCTGGCAGGGGGCTGGAGGAGATGATCTCCAGAGGTCCCTGCCAACCTCAGCCATACTGTGATTCTGTATTTGGGGGGTGCTGAGAACTGTTTGGCTCGTGGCAGGCAGAGTGAGGGCTGGCGGGGAGCCCTGCCTGCTCCCCGGCGGTGCTCCTCGGTGGAGGGCTGGGAGGATGGATCCAGCTCAGCTGCCTCCTCCTGGGGCGGGGACCGTGGGGAGCAGGTCTGGGGGCTCTTGGACTCGTCTGCAGGGCCGGGGCTGGAGTGAATTGAAATCCTCAGGTGCAGGAAAGTCCCTGCAGCTCATGGTGAGGAGCATGACAGTGGTTTTGATTTTAGCAGAGTTTAAGTTTCTGCTTCAAAATGAAAGTACCCGGCGCTCCCAGCTGTGGGGAGCACAACCTCCCAGCACGTCCCAACCACCACCACACAGCGGAGGGGCCCGATCCAGCACCCGTGGCTGTGTCCAGGGCAGTGGACTGGCCGCTGGACCATACTGGAGCTGGTTTATCTACCTGGGGTTTTCCCACCTTCAGCCAATCCATCCCGCAGCCCGAGGGATCCCTGCCAGAGTGTGCTGCCCAGGAGGGACAGATGGACATCCCGCGGGTGGGATCTGGGGAGGTGACTAGGTGCATCCACGGCCGTTTCCCCAAGGGCCCATGTTTGTGGTGCGGTGGCCAGGCAGGCCTGTGCTGGCCCACAGGCGAGTGCTGCCAAGGGTTTGTTACCTCTGTAAAATCCCGTGTTCCCTTCCTCGCCCCGCCACAGCCAGGCTGGCAGCGGCACTGCTTCCCCGGTGGCACCTTCCCAGGACACACGTCCCACTCGGGCTCTGTCCCGGGACCCCGGCTGGTGGCACAGCCTGGCTCGGCTGCCCTCGGAGCCCAGACTGGGGGGGATCTTAGTCTGGGGGGAAGCTTAGTCTGGGGGCTAATCCCAGCCTGGGGGCTAATCCCATCCTCAGGTCTAACCTCGGGCCACTTGCTGATCCCAGCCTGGATGCTGATCCCAGCGGAGTTAAACCAGGGTGCTGAGCCCAGCTCCAGTGCTCAGCCCAGCCCAGCCCAGCCTGGGGCTGAGCCCTGCTAGGCCCAGCCTGCAGGGAAGCTGCTGTGCCTGGCTCCGGCCACCGCTGTGGGACAGGTGACAGCCCAGCCCGGCTGCGGGATGCACGCCCAGGATTGGGGGTTTTCCCCCAAAACCTGCAGGCAGCCTGGGTCCTGGCCCAGCAGGAAGAAGCACAGGCAGCAGTGCGGGCAGCAGTGCGGGCAGCAGCGAGGGCAGCAGTGTGGGCAGCAGCGAGGGCAGCAGTGTGGGCAGCAGTGCAGGCAGCAGCGTGGGCAGCAGTGCGGGCAGCAGCGAGGGCAGCAGTGCGGGC
>VYZM01007490.1:291241-321995 GCA_013398915.1 Dromas ardeola | reverse complement strand
ATATTCCCGTTTTCTGCTGCAGCTTCTATTCTCACCCCAATTAAAGCAGCAGGCACTGCCTGGCAGGATGGGGGGAGTCACACCTCCTCCTGGCTTTGCCCCCATGCTCGCTGTGGTTGCCCAGGACAAGGGGCCAGGCTCCAAAATCCTGTTCCTGTGCTGGGGAGCCTGCTCTTGGCTTGGTAAAGACAGTCTCTGCCCTGGACAACCTGCAGGCTAGACAAGCTTCTTGGGCTGGAGCTGCTCAAGTTTACATTTTTCTGCAACTATGTCCACTAAACCTTTTTTTTTTTTTTTGCTTTAGTAAATAAAAAGTGATGGGTCTGGTGCAGCCCTACAGCCTTAGGCATGTCTCTCGCGGAGCACCATGCCGGCTGGGATTGCAGGGGTTGCCACGGGGCACTGAGCTGGGTGGCACCTCGTCACCCCCAGCCCGGCTCCAGAGACCAAGCTCATCCTGCTGAGCTTCAACCGCTGCTTCTGGGCAGGGGGTGTGAATCCTGCCCTTGTGGCGTGGATTTAAGGCTGAGCTTGAGAAGGGACACCTGCATCTGGCCACTGCCCCGGGTGATGGATGGTGAGCGTGCGAGAGGGCTGCTCTGTGTCTCTGGAGGGTTAGCTGTGATGAAGTGCTCCCAGCCTCAGCGCAGCTGGAGGAGAGGGGAGTCTGGCCTGCAGGGAGCTGTGTCTCGAGGATGTGGCTCTGCTCCCCAGCTCCTTCGCTCCCACCACACCACACCCTGGACTAGGCAGAGGTGCAGGCGGGATGCCCCAGTGCCTCAGAAGATTCTGCCCTCTACCAGGAGGCCTGGCATGCTGACAGGGAAGGGCAGGTAGCGCGCAGATGGTATCTGGCTCCAGCTGGGGAAGGCAGCGCATCCCCTGGGGGCCTCCGCCTTGCACCGCAGGCAGACTTGGGTTCCCAGATAAAAATAGAAGCTGAAACATGAGCCCAACTTCCCCGGCTGACGCTGTCCCCACCCAGCTCTGCTGCTGCACGGTCCCGGGGGCACCAGCCCGTGTCACCCCCAGGACTGCCTGGGGAGGGCAGAGGAGGCGGCATCAGGGATGTGGGTGAGGATGCTCATGGACCAGATGGTCATGAAGGAGCAGAGCCACAGAGCCACCTGGCCCAGGGAGGCCTCGGCCATTTGTATGGGGCTGAAAACTGCCCTGGGGAAAAGCGGAGAGCTTTGGGGACACAGCTTCCAGCCAGACACGGCTTTGAGGGCTCAGTACAGCAACAAGGGGAGAAACTCTGCCATACGTTATACAGATGGTCCTAGGACCTCAACCAGAGGAGGGACAGCTGCCAGGGGAAGCCAGGAGGAGCAGGAATACGGGTAGCTGTTGTCTTAATACATAACAAAGATCATTTCCTAAAGCTTGCCTAGCACCAGGAGAGGAGGACGGAGCCCCCGGTACGGCTGCATGTCCAGCTGGGAGGAGGGTGCAGCAACGGAGCCGAGGCTTTGCCTGCTGCACTGGGGTTTCGTGGGACCTGGGCCAGGCAGGAAACTCAGCTTCCAGCAGGGCCAGCATGCATTTGGGTGACGAAGAGCAGTGCCGTGCCTGACTGTTAATGATCTGAGCGTTGGACTTGTCTATAGAAAGAAAAGCTTTGGTCTTTTGCAGTCTCCAGGGCTCAGACTCTCATGGTCAGAAAATGTGTCTCCATGACCCTTTCCACTTCTGGTGCCAAAATGAGATGCTCCTGAAGGTCTGGAGGATGCTTGGTAGCCAGATTTCCACCTGCATTTTAGTTCTTGTGTGAGACCCTTTCAAATATGAGCTGGCGGGACATGGACCCTCACTCCGTTTCCAGCACTGGGGGGAGTTCAGAGCTCGGGTTGGGTTGGGTTTTCCAGCCCTCATGTTCACCAACCTCCAGCATCCTCCAGCCAAGGGCTGGGCTCTCACCTCCAGCTGGGCAGAAGTCAGTGGCATGATGAAGAGGAGCAGCAATGAGCTGCATTGCAGGCATGTGGGCAAGTTAACCCTTCCCCTGCCGTGGTGCAGACACCCTTGGGATGGTTCAGGAGCAGACTGGCACAGGAGGTGTGTGCCCTGGAGCAGCATGGTGCATGTTTGCACACCCAGGAGGGGTTAACCCTAACCCCAAGGTGGATGTAAAGCACATTTATGCGGGTAGAAAGGCAGCGTGCTGGCATAGGGCTGGAGGAGCAAAGGCAGCAGTGGTCGGGCAGGGAGGAGGGTGGGAAGGGATGGTTCATCCACTGGCCCCCGGCAGCTCCTGGCACAGAGCTCATCCTAAAAAAAAGGCTTTGGGGATGCTCCGTAACCTCATTATAATGCAGTTATAACTTTAACTTTGTTGTTAAACTTTTTGTAAGTGCTGGGAGCCTGTCCCGGAGCAGCACCCTGCTGTATAAAAAGGGCTTGCGGCTATGGTGAAGGTTGGGTCAAGGGTGCTGTGGCAGCTCCAGCTTTTTGGAGGGGCTCAGCCCCCATCTCGGCAGCTCACAGCCCAGCTGGGAGGAAAAATGAGCGAGTGAGACATGAGATGTCTGAAAGGCAGCTGGAGGAGACAGAGGGACCCGAGGGGGGGATGTGTGCAGCAGGAGGGGGGGTTGAGCATCATTTTTTTTTCCCCTGGGAAAATCAGCTTTGCATGTGGGTTTAGGTGTAATGTCGGGTGAGATTCTCATCACTGCAAAGGCCTTGAGGTACCGAAAAGGGCTTTCGGTGTCGCTGACGATTAGGCACCGATTACCCAAGGCAGCGTGACGGCGAGGCGGCAGCGGGATGGGGTTTGTGGTCAGGGACCTGCAGCGCTCGAGGGAGCGCGTGTGCACTGAGAAGCAGAAATCACAAAACCCTCTCCCGTCCCTGCCGGATGCTGAGACCTCTCCGGCACCTCCACGCGTTATCCGGGATGTGCTTGTGCTTCTTCTCCTCTCCCCCCACCCCTGCCCTTCTCCAGGGGAGTTGACGAACCCCTCCAACCCCAAAATCACATTCTTTTCTCTCACTTGGAACAGCTGCAAACTGGCAGGTGAAAATGGAGAGGGGAGTTACCCCAAAAGGGAGCCAGCAGGAGCTGGGGGGCCCCAAAAGGAGGCAGCAGGATCTGGGGTGCCCATGGAGCCTCCAGGGCTCCATCGTCTCTGGCCACTTTTGTGCCCTGGGGCTGACCCCCCATTTTTGCTATCTCCCCAATCTTGTCAACAGAAGAGCTCCGCTAATTTGCCCCTTTCAGCGCCCGTGGTTCGTGCTCCCAGACAAGCGAGGCCCTTCTAGCTGTCAGGTGAGCTTTTCCCAGAGCTTATGCAAATGATACTAATTAAAGGCATTCTTATCTGTTCGATTTCCCACACCTTTTGCCTCCGAGGGGGATAGAAAACTTCATGTTTTACTCTGTATTTCGTGGCAGTCAGAAGGACTGCCTAGGGAAAGCGTTGGGAAATGCAGCAGGTCACTCCTGATGAGAAGAGCTGGCTTATGCAAGTGTTGAAACACTTTATTATGCATGAGAAACCTTCCAGAAATGGATGACTAATAGCAAAGCGGGAGCAGAGAAAGCAGTGGGAACGCTGTACCAGGCTGGCATGGGATCCCATGTCATCTTACCAGCTTAGCAGGGTTGGGCTAGGTCAGCACTTGCCTAAGAGACCTCTCAGAGTACCTGGCTGGCGATGAGGGAAGTGATGTTAATGATTCAATAAACGGAGCCCTTCCCTCTTTGTGAACCAAAATGCCCCTGTGCGATGCCAGGAACCCACCAGCAGCCCCATGTTTCTACTGGCACCATGTTACTGAGCTTGGATGGCCATAAAAATGTGGGTGCTCATTGTGCAGGCAGGTCTGGTGGAGGATGCCCAGCATTCCCATGTGGGACCATCACAGCCCATCTCCCAGCACGGCTCTCGCTCTGTTCTTGGCAGACAGGGCTGCCCAGGAGTCGGTGGCCGTTCAGGACCGTTGCGTGCACCAAGAGCCACAGCTCCCCAGAAGGACCGGGTTAACACATCCATGCGCGCCATCTGCTGCCGGGGTGGGCTTGCTGGTACCCAAGGACAGACATTAGACCATTTATAACAGGGCAGGAGCAGCAAACGTGCACCTTTACGATTCCCAGATACTGGTGATAAGAAGGTCAATGAGAAAAGCTCTTGGCATAAAGGGGAAGGGAAACAGCCGAGCCAGCCGCTTTCTGAAAATCCCCGTGGAGGTGCGGCTGTCCCAGGGGCCACGCTCGCCGCCTTGGCTGGCCTTGGCACCTCCAGGGTGTGGGAAGCTCTGCCCGGTCAAATTGCTGAGGTTTCTGCTTTTTGTGCAAGGAACTTGAAGGCGCTGCAGGGCAGAGAGGAGTGGGGCCCACGGCATTGCTGGAGGAAGAGGAGAATGTCTGAAGGTCCAAGCTGTGAGTGCAGCAAGGAGGAGCTGGAGACTTGGTAAAAGCGTGTGAAAATATACACGTGGGCAGATGAGCGTGATCAGCTCCTGGCTTGTGTTTGGAATTTGCAAGGTTGTTACCTGGTTTTCTTTCACTGTCCTTCTCACCATCTCCCTCCGTTCTGGGCGCTTTCTGCGTGATGGGCAGGCGCTCTGCTGGAGGCAGACCTGTCTGCCTGTAACTCCTGGACTTGGAGCCTGCACGTGGACAACCTGTGCTGGGGAAATAGCTAGCTGAGCCTGAGCAGCCTGCGTGCCTGTTCTGGGGAGGTTTCTAGTTTCAATAAGTCCCTGAAAGAAACTTTTGGATGATCAAGGACTGTGCTTTCACAACCAAAATGAGACTTGCAACCTCCATCTGGAGGAGTGGCCCTTTCACCGGGTGATACCCATCTCCGAGAGAGGGAAAGAAAGGAAGGGAAGAGGGTAGGCGGTGTGTAGGAAAAGAGGTATCACTCCAGGTGGCTGTTGGATAGTCCTGTGATATGGCGAGCAGAAGACGCCCAAGGAATTGTCCTGACATGAGCTGCCCTGAATTGCCCCAAAGAGTTCACGCCTGGCACTGTTGTCCTTTACAGCTCATTTTGATACACTGAGGATTTCCCAAGCCAGAAGCTCTCCAGGCAGAGGGTTGTGTCTCACCAGTAAAACCCCTGCCAAGGAGATCCCTCAGTGACACTGGTGCGTGACGTTCGTCAGCAGAGCAGACAGAAGGAGCCCTGCGAGCCCAAGGACCATTTCGGGGCCAGCTCCTCTGGGCAGAGCTCAGCATCACCAAGGTGACGCTTGGAGCACTTTGGAGATGCAGCTTTCAGGGGTATCATAGGAAGGAGCAAAACTGACTCCACTGCTGTCTGAACTGCTCATCTGCCACATGTGTTGGGCACCAGCCTGTGGACCTGGGTGCACATCACCCTCTTCGGTCACGCTCACACTGGCTCCCCAGGCCCTTTTGGAGTCCCAGAAGGTTTGGCTTTTGTTGTCTGCTGGACTTGAGTTTTCTTTGAGCTTCTCGGCTTCCTGCGTGGAGGCCCAGAACGGGGATGGGATGCTAAGATGGCCCCGGCGCTCCAGGCTGAAGCATCCAGTCCCTCGAGTCCCGGGAGGTTCGTGCGTCACTGATGGTGAAATCCCCACCCAGGAGGGCTGGGAGAGGCAGGGATCGTCCTAAACAAAAACAAGCCACCCGACAGGCTGACAGTATTGCAAAAGGACGTTTCACCTGCCTTGTCCTCCTCAGCCGTGCAGGCTGGGAGAGCCTCATGCAGCAGCTGCCCATGTGGCTGGGGTGGCTCAGGCTGGGGACAAGCACCTCGCCAGGCTCAGGGACCACAACAGCACAGAGATCCACGCCAGCTCTCCTGCTGTGGCATCACGGAGAATGGCTTGAGAGCAGCCCCAAGGAGAAGGACTTGGAGGTGCTGGTGGACGAGAAGCTCAACATGAGCCAGCAATGCGCGCTCGCAGCCCAGAAAGCCAACTGCATCCTGGGCTGCATCAAAAGAAGCGTGGCCAGCAGGACGAGGGAGGTGAGACCCTCTGCTCCGCTCTGGTGAGACCCCACCTGGAGTGCTGTGTCCAGCTCTGGAGCCCTCAGCACAAGAAGGACATGGAGCTGTTGGAGCGGGGCCAGAGAAGGCCATGAAGATGATCCGAGGGCTGGAGTCCCTCTGCTGTGAGGACAGGCTGAGAGAGTTGGGGGGGTTCAGCCTGGAGAAGAGAAGGCTCCGGGGAGACCTTAGAGCCCCTTCCAGTCCCTGAAGGGGGCTACAGGAAGGATGGGGAGGGACTCTGGATGAGGGAGTGTCATGATAGGACACAGGGTAACGGCCTCAAACTGAAAGAGGGGAGATTCAGATTAGATATTAGGAAGAAATTCTTTACTGTGGGGGCGGTGAGCCCCTGGCCCAGGTTGCCCAGAGAAGCTGTGGCTGCCCCATCCCTGGAGGGGTTCAAGGCCAGGTTGGACGGGGCTTGGAGCAACCTGGGCTGGTGGGAGGTGTCCCTGCCCAGGGCAGGGGGTGGCACTGGGTGGGCTTTAAGGTCCCTCCCAACCCAAACCATTCTGTGATTCTGTGATCACAGTGAGACATGACATCACAGTCCCGGTCCAATGACATCACTCCTCCTAATCCCATGTCACAGCTCTCGGTGGTGACATCACAGAGCAGGCTGGGCTGCAGAGTGTTCCTCTGGGTGCGGTGGATGCTGGCACAAGGTCCCGGGGCAGGAGCACATGGCTTCAGGGGTGACAGTGCCTGGCACCGGGGTATGACACCTCGGTCAGGATGCCCAGACGGGCACAGGGAGAGGGGACAACCGTGAGGGACCACAGCAGGGAACACAGAGATGAATCATACCCGCTCCTTATCCTTGATGTGGACGTGGCGAGCAGAGCCTGGGGAGGCAGGAGGAGATGTCACAGCCGTCCCCTGTGATGTCTCTGCCCAGGCACTCTCCTCGCCTCAGGACAGGGCCATCAGAGCAGGCTGTGTTCCCTGGCTTTGCCCATCCGGTGGCACGCGTGCCATGCGGGGGCACCCAACGCCTTCCCGGGAAGGGGCTGATTCACACGGGGTGCTGGAAGCCGGGCTGCCGTGGGAAAGCGCGCCCGCCATGGCTCCCGAGCGCCGGTATTGCTTCAGCGGGGGTGCAGCCAAGATCCATTTCACAGAGGGCAGAGCAGATCTAGGCTGGGATTTACCAGTGACTAAGCATGTGCTGGCAAGGGCTGCCCCAGCGTGAGAAAGGCAGCGCTGCTCCTCCTCCGAGGTGTGCCCGCTGCTGCCCTGCCACCCGCAGCCCTCGGGGCACCCCGCCGTGCGATGGGACCATGGGTGCCGGTGGTCGAGGCGGTGCTACGGGGTGTGCGGGAGCTGCAGCCACCCGGCCCCCTCCTCCCAATCCAAACTCCCCCCTTCTCTCCCCCGTGGCCCAGCCGGCCGTGTGGACAGGCAGGACGGCGTGACCAACGTCATCCCCAGGACAGGGCTGGGGCGCGTGGGTCAGAAGCTGCCACCCCCACCCTGAGCTGGTCACAGGGGCTGGGGGGGCCCCGAGATGTTGCGGGGGAGAAGCCAAACCCTTCGCTGTCAGGTTGTAGCTGCTCGCAGTGGCCGCACCCCCAGGCAGTGTCCCCGGGTGCCCCCATCTCCTTCTGTCTCACCGCCACAAAGATTTTTGCCCTGACATCCACCCCACTTCATGGTGGCCACAAGTGATCCTGCCACGATGGAGCTGGGGAAACCAAACCTTCCCAAGGAGGAAAAACCCATCCCTTCCCCAGCATGGCTCCCCACTTCCCTACCCTTAAAACAAAAGCCAGACCCATGCAAAAAACTGCTCCACCCCCCCGGGCAGTGACATTGAGATGCAGAAGGCCGTGGGGAGCCGTGTCCCCAGGCACGAGCTCAGCATCGAGCCCAAGGCCACCATCGGCCCCTGCACAGCAGCCACTCAGCCTGGCCTGTCGAGGCGGCAGGCTGCCCCATTCACTTTGTCTCTTCTGATGGCTCATTTTGGCAAGGCATTACAAAAAAATTAATTGCAGTTTTTTATTACAGCTAATTGGCACTGCTGCTAAGTGGCTTATCTGGCTCCTGCGCCTGCCCCATGTTGTTGGGAAGCTGGCGCTGGCGAAGGCCTGGAGGCTGGGGAGAGATGGCATGGGGCACAGAGCCTTGCGGCAAGTGTCTGGCAGCCCTGGGCAAGTGGAAAATGCCAGGCTGCCCCTGGGCTGCCGGGGCATAGCTGGCCCAGGGAGGTGGTTGCCCCTAGTTTACGATGATGATGAATTTTAGAGGAGCAGAGAAATTTGACCAATGTTGCTCCATGCCCCCGAGTGGGAGCAGGAGCCCATGCCTGGCACGCTGGCACCGCTGCCCAGACACCATGGCGTGCTCCAGACTGCCAGTGCCGGGCATTAGGGTGGGTTTGGTGTTTGTGACGGAGGGGAGGTGAGCCCATGCCCACACAGGGTGCATGTCTGTGCCTGGCAGGGAGGGCTGGGGAGGAGGGGGCTGTTTGCCCCTGCGCCCATCCTGGGTGGCAGCTCAGTGTGTCACCCAGCTGAGCAACCTCCCACCAGCCCAGGTTGCTCCAAGCCCCGTCCAACCTGGCCTGGAATATTTCCAGGGATGGGGCAGCCACAAATCTCCCTTCTTCCAGTTTGAAGCCATTACCCCTCATCCTATCACTACACGCCCTTGTAAAAAGGCCCTCACCATCTTTCTCGTAGGCCCCCTTCAGATACTGGAAATCTGCTCTAAGGTCTCCCCGGAGCCTTCTCTTCTCCAGGCTGAACCCCCCCAGCTCTCTCAGCCTGTCCTCCCACCAGAGGGGCTCCAGCCCTCCCAGCATCTCCGGGGCCTCCTCTGGCCCCGCTCCAACAGCTCCGTCTCCTTCTGCTGTTGGTGCCCCAGCGCTGGAGGCAGCACTGCAGGGGGGTCTTACAGAGCGGAGCAGAGGGGCAGAATCCCCCCCTTGCCCTGCTGCCCACGCTGCTGGGGATGCAGCCCACACTGCAGGGGGGTTCTGGGCTGCCAGCGCATGTTGGTGGCTCACGGCCAGCTTTTCACCCCCCAGCACCCCCAAGTCCTTCTCCTCAGGGCTGCTCTCAAGCCATTCTCCGCCCAACCTGTATTGGTGCCTGGGATTGCCATGACCCAGGTGCAGGACCTTGCACTTGGCCTGGTTGAACTTCATGAGGTTCGCACGGGGCCACCTCTCCAGCCTGTGCAGGTCCCTCTGGATGGCATCCTGCCCCTCCGGTGTGTCAACTGCGCCACACAGCTTGGTGTTGTCGGCAAACTTGCTGAGGGTGCCCTCGATCCCACTGTCCATGTCGCCAATAAAGATGTTAAATAGTACCGCTCCGTGTACCGACCCTTGAGGAACATCACTCGTCACTGCTTGCCAATTGGACATTGAGCTGTTGACCGCAACTCTTTGAGTGCAACCATCCAGCCAGTTTCTTATCCACCAAGTGGTCCATCGGTCAAATCCAGGGGATTGCTGCAAAATTCCATTTTAAAAGTGATGCAGCAGCTTCCACGTCATTTGGGTGCTTTCAAGATCGCACCTTGTCCGTCTCTGCCTGTCTGTGCTGCTGCTCCGTGGGGCTGGAGCAGCGCAGTTTCAGGGCCCAGCGCCCGGTCATCCATTTATGGCCAAATCATGCCCGGGCTGGGGACTGTGTGCTGGTGGAAATAATCTCCTCCTGCTGCAGGGCAGAGCCGGGACATGGTGGCGAGCTCATTTTCAAACAAATTATCCTCCCCCCGGCGTCCTTCAGGCAGCTGTGTGGGAAGAAGGGGCATCGTTGCACCTCGCCATGAACCCAGCACTGCTCCAGCTAACATGCCGCAAACCAGCAGAGCCGCCGCGGGCCCGCTCCGATGCTCGGTCAGGAGGTGGAAAAACCTTTCTGGTTTCAACAGGCTTTGGAGCAAAGCCCCAGGCAGGGAACTTGTTCTGGTCGGTGAAGTTATGCACCTCTCTCCCTGCTTGCCTTGGGTGCAGCGTGCTCAAAACGCTCCGCAAGCAGAAAACAGCCCCTAAAAACAAATAGCTGACGAAAGGTGTTGCGGCACATCCCAGCACCCAGCTCCCGTCCAAGCAGGGATGGGGAGAGGAGAGCGAAGCTGTCAGGGAGCCGGCTGCGATGCTCCCAGGGAGGTTTAGTGCCGACAGCTTCTGGACGAGCACGTTCGGCTGCCGGCTGCACCCTGGGCTCAGCCCGAGGTGCCCGCTGCAGGTGCTCCTTGGCGGTGGGGTCTGGGGGCTCCTTGAGGGGTTTTGGGTCCCCAAGGGCCAGCACGCGCTGCGTGCAGGCACTCCGAGCCCTCTCTGGGTGCGTTCTGGCAAACCAAAGGTGGGGTTAGAAACCGTGACTCGGCATTCATGGTGCCGCGGCAGAGCCAAGTGGAGCAGAACCAGCCGAGACCCCAGCGTGTCTCAGGGTCCATGGCCATCCTCCATAGCTCCTATGAGACAAGAGAGAACAAGCCTTGAATCCTCAGCCCAAACTTTGGGTGTCTGCTTGATGTTTTACAGCAACCTCAGCTTCTGGTGTTTTCTGGTATGGTGTAGGTCTGCTGGGGGCGGGCAGTGGCACCGGCAGCCTGGCATAAAGATGTGGCTAAGCACCATAAAGATGGAGTGCCTCTGGAGAGGAAGTTCCTGTGGCTTGTGAACCCCAAGACTTGTGCCTGGTGCCATTCTCCAACCCCCTTCAGTGGGACAGGACTTGCCCCAGTTTCCCCCTGCCACAATGCTTGCGACTGGGGGCTGCCCAGCCTCTGCCGGGGGTGCCCGGTGCGGGGCTGTGTGCTGTGGGCAGGCAGGAGCTGCCCGGGGAGCACGGCTGCCATCTCACCGACCGCCCCCTCTCTCTTCTTCCAGGTGTGCAACTGCGACAAGTACCTGAAGGTCACAAGGGAGAGGATGAGGCAGCTGGTGGAGGGCAGCAGGCAGGCGCCGGGGGACGGTGGCGCAGGTAAGTGGGTGGGCGACAATGGCTGGGAGTGACGCTCCGACCCCAGCCCCCTCCCACCTGGGACTCGCTGCCCTGGGGCTGGTGACCTGGGCATCTCTCAGAGGGGGAATGAGGTCGTCTGCCACCATCCTGCAGCTGGATGCAGACCCGCAGAGCTCTTCCAAGCCCCCTTTGTGCCTGGCTGGGCTTGTGCACACCAAGCACGGCTCCCAGCCCACCCCCGGCTGCCCCGTGCTGCCCTGCGAGGCACTGCGCTGCGTCGCCCATGGGATTGCCCAGCCCGGGGTGTTTGGTGACATGCCAGCAGTGGCTCAAGTGACAGCCTCAGGCCGTCGCCGCCTGACATGGAAAACTCGGCTTGGGCTGTGAAATGCCTCCCGGCTGGCGCTGCTAATGGGGCCCTTCTTGCCTGCACGGTGGCTCCTGAACTAGGCCAGGCTGCAGCAGGAGTGACTCGGTGCCGCCTGCCTGGCGAAGCTCCGGCGGGGCTCCGGCAGGCTCAGGGTGGGGGGAAGGCTCCTCCATTGACCCCCACAGACTCCTCCCCACAGTGAGCCGTGTTTTGGTGGTGACACTGGCACACCAGGATGAAAACGTGCCCCTCTCGCTGCTCCGACCCAGCCTGGGCTCTGCCGCCGGCCCTTGCAGGCATCACTTGCCGTGCCTCAGTTTCCCCATCTGCTCGATAGGAGAGAGCAGCGCAAAGCAGCAGCTGCCGGGTGCTCCCGGCCGGCTGTGGCTTTGCTGGGAACCACACGTGTGGCTCTGGGGATGAGGGACCTGGTGGGGCGGCTTTTCCCTTGGTGCAGGCAGCCTGGGAGTGCTGCGCTTCCCGAAAGGCCGGGGCATCCTCCCCAGCGGTTTCTCTGGTGAGGACACTCACTGTGTGTGTACCCAGCGACCAGCTGGGCCTGTTCAGCCAGTTCGAGTGTATGGGAAATAGAAATGCTGTGGTTTGCGTTCAGCCATGTGAGCGGTTTCCCCTTCCTTCTTCAGGACGGGGATGGTGGAGCTGCGGGTCTCGCGCGGGACCATTGCTCCTCCACGCAGACTCTTCAGGGACCACTGTGCTCTACCCTTTACACTGTGTCTGCAGCACCCCATGTCCCCGTTGTGCCATGCAGCCTCTCGCCAGGTCCCCCGTGTCCCTGAGGGAGGTTCATGGGGAAGGACCTCTGTCTGCTGGGCCAGGTGGGAACCCTGCACCAGACACGTCGGGCACGACCCTGTCAGGGAGCATCCTCCGATGGGGAGCATCCTCCAGCACGGAGCGGTCGGGGACCAAAGATGCTACAACATCCTCAGAGGGCTGGTGTTTTGCTGCAAGGGAGACATAAAATAGAAGGTGTGATTCCTGTGCAAGCAGACATTGCTGGGCAGGTGGCACCTGAGCCTAAGCGAAGACCCCTGGGGACTTGCCAGGGAGGTCCCCTGTGCCCTGGGGCTTTGGCCACCCTGGGGTTTCCATTTCTATTTATATTCTGCCGGGGGCTGCTGGGGTTGCGAACATCCGCATGAGCTCAACTAGGTTGTCCCCAAAATGTCCCACTTTGGGTCAAGTTTTGCAGAAGAGAAACAGGGGAAGGGCGTGATGACAAATGTCCTGCCATCGCTTGGTGGGGACAGTGGTGGCAGTGGGATGGGATGGGCAGCCAGAGAAGTGGGTTCATAAGGAAAATCTCAGTTATTCCCTGATTTCCTTCGCGTTTTCCTTCTGGAGAGGGCTGGTGGCAGGGACCTGCTCTGCCCTCGGCCATGGCCGAATGCATGACATGGGGGGCTCAGCACCCACAGCCCCCAGCTGCTCACCCGCACTGGGACTGGCCTCTGCTCCATGACTCCAGCCCAGGCCGTGTCATCTCATTCACGCCACTGTGTGGGGATTAACGCCCAGGATTGTTGCCAGATACTGCTGCTTGGCAAGAAAATGCCCTTTCCCTGCTTCTGCTTCCCAGGCCAGGAGGGAGCCTGCTCCCATGGGGTGTCACCTCTCCGGGGAGCGGCAGGCAGGCGCAGCGGGCGCCACGGATGCTGGGGCAACCATCAGCTGAGGACGGGGATGGATCCTTCAGGACCAACCCTTGACATAAGCCTGCACCTGCCCAGGTGCTCCCAAGTCCCGGGGTCCTGCAGACAGCCCGGGGCTGCTCATGTTTTGGCTGCTGCATTTGGCTCCCAGATTTTTATGGCAGAGCTTCCAAGTGCTGAAAGGCAAATTATTCATCCTGTAACAGCTCACTCCAACTTGGACCTAGGACTTTCCCAGGTTTTAGGGAACATTTTCCCTGACACAGCCACATTTGCCCTGCATGAGGGCTTTGATGGAAGTGCTGGAAATAGTTTCAAGCCCGGACAGCTTTGCCCCACGATGCCTTTTCCCAGCGGGATGCTCTGAGCTGCTCAGGTGCCTGGAACGGGCAGGGGATGGGGCAGAGAGGGGCAGCAGGGCTGTGGGTCACCACATGGCACGGGATCTCGCTGGAGGCCGTTGGCAGCGTGTGGGCTCCCAAATGTCCCAGGGGGATGGGATGTGTCACAGGCTCTTGTCTGGCCTGGGGAAGCCTCTTGCTTACTCAGTGTGGTAAAACCAGCTGGCACAGAGCCCGGTGCTCAGGGGATGCTCTGCCAGATGAAATCCGGTCCCTGGGAAAGGCGAGGATGGAGCACATTTGATCTGGTAAGGATTTGCCAAACAGAAAAGGCTGTTTTAATCATAAAATCACCCCTTGCCATCTGAAACATTTTGCAAAACATGAAAACAACTGGTCCTTCGCCCTCAGACCGGGCAAGCCCATGCATTTAGACTCTCTTCCCTCTGGGGAACAGTGGGCTAACGGGGGCATCTTCACATCTGTCCCCACGCAGGGCAGGGATGGGGACCAAGGAGCTGCAGGGCAGGGCTGGGACTGGGGGCTTCAGTGGTGAGACCGGCCAGAAACGCCCCCCGGGCTTGGCTGGGTCATGCTCTGCCAGCTTGCCCTCTTCGGAAGAATTTCGCTTGCTCATATGAAAAACCACTGCCATGCTGGGAAGCCAGGGACGTTTTTGTGGCTGCGGGTTGGCAGAGCTCTGCATGTACCCACTGACAGCGGTGTTGTGCCGAACGCTTCCCAGGAGGGAGCCAGGGACCATTCGGTGCCCCTGCCCAGTGCCGGGTGCAGGACCCGGCAGGGTTTTCCCCCACAGCGGGGCGGGGAGATGATGGCAACTGAAGGTGCCTCTTGCCTTGAGCACATCCGCCCTCCTCCACCCTGGGAATGTCTTAAGATCGTGGCCAGGCTGCTGCAGCCCAGGTTGCACAATCCCAGGTCCTTTGTCCTTTGCTTATCTGCCTTATTGAGGAGGAAAAGATAACCAGGCATCTTCAGTGCCCTGCAATCGAGTGCGTTTCTCAGGCTCGTAACTCCTCTTATCGGGTTCGATCTCTCACCGCGGCAAGGTTTCCCATGCACCTTTGTACTCCAAGAATGCTCCCAGGTCTGCTTTCAGCCTTGTGCAAAGCCTTTACGATGTGCGCTTTCTCCAAAACACCTCAGCCTTAATTGCTTAATTACGGACGAGTCTCTCGTGTGTGCGGTTGCGATGACAGCTGGGTGCGGCTGCCGGGCTGGGAGCAGGGCTCTCTGCTTGCACAAGCGCTGCCAGACCCCAGCACCTCCCGGTTCCCACTGCGGAGCCACCCCAGCCAGCCGGGACAAGCACCCGACTCCTCGCCCCAAGGCCCTGGTCTTAACTGGGGTGACACAGAGGGACTGGGCTAGAAATGGGGCCCGGGGGGCAGGATTTTGTGCAGAAGTACCCGGCCCCCCCCGAGGAGTCTAGGTTACCTGATAGTGCCCCGACACTGAAACCCCGAGGGAGCCCAGGGCTCACACGCGTGGGGACGGGTTGTTTCCAGCCAAATCAGAGCTGTGTGGTCTGGGAAAGGGGAACGGGCACGGGTTCAGAGGAGGTTTGCCCTGATCCTGCTCTCTCCCAGCTTTCCGGGCCCTCCCATGCCCCCAGTCCCACAGTGGGGGGTCCCAGTAATGCTGACCAGGATTCCTGTGTTGCAGCCAACAGAATAGGCTGTAGGGACCACAGGTCATCAGTGTCACCATCGTGGCAGCCTTTCAGTATGACCCCCGCACCTCTGAGGGACTCTCTGTGTGCGGGGGAGGGTGACCATCCCCACTGCGGGCAGCCCCTGCCGTGCCCCCCCATCCTCCTGCTGGGCTCAGCCCCAGCATCTACGAGCAGGACACAGCAGTGGAGCACGCGAAAACCACCTGGTTTTGGGGCACCAGGAACCATGCAGTGCCCCAGGGCGTGAGATGTGGCTTTGCTGTGGGTCTTTGCCCGGTGCCGGGGGCCGGGGGCTCAAGGAAGGGAATCCCTGCTGGGCTGGCGGGGCTTCTGCGGTGGGAATCCAGCCTTTGGTGCTCCCCACCTCATGGAGTGTGGGGCCAGCCAAGCTCTGGGCTGTGTGGCAGTGGCTTGAGCACAAAGCGGGGCTGCTGCCGGGGTGACAAGGACGTCTCCTGGGCTGCAGAGGTGGGATCCCGCCATTGAGGGTGGCCTTGCTCAGCCTGGGGAGGAACCTGATGCAAAATAAGCAGAACCGGTGTCCTGCATCCCCTTTCTCCTGGGCATGGCAGCACTCGCTGGGAGGTGGGTCGTGTCCATGGGTGGGAACAGCAGCAGTTTGTGCTGTTCCCGTGGGGTGTTAATTCCCTGGGGTGGGCAGGAGCTGGAGCTGGGGTGGGCAGCAGGTGCGAGGGCAGGGCACGGTCACAGCTCGCGGGGAGGGCAGGGGGAGACCGCTCTATGCGGAGCAGGGCTGCCGGGCTGGAGACGGCACGGCAGGATGGGGACAATCCCGGCTGCCTGCGGAGCCCTGCGGCACTAACACGTGTGGGTGCTCAGCCCCGGGGGGCTGGGGGGGGCTGCAGGGCTCAACCCCCCATCGGGCTCCGTCATCCCCAGGGTGACCCGGGCAAGAGGGGGAGAGGTGAGCGAGAGGCAAAAGGGCTTTTTATTTTCAAGATGTTTTATAATGGGATTATTAGTTCCCAAGAGGTGTTTCGAATTGATTTGGTAAGGAATCGCTTTCATTTCTCCTCCGCAGAGATGCGGTGGGAATCCAGCTTTTGGTGTGAACCGTCGCAGACCTCTGGAAACCGTAGGTCTGAAAAACTCCCAGCACGGTGGAAAGACAGGCTCAGCTCCCCCCAGCCCCACACACCCCACACATGCCTTTTGCTCTGGCTCTGGCGTAACTCTGCTGTTCACAGCATCGGGGTGAGCTGGGCTGCAGCCCTGCGGGAGCAGTGACTCTGCCAGGGAAGGCTCTGCCCATCTCAAGGGGGCAAAAAAACCCTCATCCTTCAAAAAATCCCCCCTTCTTCCCAGGAAAACCCCTTTTCTCTGGGGGATCTGACCTTTTCCCGGCACAGTTTTCGCTGTGTGCCCAGCTGGCACCGTGTGCCTGGCGCCCAGTGGCCCTTTCACCCTGGTGGCAAGGGGGGGGGGCGCAGGCATCTTCAAAAGCCCTGGAAAGAATTTGGTGGGAGGGGGAGAAGGGGTTTTACAATCTCCCATTCAAAAATGGTCACTTTGAAGTGATGTAGCATTTTCAACCCTTTGAAGAGCCACAATTTAGGAGGGGGCTGGTGCAAGCGAAAGGCAGAACTACTGGGTGACCATCTCGGCCTTTCTCTCCCCGGGCTTTTAAGGGATGAACTTTTCCTCCCTGCCTGCCTTTTTCTCACGAGCCCGGGGGGGTGGGATTGGGGTGTTTGGGGGACCTGGCGGTTCCACCCCCTCTCCATGTGGGGCAGGGGGGGTCTGCAGTTTGCTTTGCCCACCAGCAGCAGGGCGGCTGATGGAGCGTGTCGGAAGGGAGAGCAAATTGCCCAGGATTGCTGCGGGAGCATCAAGTGTCCCTGCCCCAGCCCTGGCAGGGCTGGGGGGCTGCAATGTCAGGACGGGGAACGTTTTAGGCTCCGCGGCAGGGAAAGATGTCGGCCACTGGTGCTGGCTGCTGGCAGCATCGCTTTGCTTATGGTTGGATTTAAGGTGCAGGTCCCTCCCGTTGGGGTGCTGGAGGGGGATGCAGGGGTCTGGTGCTGGAGAGCAGGCGTGATGAATAGAAAAGGGGAAGAAAGGCAGATTTGTGTCTGTGTGTTACAAACCAAAGAAAACCAAGTGATGGCCCAGGGTTTTGCAGGGAGTCTGTGGCTCCGGTGCTTGGAGGTGCACCCTGCAGCTCGGCCTCCTCAGCAAGCCGGTCCCTGCATGCCCAGGCTGAGGCCACACCACGCCATCGTGTAGCACAGGGCAGAGGGAAGCAGACACAGGGTGAGGGCAGAGTCCCTGCCTCCTGCCGTGGGGATCTGCCACCCGCTTGACAGGCTCTGTCCCCCGGGAACAGGGCTCTTCCTCCATGTCCCCCAGGAACGGGGCGCTTCCTACAGGTCCCTGCTCCACCATGGATCTCCTGAGAGCAGCGCAGGTGCTTCACCACCTGCCAAAAATTGGAGAAAATGGGAAATTGAGCTCACTCATTTTTCTCCAAGAATAGACATTGGTGTCCCAAGCAGACGCAGAGGATGAAGGAAAGGCACATCTGTGAGCAGGGCTGCAGAGCACTGGCCCAGGGCGCAGCGATGGTGAGCCCAGCTCTTGGCCGGTGGCTGGGACTGGGCCTGGGGCTGCTTCCCCTCCTGTTGTGGCAGCGGTCCCCAAACCAGTGCCACTCCTGGGCTGTGTGGTGGTCCGGGGCTGGTCTGCAAACGCACCCTGAGAACATCCCCAGTGACAGCCTTGACCCTGAGTGTGGCTGTTTGTCTGCTGGGAATGGGGGGGGTTGCCCGTGCCTTGCCAGCTTGGGCTGGGTGTCTCCTCTGAGGAAGTGTGGAAGGTCCTGGGGGGGCTCTGGGGAGCGCCAGGGGCTGGTGCGAGCTGAGCCTCCCGTACCTCTCCCTGGCTGTGGCTCTTTCTGCTTGTGCAGTGACGGGTCCAGGCTCTGCCGTGCCATATGAGGTGGCTCTGCTGGGACCGGGTGGCAGTTCAGGGGCTGTCCTCAGCGCTTTCCCCCACAATAATCCCCAGCATGTCCCAGCTCCTGGTGGCATCGGGATGCAGGGAGGAGCCGTCTGGGAATGCTGTGTCCCTCTCCGGCACAGCTGGCTCCCGACTGGGCTCTCTCTGATCCTTGAAAGGGGCAGTCTGGACTCCCCAGAGGTGCCGCTGGAGCGATGCAGGATGCCTTTTGTTGTCTTAATTGATGCCTGGGCAGGATGAGTGTGTCCCCCCGTTGCCAAAAATGAGTCATCCCACAGCAATAACTGCTGCCGGCGTTCCTGGCTGCCAGGTGTCCTGATAGATGGGAGGCAGCTCAGCCCTCGGCTTCCGCCGCCCGGATCCAGCGACCTGCCGTGCCCCGGCCACGGGCGGTGAGAGCCTGCACTGAGCTACCAAAAATGCCGTGGGGGTCGTGGCGCTCAGTTTGTGATGGCAGCGATCCGCCTGCCTGGGGCCAGGGCTGAAGGACATGGCACTCCACAGTGCCCCCTGCCCAGGCTGTGTGATGGGAGGTGGGTGTCATACATACCCCAACACCCAGTGTCCCCGGGCAGGCCAGGAGAGTTCTGGGTGTCACAAGCAGTGCAGACAGCTGTTAATGGTGCTTTTTTTAATTAGAGCAGCAGTAAAGGCTTCCCTTGCTGTTTGCTTGTCCTGTAATGCAGCCCAGGGGGGCACAGCCTGTCTCAGAGAGTAGCCTTGCCCAACCTGCAACAGGGAGACAAAACCACTGCACCCAGTACAGCAGCAGCACTGGTGCAGTTCCTCAGACTGGAATAGCTCCCAAGAGCATGGCAGACCCTGCTGCTGCCCAGGCCGCTCTGGGACACGGCAGAGGAGCTGCGGGAGGTGCCGGGCAGCTGCTGGGGAGCAAAGAGGCCACCTGGATGCCATGCTCAGGGCAGGCAGTTGGTGGATGCTGGTGGCCACCTTCTCCCAAATTCATGGAACGCTCCTCCCCGGGATGCAGGGCAGAGCCTGGACTCCCTGCAGGGACGACAGACCTCTCACACGGGTCATTGGCATGGCTGAGCACAGACCCTGCTCGTCACACCAGTGCCTGATGGTTTAACTGCTGTCTCCTCTCCCCGCAGGCTGCCTGGCAAGGAGCGAGGAGAAGCCCAGCGCGGGCTGCGATGCCGCTGTGCCGGGCTGCGATGCTGCCCAGCCTGGTTCCACCCCACACGGCGAGCGGCTGGGGGGGCCGGAACAGTACGGGGCGTCCACGGCGCTGGTGGGGGCCACGATCGTGCAGGTTGGTGCCATCCCCCCTGGGGTGCTGGACAAAGCCGAGCTCACCGACTTCTACTGCTGCACCCGCTGTGGGAAGGTGTTTTGGGAAGGGTCCCATTTTGGACGTGTCGTCTCCCAGTTCCAGGATGTTCTTGTCACCACCAGGGATGAGCAGAGCATCTATGAGCTCAGCTGAGGAGGGACACAGGGGCTCAGGACGGCTCCGCAACAGGACGGGAACCGCAGGGAACATGATCCCCGGTGAACCCCAGCAGATTTTGGGCTGTGGGTTTGTGGTGTGAGTCTGGAAGGTGGGGGGGAGGGCTCTTGTTTTGGGGTCCGCAGTGAAGGGGACTGTCCCATTTGCACTGGTGGTTCATGACAGCCCAAAAATACGTGGCCTCCATGAGATCATTAAATCGAAAGTGGCCAGGGAGTGGACCCTTTGCTTTATTTCTGCCTCCCTACAGGCTGGGCATGGCGAGAGGGAGGCAGAGCTCCCCAAAATGCCACTCGGGCAGTGCCAGCCCCATGGCACCCATCAGGGCCCAGCACACTCACCCCAGTGTGCCTCTGCCGGGTCGCTTGTGCTGGGGAGCCAGAAGCCGCGTCCCCCACAGCAGCACAGGGGAGAGAGCATCTCCGGTGCCCAGAGCACTCCACAGCCTGTGGGACACGTGTCACGCCATGACCCGTCCCCAGCGTCCCCTCTCACCCCATCCTGCTCTCCCAGCAGCTCTCCTGGCATTCCTCAGGGGCGATGGGTGGGTGCAGGCATGGGGGTCTGGGGGGGCTGAGCACTGCTGGGCAGCCATGGGAAAACCTCTGGGGGCACCACGATGCCCGCTAGCACCCACATCACCCTGTGCTGGAGCCAGGGATGCCCCAGCAGAGCCGAACTAGTCTTGGGGGGGCTCTGGCTAGTTCCACAGCAGCCTGCCAGCCTGGGGTGTCAGCAGCACCCACCTGCCCACCTCCCCCCGCCTGGGTCCATCAAGCCGCCCCTCGTGCCCGGGGCTCTGCAGGGCATGCACAGGAGTGGCAGCAAAGCGTGTGGTGCCACCGTCGCCAGGAACCGGGGCCACCGGCAGGAGTAGCCAGCATCCCAAGAAGTCTGGGGGGGCCAGGCCAGGCGAGGAGCCCAGCCAGGCTGGTCCCGCAGCTCCGGGCGCTGCTGTCCAATGCCTCCTGGCCCAGGGACAGGCTTAAACCGCTCCACCCTGCAACTGAGGAGCATTTGCAAAATTCCTCCTCTAATCCGGGTTAACTGCTAGGCCCTGATGCTATTGCTGAGAGGGCCCGAGGGGCTCTTGGCTGAAGTGTGACATTTACGGGCCAGCGCAATGCCTGCCCAGGCAGCTTACGCTGCAGCGCGAGACTTGCTTTCCCTCTGCGAGCGCTCCTGGCCATGCAGTGCCGGGGGCGCCTCACCCCCAGCTCAGCCCAGTGGCAAGAAAAAAAAACTTTTCCCACTTTAAACATCCCTCTTTCCATGAGCTCCTGCCTGGGAATTAGTACAAGTGACCCTAAAAGGTGACCGTCCCCGCGATGTGCCTGTCTCTCCCCAGCAGTCCCTGCTGAGCCCTGTCCATGGATACGACCCCGTGCCACCATGGCATAGCATCCCTGGTGACACATCCATGGTCACAGTGTGCCGTTTTGTCCCGATTTCCATCAGAAGATGGCAGAGGGGAGCAGGACGCCTGTGCCCACCCCGTGCCCGCTCCTTCATCCCCATCTGCCTCGCAGCCATGCCAGGGCCACGCACTGCCCTTCGTTTGCAGACCCCATTTCTTTCAAGTGGAAGCATAAAATAACCACAACTCCTTCATCGGTGATGTGTCCAGTTCTGGGCTCCCCAGCTCAAGAAGGACAGGGAACTGCTGGAGAGGGTGCAGCACAGGGCTACCAAGATGATTAGGGGACTGGAACACCTCTCTTATGAGGAAAGGCTGAGGGAATTGGGTCTCTTCAGTCTGGAAAAAAAGACAGCTGAGGGGTGACCTTATTAATGCTTACAAATACTTAAAGGGTGGGTGTCAGGAGGATGGGGCCAGGCTCTTCTCAGTGGTGCCCAGTGACAGGACAAGAGGTAATGGGCACAAACTTGGGTGTAGGAAGTTCCACCTAAACATGAGGAGGAACTTCTTTCCTGTGAGGGTGGCAGAGCCCTGGCACAGGCTGCCCAGAGAGGTGGTGGAGTCTCCGTCTCTGGAGACATTCCAAACCCGCCTGGACGCGTTCCTGTGCCACCTGCTCTGGGTGACCCTGCTCTGGCAGGGGGGTTGGACTGGGTGATCTCCAGAGGTCCCTGCCAACCCTATGATTCTGTGATTCTGTGAACACAGCTGAGGTGGACGCCAGTAGCACCGCGAAGGCAGGGACTGTCACCACGGCAGCAGCACGCACTGCTGGCCCTGCATGTGCTTAAAGGTAAGGACCCGTTTTGGCAGGGGGTGTGCTGAGCCTGTTCCCTTCCCGTCAGGACACACCGAGGTGTGAGTCTGGCCAGAAGCAGCTATGAGGTTCTGTGTTTTTCAAGGGATTTTGGGGGGTTATTTTCCCTCCTTCCCTGCGCATGACTTGGCAGAGCTTGGAGAGGAAGCCTGCTCCACGGCTGAGCATCACCATCATCATCACAGCAGTGTCTGCCAGACCATCCCCCTGGCCCTGGCCACTGCTCTGCTTGTGGAGTGACAGACATGCTGCGCTGCAGTGGTTAATATTTTGATGCTGGCTGCTGCAGATTGGCCCTAAAGCCACTTTTTCTCTCCTTCCAGTCTGGTTTCGGGGGATCACAAAGTGAAGCCTCTCTGATGCCAGAGATGTCCATGCCTGGCACGGTGCAGCCCCTACGCATGGAGGGCTCAGGGACCACGTCTCTTGCTGCTGAGACTTTGGCTACATGGGGACACTGGCTCTGGGGAGATTTCCCTGGGGAATCGCTGCCTCCTCTCCTCTCCTCTCCTCTCCTCTCCTCTCCTCTCCTCTCCTCTCCACGGAGCTGTGCTGACAGGTTCTGCGCTTCCCACAGAGCCACAGCCAGGGACTGTCACATCTGTCCCTTCTAGTCCCCTGTCTCCAGGGGGGGCTGTCGCCCGGGGAGCCCCTGCAGCGCAGCCATGCCACGGCACTGCCCGGCTTCCCCGGGGGCTGGTGGCCATTCACCCTCCCAGGCCAGTGGGTGCAAAGCACCAGGGCTTGCCACCCAAAAATGGTCTGTTTGAGAAAAAACTTCCCTCCTTGCCATCTTTATCACCTCCTTCCCCATCTCTCTTGGTTTGCCCTGGAGATGGCTACTTCATCCAGAGATGGGCAGAAGAAAAAGAGCAATTTCCCACTGGCTGGAGGCTCCCAGGGCCTGGCACACCTTTCTGCACGTGCATTGACACCTCTAGCCATGGGGATTATTTCTTCTAATGGGATTAAAATGCCTTCTGCTGATCTTGCCCTCGGTGGCCATCATTTTTACATTGATTCTTCTGTCTCCCTCCTCTGTTGTCTACATTTTTTGCATATAACATGAAGGAATTGTGTTTCATGTCCTCTTTTTCCAGCCCTGCGCCCCCTCTAGGTGTCAATGCGTTTTTCTTAATTCCCTCTTTATCTAAAATGGGAATTTCCTCTTCGCTTTTACCCCCAGGTCATTTTTGTCCAGTTTCTGGTGCAGCAGTTTGGGGCCAGGCGGTGACGGTGGAGGACAGTGTACTGCTCAACTGGCATTTTTAAATGGACCTGGCCTGGTGCCCTGGCAGTTGCTCATAGGGCTTCTGGTCCTGGAAAACTGGTACATGGAGGGACCAAATATCCACTTTGCAGGTGATGATGCAGTCGGTTGGAGACACAGACCCTGGTTTTACATGCCCTGAGCCAACCTCCCCATCTTTGGGCCACAATTACCCTGTCCTGGGCATCAGGATGAGCCCCAGTATTGGATCCCGTGTCAGTGCAGGGCTTTGGCACTAGGAAATGACACCCATGATAACAGGTTTTCTGCCTCTACATCATGGGTAGATGTTTAAGTTGTCCCCTATTCCCAATGGCAGTGTCAGCAGGAAGTGCCTTCCTTCTGAGCTGCTGAGGTCTCTCTGGCCTGAGTCGCCTCTGGTGCTGTGACAGGACAGTGGCCTTGCTTGGATGCGGACATGCTTGGACGGAGATGCTTCCAGCGTGCTGGCTGCAGTCTCAGCAGTACGGACCGTAGCATGTGTTTCCTCATCCGTCAGTGCCACCAGCACTGCAGCTCTCCATCCCTCCATCCTTGTCCCTCCCCGCTCAGGGGCAGGAAGGCTGCCTGAGGCTGACAGGACAATTTTCTGCTCTAAGCCCGTCCCAGAGCCCTCAAGTGTTTGAGCTGGATGGCAGGAGGCCTGCGGAAAGGGGCACATGGGATCCCTGCTGAGGGACCCTCAGCACCCATGGGCTGCAGGGTGCTGTACCCAGCCCCTTGAGGACATCGGGAGGTCCCACCCCTGGAGGGGTTCAAGGCCAGGCTGGAGGGGCTTTGAGCAACCTGGTCTAGTGGGAGGTGTCCCTGCCCAGGGCAGGGGGGTGGAACTAGATGATCTTCAAGGTCCCCTCCAATCCAAACTATCCCATGATTCTATGATCCTGCCTGGGGCTGGTGCCCTGGGTCTGGGCATTTTCCTGTTGTCCCTGCGTGTCCAGGTGACCTGTTCAATGCCTGGAACTGGCATCTCCTTACGTTCATGCACCTCTGGTGCCAGCAGTCTCAATGCTCTGCAAAACAGTCATTGGCTCCTCCAGCACGAGCCACCTCCTCCGTGACACTCCTGGCTTGTGCCTTGCCATGTCCCTGTGGGCAACCAGCCCCCAGCTCCCCTGGGGCAGCACGTGGGGACCCTAACGAGTGTTCTTTGAGCAGACGGAGGATGAGGCTCATACTTTGCTAGCAGCCCCTCTACGCCAGCCACTGGTGGAGGGTACTGGTGGGGCCACCCCAGCCAGTGAGCGTGGGACTGCCAGCACTGGAGGCCGAGCAGTCCGAGCCCCCCGGGCTCCGCACGGACTCATCCGTGTGTCAGCATCCTGACGCTTTGGGGTTTGCTCTGGGAGGCCAGAAACTGCGGATGAAGCAAAGCAGGAACGCTGCCAGCCCCCTCAGTGAGCCATGCTTAATCGCGCGACAAGACCAACCTCTCCAGACCCTGTTTGGGGGAAGCTTCTGAGTCACACCAACATCTGAGTCATCCTGGCCCCAGCCAGGAGCGGGGAGGCTGGAGCTGCAGCCCTGAGCCTCCCAAACAACACTTCCAGCCAGCCCGTGGGCAGTTCTGGGCTTTGCTCACTGGGATTTTCGGAGCTGTGGTTTCACCTCGGTCTGCCACCGCTGTCACTGCGGAGGGGAGCTGGTGGGGGGGACAGCGGGGCACGCTGACCCTGTCTCTTGCCCTGGGGACGGCTCCTGGCCACACAGCTGCCTGGAATGGGCCCTTCCCTCTCATCCCTGGGGACAGCAGGGTCACCTCTTGGCCACCTCTAGGGCATTGTCTCCCTGCCACCTCCCTCAGTTTGAGGGGGGGCTGCTGCGCTTCCAGCCTGGGCTGTGGCCGTGGGCTGTGCTGGGCAGGCTCACCACAGGGGGACTTGTTTTAGGAAAAGACCAGCCCAGGGCAGACACTGGCAGGTTGTGTGTACATGTGGGCATGGCACGAAGCAGCTCCCAGATGTTCTCACCCAGCTCCTGGGGACGTGGCTGAGACCCAGCACGGCACCTCTCCCTTTCTGCTGCCCACAGGAGGTGATGCCGAGGTGGGACCTGTGCAGCGAGGTCATCTCCAGTCACAGACACAGTCAACATCAAACTCCACATCGGACCGGCCTTGAGCAGCATCCAGGAAGTAATAAATTGTCCAGTTTTGAATGGTGGATACAGATCAAAGGGAATTAAACCAGCTTTTTAATCAGTCTACAATATTGTTTCCCTATATGGCTACTTTAAAAAAAAAATAAATTAAAAATCCCATTGTCTGCGCCATACTAATGTTTAACATTTATTAGGGCAGTAATGAGCCCTCCGTGGTTTTATGGAGCCGTTTGATCGTGTGTTGGAAGGGCAGCTCCCGCAGCGCTCCAGCAGGGATGAAGGCTCTGGGTGGGCTGCCCGCGCCAAGCGCCCCTCCACCCACCGGCCGCTCCACCTGCGCTCAGCTCCTGCCCCTGCCTTGCAAGATGCGATCACGGGGGCACCCTGTGATAAAGCAGCACCGGGGAAGAGTTTTATCTCTGCTTTATCATGCCAGCCTGAACGAGACCTGAATGAGCAGCACCTCTCAGCCTTGGGAAATCACACGCTGCATCGGATATCAGGCCAGTTCCTCTCCTCGCCTTGTGTACTCCTCGCATATCCTTCAGAGTTTGATGGGGACAAGGTGTTTGGCGCTCAGGCCAGCTTTGGTTTACAAATGAATATATCAACATTGTTCCTCATCAGGCAGGAATGCGCTTCCCTCCCTTCTCCTCCACCTTATCCCCATCCCCTTCCGAGCAAACTTCCTTCCTCCTGTAATCTGGAGCGGAAACCTCGCCGCATATTTGACCGGCTCAGAGAAATCAGCTCGGTTTTCCCTGGCGTGACTTTGTGCCTTGAACTAGGGCTGCTCGGTCCCTAAGGCAGCCGGCAAGGCAGGGGAGGAGGAGGAGGGCGAGGGCTGTACCGCTGCCCATCCTCGATACGAGCCGCTCTTCCAGCTGGATGCTCCGATCGAGCTCCCAGTTGCTCGGCTGCCGTTTTCAAACAAACCGGCATGTTTCTGGGCACGGACCCAGGGCTGACAAGCCTGAGGCTGGCGGCAAGCTCCGTCCCTTGTGCTGCCTCACACCGTGGAAACGCTGCTCCCATGGGCCGGGGGTCACTGCTGCTGGCCCCTCGCCGGGGGAAGGCGAGGAGAGAGGTGTCAGTGCCACGTGAGGAGGGCGATTTGCATCAGGAGGATGTTTGCTCCCTGGGAAATAGCCTGGGACCAGACCCTTCTCATGAGCCTGCCAATATGTGGGCATGACTCTCAGGCAAATGAGCTTCCAGCCGCTCACCAGGCGTGCCTCGCCGTGTGTCCCACGGGGGTTATGGCTGTGTCACCCCCCAGACTGCCTTGATCCCATGGACGTCCCCATGGAGTGGTCATCGGCTCCCCAGGCCAGTCCCAATGGGCTGTATCATGTCTCCGGGGGGAACCATGCGGTGGGAGCAGTGGGGGGACGCACCCCCATCCCCGCACCCGCCGCAAAGGAGTGACCACACAGCGCAGTCAACCAGCAGCCCCAGGGACCGCGTGTCTCGGGAGACACGGGCTCGAGCCAAGGCAAGTTAGTACGCGTGTGCTTGGCTGTGGCAGGGACATCAGCCAAGGTGATGCCGCGGGGTGGCCCAGGCACCAGCGCAGCTGGAGAGCCCTGCCTGCGGCCCTGGGCAGGACAGGCGCAGCTCTCCACCTCCGAGGCTGTCCCAGTTGGTGGCCTTTTGCCTGAACAGCATTTTCTCGCTGTCAGATATGGAGGCTGCAGTTTACAGGCAGGGTTTGAACATCGGAAGAGCTGAAGCATTTCCAGCAGGGTAAAGTCTGATAACGGCCACTAGGAACAATTAAAAGGCCAAGCCACGGTGTGACCACCCAACCCGCACAGCCCGGCACCATGTCACCATGGCCCCTGCAGGGAGTTGGGGTCCTCCAGCCCTGGGGCCAGGGATGCCCCCACCTGCGTCTCCCCAAAGACAATGACCACACATAGGGTTGTGACCACGCTTGAGTCTCGCCCAGCGTTTAAATCCTGTTTGTCACAGGCTGGGAGGGAGGGAACATGCAAAGCAGCATCCATGGTGGCACCCGCGGGAAGTGGCAGTCCCACCCCACGTTCCCGCAGTGGCCCCCATGTGTCCCAGGAGGATGGGGGGTGTCTGGAGCCTCCCCTTGTCCCCACAGCTTCCCCAAACCACCCAAGAGAGCTTTGCTCGTGGTGCCTTGCTCTCTGCAGAGGACATGGGGCACCCACACACGTGTCCCTGCTGCACGAGCACGAGGTTTCTCTTGCAAACCCCAGGTCCTGGCCTCGGGAGCTTTCTGCCTGTGGGACTGGCAGGGGCCTGGCCCCCCCTGGGGCACTGCCTGGGTGTTGCTGAAGGTTCACGGTGTGGGATGTGCCCGCGTTACCTGCATGGGGAGAGTGTGAAGCTTGTCGCATGGCTGTGCCCCTGCTTGCCCCCACTGCAAGCTCTCAGGCGGCACAGAGGAAGGTTTTGCTGCATTTTCCCCTGAGACGCCCCCCCACCACAGCCCCTTCCCTGCTGCTCCCTTGCCAAAAGCAGCCCCATGGGTCAGGTGTCCATTCTCCTCCCTCCCGAAGGTGCATCTCCGCAAGAGAGACCGTTCCCACCCAGCAGCCACAGCCCCCAGCCCCCCGGCCCTGCATCCCCACAGCCCCACGGCCGGGCAGGCGGCGTTGGCCAAGCCTGGCATTTCCCCACCGGGGCTCCGGCAAACCGCTTTGCCAAAAAGCCGGGAGGCAAAGCACTGGCAGGGCCGGCAGCGGAGGAAACCTTCGCGCTTCCTCCTGGCTCGCGGGGAGCCGAGCAGGCGGGTGGCTCTCCCTTGCGCGCCTTTCGCTGGGGCTCTGCGCTGGGAAGAAAAGCTCTCGTCTTTCCCACGCTCTCCGACACATTTTAATGAATTAAGTGGGGGCACGCCCCCTCGCCGCCTGCCCCGGATCCGTCCCCCCAGCTCTCCGGCTCCCTTCAAGGAGGCCTCCAGGGGTGGCTGGACTCTCGCTGGCTTGTCCGCCTGGTCCAGAGGACGGGCACTGCCCGCTTGGCTTTTTTGGAAGAGGGCTGTGACGTGCCCAGCCCAACGTGCCAGGGCGGCTCTGAGCCCCTCCAGTAACGCCGACGGCAGCCGTCCCTTCTCCTCTCGCCTCTCACAAGCCAGGGGAAATTTGGTCATCGTGTCTCTTGGGGAAGGGAAATTTGGTCCGCGCCTCTCGGCGTGACCATTTGCTAAAGGCATCGCAGCGCCGGGTCCCTCTCCCCGCCTCCCGCCGTGTCTGCACCACTGGCGCTCGCCGCGGCTTCCCCTCTTCTCAGAAGAGAGCAGATAAATCACTGGGTGGGACTACTGGTTTTGCAGGGCCCCAGTGAGCGAGCGCCGGGTGGGAGGACAGGAGCCTTCCAGCGCCCGCCGCCGGACCCCCAGCCCCTCGCCAGCCAGGGGGCAGCCCCAGCCGTGCGGGGAGGCCGTACCACCGCACCCGGCTCCTCTCCGGTTACAGAGCAGGGACACAAAACGAAGCTGAATTGCAGGGTTTCAAAATTGCCTTTTTATTTTCCTTTTTTGTTGTTGTTGGTATTTTTGCTATTTTCCCTCCCTCTCTGGCGCCATTCCCAGGCCGAGTCCTGCCCCCACCTGCCATCCCCGAACATTTGCATGGCTGGGTCCCTGCCCGGGCGCTTTATTTTTCTCACCAGTGTCACTGGCAAACGCAGATTTGCTTGCGAGGATGTAACCCTGGCCAAGCCCCAGACTGGGGAGGTGTGAGCAATTCCCACTCTCCCACGGCTCGCTAAGAGGGCTCCACACCTTGCAGGATACGGCCCGTAAATGCACAAGATCCGCTGTGCTGGCACATTTAAGAGGGGAAAGGAGAGGGTAAGCAGCAGGAGCGGACCCTGACCCCCAGCCCATCACAACTGCCGTGCCACCCAGCTCTGGCAGAACCTGCCGCACGACCCGCTTCTTTCCCTTTGCCAGCTTTGCTGTGATGGGTTTGCCAGGTTTGGTGCCAGGGAACGGTGACCGGCTGCCGTGGCCTCAGCACAGTGCGGCTGTCTGCAGTGCCAGGCTGTGCCGAGCCCCCAGGCTCAGCCATAACTACTGTCAGTCACCGTGAGTCCCACACGTCCCACCACTCATCTCGGCGAGGCGATACGGGGGAGAGGAGGGCAGGGATTGCCACTGGTGTCCCCCATTGCCACCACGGCTGGGGTGATGGGAGCCAGAGCCACCACCTCCTGCCCCAGACGAGGCCCTTGGGGGGACAGGGCAGGCAGGGGGTGGCTCCTTGGGCAAACCCGTCTCCTGCGCCTGCACATGGACTCCAAGCCCACCTCTGTGCCCTGTGCCAGTGCTGCAGGGTCTCCACGCCTCGGTGGCACCGGTATGTCCTGGAGAAGCTGCACAGACACGGGACACCAGAAGGGAAGTGCCTGCAGCCCAGCTGCAGCAGCAGCCGCGGTGCTGTGCCAGCCACAAGCCCCCGACCGCAACCATGTCCCAATCCTCCCTTTTCCACGAGAACAACGTGCTTCGATGTGCTGGTGTTAAAGCTGCGACAGGGAGAGCTCTGGCTCGGGAAAACCAAAGGGGGTGAGACACAGAGACCAGACAGGGATGGATGGCGATGGGATGGAGATGGAGATGGGATAGGGATTGGGATGGGATGGGATGGGCATGGGGAAGAGATGGGGATTGGGATGAAGATGGGTGGGGATGGGGATGAGGACAGGATGGACAGGGATTGGATGGGGACAGAGATGGGATGGCCGTGGGAGGAGGGTGGAGATGGGGATGAGATTGAGATGGGGAGATGGGCATGGACATAGGGATGAATGTAGACATGGGAATGGGATAGGAATGGAGATGGGGACAAGGATGGGGATGGGGATGAGAAAAACTAGCTGCAGAAATGGCCTTAGAAAAGGAGAAGCAGGAGCTGCTTCGCCAGCTCCGTACAGCCCAACCCAGGCTGGTTTCACCTCCTCCAACAAAGGACTGGTGAGGGCAGGAGCAGAGTCCCAGCACTCTCCAGCTCCAGGGAAAAGCCCCAGGAAAACGCCATGGTGCGAGCCATGCCCCGAGGCATGGGCTGGGCCACTGTCCTCCAGCCATGTGATGGACGGCTCCGAGATGGCGTGTTTCGTCCACTGGGGGAGAATTTAGCAATTGGCTGATTTTTCCCTTTCCATCCCCAAATGGACGTGCTGGCACGGCCAGGTGACAGCAGCTTGCTGGCCAGCTGCCCTCGGAGGGGCTGCTGTCACCTCGTTTTACGACACATTCTTCCTTTCTTCCTGCACCTCCCGCCCCACTCCGGCCGACCAAATGCCCCACAGATGCCGCGAGTGCCGGACAGGGGATGCCACTTCCCACCCAGCCTCCGCCGTTTGCTCCCCACGGGCCAAACGGGCGCAGGGAGTGCCCCTCCGGCATCTTTTGGGGATGATGCACTATTTTTGGTACCTTTTTGCCCATTTTCCTGCCTTCCCACTGTGTCACACACACCTCCCAGCGCTCCCACACCGGGAGTTGGTCATCTGCTGGGCAGCAGATCCGACCTCGGATAAAACCCCGTGCGACCGAACTGAGTCACTCTGGGGCTGGTGGTGCCTGGCGGGGGCTGTGTCTTCCCCCGACAAGTGAATCCCACCCGTGGATCCCTGAAACCTCGTGCGACCCCCGCTGCACACCCCCAGAGGGACCGGTTCCTGCGGGGCTGAATCCCCCCCCATCCCTCTCCTCACGGGGAGACAAACCCGCA
>VYZM01007490.1:272964-289959 GCA_013398915.1 Dromas ardeola | reverse complement strand
TTAATATTTTTTTTTTCTCCTTCCAAGGGTTGTTTTCCTACTGTAATGTGGTTTGTTGTGTGTTTTGTTTTGTTTTGTTTTTTTTTTCTCCATCTACCTCGGCTGCACTCACAGTATTCACGGTTTCAGTTTGACATCTGGTCAGATGCTTTAAGGGCTGCCCCGTCCCCGTCCCCCCCCGCTAATATTTAATCCTCCCTCCCCGCTCCCCTCGCTCCCTCCGACTTAAAGTATTCTGGCTCAGAACCGAGTTCATTTCAACGCTTCCCCCGGTGCTCCCGGAGCGGGGCCGGCCCCGGGAGCGCTGCCCGGGCCGGGCCGGGGCTCCCGCCGCCCTTCCCCGGCGAGGAAGAGCAGGGAAGCCTTCCTCCCCTCCCCATCTTCTCCCAGTGTTTGCCCACCGCTGATTTATTTTTTTTCTTTCCGAGGCGACTCCATTGGAATATGACAGACCCGGTTTTCTCCCTCCGATTGCTCCTTTTTTTTATGTGTGTGTTCTTTTGCGTTGGGTTTTCTGCTTTGGTTTTCTTTTCTTTTTTTGGGTGTCCGAAGAAAGTTTGTGTCCTCACCCACTCCTCCAATCCGTTTAGCACGCGTGAGATCCCAGGAAAAGACATTGAATCCTTCTGGTTTTGTGTGTAAAGGGGGATTAGCAAATCCTGGACTCTTTTTTTTTTTTTTTTTTTTTTTTAAAAANTTTTTTTTTTTTAAAAAAGTGAAATAAACTCTAGAGGCAGAGGATTTGCTTTTGCACAGAAAAGGGGCGCGAGCGCTCTCTGCTGCCTAGAGAGATGCCGGAAAACTACTGAAAATAGTTTGGGAACTTTTTTTCTTTTGGTGAAACTTGGATAACACTTCTCAATGCAGAACAATTCATTTGACGTATGTAGATTCACCCGCCTTTTATATTATATATATATGCCTAAATATATATATTTATAAAAGAAAGGGAGGAAGAAGAGAAAGCCACCCGAAGTCGCATTTTGAAGTGACTGCACGTATAATCACAAATGCTGCTTTTTATTGCTATGGCACAAGAACATCCATTTGGAAAATGCAGAAAATTTCAGAAGTCTCCTTTCTCCTGCTGGTCTTTCAGCCCTCTTCTCTTCGTCTGCACTAAAACCATCCGTATCACTGCCGTCTCCCCACTCTTTCCTCTCTTGCTCCCTGCATCCAAACCATTACGATTAAAAAAAAAAAAAAGAAAATAGTTACCTGCTGGTTTATTTGGGTTGTGTCTTAACTATTTATCATGTATATATATATTTGTGGGTGAAGACTGTGAGCTTGGTTTTGTTTGAAGCTGGTGGTGAGTGTTTCAAGAATATGGTTTGGGAAATATGCTTTTTTGTTTGTTTGTTTTTCCTAGTCTTAAAACTAAAAAAAAAAACTTGAGTCTGCCATGATTATTTCCCATTGCACTGAATATTCTGCTTTGTCTCTCATGGTTTCACTTGCAGTTTGGTTTTGGTTTTCTCTACTTCAACGATTCAAGATGATTTTTTAAAAACTCCAGATGTAAAGAAGAAAAAAGAAAAAAAGCCCTGTTGAAAGCGTCTACTGTTAATGCTGTAATTTGCAAGGAACTGCTTGGCCGAAGTCTTTCTGTGAGCATGGAAGGGGGTGTCCAGCACTTCCACTGGTGCTTCTGTGCGATAGTTATGGGGTGGGAACAAGATCTTTTCTAGCGAGGTTTTATCGTCGTTACCAGATGGTTGCACATTTATTATTTTTTTTGACTAAATGGATTTGCCACAATGAAATGTCATAACATTTATGACATGATATTAAAAAGTGTATTGTAAAGCCAAGTTCTAGATGGATTTTTAAAAAGAAATCTTGGTTATAAACCCAGTCTAAAGGGAGCTCTGTCCAGTGTTGTAAAGACAACATGATGTAACCCATATTTATATTTTTATAAAATACCTATTAAGACTGTGAATCTCCTGTGTGAATTGCTGGGTGAGTTGTTTAAGAAAAGTATTGTTCCTTTCCAGCCTCCTGGAGCTTTAGACACGCTGAGATTTTGGGAAACTGTACGTCGGGGAAGGGGGTTTGCTCTGAAATTGTGAGTTGATGTATTTTTACATCCCTTTGTATTTTACTGAAAAGCTGCTGCCCTTCCTAGTCCCTAGAGTTTCAATTTTCTATGCAACCCCCACACCCCGCGTCTCTCTTGATCCTGAGAAGTAAAAGGGATGCAGATTGATTCAAATTGAAATGAGGGTCCCCCCACCCCCCTTGTTGGCTCATCGTGCTGCTGACCCTTCACGCCAAAACGGGGAGTACAAGAAAAAAAAAAAATAGAGGCAGGTGGGGGAGGCTCTTTTGTGCATGACTGGTCGCCTTCCGGCAGTCATCTTTTTAATTATTATTATTATTTTTGTAAGAAGAATATATTGATAATGTCAGTGAAATAAGCAGACATTGAAGCTGATGCACAGATTGCTCCAGAAAGGAGTTTTTCTGTAGATTTTTCTTTAGATGCGAATACCTTTTTTAATTATGTTAATTAATGTTAAGAATTTTTAGGCTTATATTGAAGCTGTATGTGGGTCACTATATGATCATTTCTAACTGGATAAAGTCTGTACAGTACAGCATATATTCCTGAGTGTATGATATAGACGTGTAGCCCCAGAGTGCGAAATTTATAAATAAATTTTTCATTGATCTTTTTATAAAAAAAAAAATTAAAATCGCTTTTTCGTTTGTTCTTTCTCGCGTGGTCATGGGTGATGTTGGGTGGCTCACGCAGTGGGGGGTGTCTGGCCGGGTCCCCCAGGTCCCTGTTTCAGTGCCTGAACCTGCAGCTCTTCTGGGGTTAAAGACACCCCTGCAGGGTGGTGGCTGGGGGGGGGGTTTGGGGGGCTGCTGGAGTGTGCAGCCCCTACCACCCCCTTCCCTGGGGCTGGGGGAAGCTCCCTGGGGCTGGGGCTGTCCCGGTTTGCCCCATCCCAGCGTTCAGAAGCCAGTGGAAGGGGGATGGCTCAGACCAAGGCCTGGTGCTGGACCAGGCACGTGTGGTTTGGGCTATTCCTGCAGAAGCTACTTGCTCCAAGGGAGTGAGGTGGGAGCTCTGTGGCCAGTCCTGGGACTGCTCTGATGGCCATGGGGTGCGTGGTTTAGGTCTGCAGCCCCAGCTGAGCCACCCCATGGCTCCTTGCAAACCTTCCCAGGCTTTCTCAGCCTAACCCAGGCCCCAGCAAGGGATTGAGGTGGCTTGGTCCTCGTCAAGCCCTTAGGCTGTGAGGATGGGGTCACCTCCAGCTAGGAGCTGCTGTCAGTCTGGTGGTGGCTTCAGCCACTCCCTGGAAGGGGCATGGGGTGAGAGTCGATGTGGGGGGTCTCCATCCCCAAAGGCATGTCCATCCTCTTGCATGGCTCAGAGCAGGCCGGTGCCCAAAAGCAGGCTGAGCCCTGCACCTTTGGAGGCTTTCCAGGTGGGATCCGGCCGCTCCGGGAAGTGGGAAGAGCAGAGGCAGCCTCGTGTCTGCACCGGGGTCCTGCCCGCAGCCAGGGCTTTGAAGGAAGGCAAGCCTCCCTCACTGGCAGCAGCGTGGGCTTTTGCATGAGGCTTTTTCTATAGCGATAATTTTGCCAGCTCTGGAAGCGCCCAAATCCTTGGGAAATTTGTGCCGTGCCCAGTTTGGCTCTGGGCCGTGGGTTCCCCGGGATGCCGGGAGGGCTGTCCTGCAAATGGCAGTGGGGAGGAGACCTGGAGGTGTGACCTTTCCAGGTTGGCCAACCTCAACCCCAACATGCCAAGCCTGGTGCAACCCAGCGCCAAGGCGGGAGGGTGCCTGGGGCGGTCACAGCTGGTGGCGCCCGGGTGCCCTGGGGACACGCAGCCCGCCCAGGCAGCAACCCAGCACGGATGAGATGGGCACTGACCGTCCCGGCTGGTTTTAGCAGGAAAAAAAGGATGACGCCAAAACCATCAGTGGCAAATGCTGGTGGTCCTGTGGGTTTATCACCCAGGGGCTTGTGGCAGCTGCTGACTGTGGCCAAATCTGTGGGACATGTATGTGGGGTGAGCACCGCTCCTCTCTCCTGACACGGTATGATTTTGTCCTACGTGGGCACTGCGTGACACTGACCCCCCAGCAAGTGCCACCAAACTGGTGCTCGCTGGGGCCGGGGCGCTGCGGGGTTACCCTGCGGGTGCAGCTCCCCCCTCCCCGGGCTCGGGATGCTGCAAAACCCCATCCAGGCACCCGCTTTGGGTCAGCCCCGCTCACCTTGGCCCCATGGCTTCTCCCTCTTCGCCTTGTCCCAGGGCTTCAGCTAGCTGGGCCAGGCCGGCCACAACCGCGAGGAGGGTTTTTTCTGAGGAAATGCAGCATTTCAGCACACAGCTCCTCACTCCCTGGGGCAGACGGGGTGGGCTGGGGCCTGCGGCACCACCCAGCTTTGCAAGGGGTTTGGGCTGGGTGGTGAATGTCCCCCCCGACACCAAGCCCAGTGCCCACGGTGCCACCCTGCATCCCTGGGCTCCCACGCGCGATGGCCCCCGCAGCGGGGATGCACCGAGGGTGCAGCTGAACCCCGACCCCACGGGGCTGAGCCCTATATGGCCCATGGCCACCCTGCGCCGCAGCTCTCCTCTCTACAGAAACTCCATCCAAGAAATCTAGGAACTCCAAAGACGTGCTTTTTTTTTCCTTTTTTTTTTTTTTCTCCCCGTTCTATTTCTGTTCCAATAAAACAAAAATATTGGATTGTTTGGTGGCGTAAGCACATTCTTCTGGCATTTTTGCGTGTCCCTGGCTGCGCATTATTGTCCGCCGTCCGCATTACGTAGGTGCTGTTGTTCCAAGAGAAACCAAAGCAAGAATTTGAACTTTCAAGTGCTTCCTGCCATTGTCTTTTGCTTTTGTTTGTGCTACTGACTCCAAACCAGATGGATTGGGCTCCCCTCCGGCCGCGGGGGCGATGGGAAGTCAACACAGCCCGGCAAGGTTTGACAGCTTTGTCTTCTCTTCTATTGCCCTTCATCCGTCAAGCCCAGCCATCGGAGCTGAATCGACCAACGCATATGGATGGGGGGGAGGAGGTGGGATTTTATTTGAATTTCAGGGAGCTTAACACAGTAAGTAATGAATGAGAAAGAAAGACGGCGAGCAGGCGAGCGAGAGGGGACGGGCTGTAATCAAAATTCAGTACATTTTAAATAGATGCTTTGTTGGGCGCTTGTATGACTATGATAATGCTGCAGCCTGCGGATCCGAATAGGAGTTACCTTTTTTCAAAAAAAAAAAAAGATCACAATCGACTACTGTTTGGTGCTGGGGAGGAGCCGGCGGCTCGGTCTGGCTGGCCAGGCTGCCCTCTTTTCCAGCCTTCCTATTTTGCCCCTTCTTGATGCTTTTTGGGCTCCATCCCCGCCTTCAGGGTGAGCCCCTCGGTGGGGGTGAGGTGGCGGGAGGGGGTGGCAGGGTGGCCGGGCAGGCTGGGGGTGGCAGCACCAGAGCTCCACAGCGCATGGTGCGGGACGGGACAGCTCAGGGTTTCAACCCGTTTCACCACTGCCCCAATGCTGCTGCCATGTTTGGTGCTGGGACTTGGTGCAAAGGGCTCGGCCCCCAGGATCCTTCCCATGCTGGTGCTGGAGCTGGCCACCCCCTTCCCACAGCATGGAGCTGGTCTGGGGTCTTCCTGCAGCGTGCACGACCCCCGTGCCCTGCCGCAAGGTGAGTGCGGAGGTTTCAACCCCCATGCCCTAAGGTCACTGTCACTCTTCAGACCTCCATGCTTGGGGGGCCATGTACCCCCAGGGATTCTCCCAGGCCTGGGATGCGCCAGCACAGGGACCACAGGTGGTTCCTGCTTCTCCTTGGTGGCAGCACACGTCCCACTGCTCCATTGTGTGTGCAAGAGAAATGTCTTCTCAGAAACTCTTCAGCTGCCATGTCCCAGTGTCACCACAGGCACCCATCTCTTGGGGTGCCCAGCACGGGGTGCCCAGGGAGAGGTGACTGTTGGGTCTCACACCAGGTGGGACACAGACCTGCAGGTGCAATGTAAGTTTTGTCTTCCTCACGTTAGCAGGCTTCTATTCCTGGCCCTAAAGAAATGGCCAAGCAGGTCAACATCCTGGTTTGGCTTGTTTTAGGCAGGATGGTGGATGGGGCTTGGGTCTGGAGGGGTGGAAGGCTGCGCAGATGGGGAATGACTGGGGAGGGTTGGGGGGGTCGCTGGGAACATGGAGGGATGGAGGAACGGAGGGATGGGGAGGTGGCTGGGGAGGGATGGGGGAATAGAATCACAGAATCACAGAATCATAGAATCATAGAATTGTCAGGGTTGGAAGGGACCTTAAAGATCATCTAGTTCCAACCTAGAGGCATGGCTGGGGATGGACAGAGGGATGGGTAGAAGAACGGACAAAGCAACGCTGGACAGCTGGATGGTTGACAGGCTGGAGGGTGTTTGGGACAACTGTTTTAATTGGAAACTCCTCGTTCAGCCTGAAACCAGCACCATTCTGTGTCTGGGAGCGGTCTCTGAGAAGAGCAGCACCTCCAGCAGCACCCTCGTGAGGTGGCAGACCTTGGTCCGGCTGAGCCGGAGATGTCCTCCTGCTGCTTCTTAGGAAGAAGCTCCCCAGAAGGCACCTTCCTTTTCCTCTCATGGTCTGGGCAGTGGCCCTGGCAGCCCGGAGTAGCCTGGAGGGGCACAGAAACCCAGCTGTGAGCATCGGCGCTTCGCTTCAGCCCCTCCGGTGGGGCACTGCACGTTGGGCTGTCCTTGGCCGCGGCCAGCACTTTCTCACTGACAAATCCATCCTATTCATGGCCGACCCAGCTCAGCACCAACCTGCTTCACATTTATCCCGGGCAGGATGGCCGTACCAGCAGCGTGGCTGGCTCTGCTGACCCCCCGTGGTGCCAGCTCCGCCACAAACGTGGAGGACCCGGGGATCCCAGCGCAGGGGTGCTGGCAGACGCTCCTGCGTGACACCGAGCAGAGGCAGGGCTGACCCACGCGCAGCCCTGGCCGGAGAGGACATCGGCCGAGCAGCAGTGCCCGCTCTGCTCAGCCTCTGGGATGTATGGGGCAGCGCGAGGCTGAGCGGCACCTGGGGCTGGTGGTTTGTGCCCTGAAAGGCGAGGGCACTACGAGCACACTCCTGGCTCCAAATGGATTATAAAAACAAGGAGAATTCTGCCTGGAAACAGTACCTCTGCAGCCTCCTCTCACCCCTGGCAGTGCACTGACACCTCTTTCCTTGTTTTCTCCAGCTGAAAAAACACTTCTCACATATGCCCAGTCAACGGCAATGTTATTACACACGATGCCATTGCACATGTGGACTCCGAATGTGCCCAGCTCTCTCTCAGGTTTTCTGCCCAGGACCAGCCCTCTGCCTGCGCACCCCTGCTTGCTCGGGAGCTCTCGCTGGCGTGTCTCAGCGTGGTTGTCCCTCTGACAGTGGCGTGGCAGCTCCCTGAATACCCAATTTCCTTTAACTATGTGTAAAAGAGTCATCCTGTGGCTGGGGGGCTCTGTCCGGGAGCGGGTGGAGGAGCCGGAGGCGCTGGTTGCACGCACTTGGTTGCTGCCCCATCCCTGCCACATGGAGAGGGGTCGGGTCCTGCAGCAGCCCAACGCCTTTGGGAACCACCAGTTGCTGTGACACTTACTGGAATCTCTCCCTGGATGTTTCAGTTTGGAGGTCACGGCTGGGGGACCCCCCCATCCCAGCCACAGGGGCTGGGACAGCCCGAGTCCCTGCAGGAAGAGGGGCGCAGGGTGGCCTGGGGCAGCAGGGCTGGGGGGCAGGAGGGTGCCAGCCCAGCACCCACTGCCCTGTGTGTCCCCGCGAGCAGGGGGGCATGGGGCGGCACTGGCCTCGCTCCGCAGTGCCAGGATCAGGCCCTTGTCCCCTGGCGCAGTGCCCGGACGGGGCAACCATCCCCAGCGGGTCCTCGCATTTCACCCTGCTCACATTCACAGCTACGGTGACAACTCCAAGCCGCCCCCCGTCCCCTTTTCCACTCACAACTCCCCCTCATTCAAAGCCTGTGTCCTTTTAAGCTATTTTTTTCCCCTCCTATTCATTTCCCGGACGCCTCTATCCTTTTCTCTTGCCTAGCCCCTCTCCCAGAGCAGCTGCTATGCTAATAAGCATGAGGCAAAAAAGGGAGCGAGCCTTTGCAGTGGCTGGGGAGGAGAGAAAGACCCCAGAGCCCTCCAAATGCTAAATAAATCCAAGGCTGGAGCAGCACCCCTGAACAAAGAGGCCTGGCCTCCCCCCTCTCTTCCCCTCTTCCCAATTCCACCACCTTTTCACATTCAAATCCATTAAACAGTGAGCAGAAAGACCCCAAGTATTCATAGCATTGCATTAAAGAGAAAGCCCCATGGTCCCTCTCCATCCCGGGCTCTCCATCCCGGTCAGGCTGCGTCTGCTGCCGGCTGGGAAATGCCAGGCTCCAGCCCCTTGACACGGCGGAAGAAGGACAAAAGCCCCCTGGCCACCGCACAGGGAGATGAGTTGCCTTTCACCTGTGCTTCAGCTTTTTTCCCCACCTGGGACCCTCGAGCTCCTCCGTCGGGATGGAGTTCCTGGTTTCTGTAGGCAGCATGGTCTGGATGGGAACCGCATGGGAAGGGAGAGTCTGGGGGAGCAACAAGGTGGGGACATCCCCCCTGCATCTCCTACCCGTTGACAGTGCTGGGGAGTGTTACGGCAGTGATGGGGCAATGGGAACACCTCCATGTGCTCGGCCATACCCCACCCTGGGCTCCTGCAGGTCACCAGAGCTCCGTCCTGACCATTGCAGGTGCTGCATGGCTTTGGGGTGTGTGAGAGACCAGGCCAGCAAGAGATCTAGATCAGAAGATGGGGAGAGGTGGGACAACCCTCAGGAAACCTAAAATGACATTAACCACTACATGGGACGTGGGACATAGGGCATGGGACATGGCAGCTCAGACCCCTGTCCCTGCAGTGCAGGGCCCCAAAAGCTGCGTGTGTAGTGCCCTGAGGTGTGTCTTTGCATGGGAACTTGGGCTCCCTGGGATGCTTCTGGCAGTGTGGGATCCCAGGGGTGCCTTCACAGCTGACTCTTTGGGGCTGAAGGACTTTGCTGACCCACTCCATCCTCACTCCCCACTGCAGATCACCAGCTTCTCAGCCTGGAAATGTCTTGCTCACTTCGGGGTCCTTGTTGGGCTCCACCAGAAAACAGAGCTCTCTGGGGCGAATGTCAGCAGGGACCCGGAGAAATTTCTGAGAACAACCTCCCTCTGTCCTGCGAAGGAAACCAGCTCAAGCCAGGAGTCTCAGGCTCAGATTCCCAATTCACAGAGAAGGGGGGCATTTCTGTCCCAACCATGGGGAACTCCTGTGTGCGAGCACTAAGGATTGACCCGGCATGCTAATAACACAGAGGGGGCTATGCTCTCCCAGCATTGGTGGACTGGCCTTGCCTTGGCAAGGGGGTGTCCTTGGGCAGAGACAGCAGGCACCAATCCTGGACTACCCTGACCTTACTCCTACCTGCTCCTCACCTGAGACAAGACATGGAGGGTCGACCTGGCATGGAGGGTGCAAGAGGCATGGAAAGACCCAGATGCTGCTGATACCACACTCCTAGGTGACTCCCCATGTGTGTCCCCATGGGTTTGGTCAGCCATAGGTAGCCATTGCCCACCTTGAGGGGCCACCCTTGGGGGCCCTCAATCCTAGTGCGATCCCAAGACCATGATCCACCACCCTGCTCTGCTCCAGCCCCTCCCAAGGACCAGCCCCAGCAGCAAAATCCACCCTGTCTCAGACCTGCCCCTGGAGAAGCCCAAAGCCCAGAGCGTGGCAAGTCCTTTGTCACGCACGTGCTGTGGAATGGGGTAAATGGGATCAGTGGGAGGGGTGAATGCAAGCCACCATGTCCCACTTGCACCCCAAACTGCATGGCTACAGGAGGGGCTGAGAAGGGCAATGAACACCCATGGATTTTTTGAGGGGTCTTCTGTGGCTGAGAGAACATGGTTGACAAGCAGTGGGGCACCACCATCTCTGCCACTAAGGCTGTGGCTGGAAGTGCCCCAGCCCTTCTCCAGGAGGAGAAGCACAGGCCCTGCCCTGCTGCAGGCTCCAGCCTTTCTCTGAGCACCGAAGCAGTGGTGGCTTGCCTTAAACTCCAACCCTGCAGGATGAAGCCCATAGGTCTGCCATGGCAAGGGTTGCGGAGACCTGAATTGCCCCACATGGCTCCCAGGCTGGTCCAAGGGACGCCCCAGCTGCCTCTTCATCCTCACAGGGCTGACCCAAGGGACCTGCAAGCACCCTAGTGCTGCTGTCTCCCAATGTGGCTGCATCCCAAGGGACTGCAGCGTGGTGAGACCGTCCCGGGAAGGTCTACCTGTAGTGGCAGGTGGGACAGGGGTCCGGGGTGTCCCTCTGATGGGCTGGCCAGGGAGAAAGGTCCCTGCTTAGCAATGCAGGAATGCAGGTCGGGCTGAATGCAGCGGAGGCGGGTCTGATCTGGTGCCCCACTAAGCCCCCATTCTTTCCCAGTCGGTGCATCTTGTATTCAGGCTGCCTGCTCCTAAGCAGCGCGTCTTTAATCCTTCCCTTGTCTCCTCCATTCCCTTTCAGGCCTTTGGCCAATGGGAAGGGGATGAGCAGCTCTCTCCAGGAAGGAAATTAAAAGCAGGGAGGAGGGTAGGGAGGAGGAGAGCGCGGGGAGGGGGACTTGGAAGGGGAGACAATCCTGGAGTGGAGATGCCAGTCATCGGGGTCTCAATAGCCCCATTCACCCTGCCCAGCCACACAGAAAATCAGGGTCACCAGGATCCATGCCCTGCCTGGAGACAACTGTTGCTTTATTCTTTTTAATTGCTGGAAAACGCAGAAAAGTTCACTTGTGTGTGTGGCTGGCTCTGGTGGGGGCTGCGCTGGGGGGCGCGAGCGGTGGAGGGGCGGGAGGGACGGGGTGAGGCCGACACACAGCGAGAAGAGACACAAAAAGCAGCCGCACGTGAGGGTGGAGGCTGCGACCCGGCGCGGCAGAGAAGCCATCTGTACGGCTGGGCAGCCGGAGCAGCAGGCGGCTCGGGGATGGGGAGCTGGGATGTGATGGGGACACAGTGGCTTCATCCCCCAGGCATGCATGGAAAGGTTCTTCTGGGGTTTTGGGGTGGACAGGCCAGCCCCAGGGCCAGCGGCCAGGCAGAGGAAGGACCTGTGCAGACAGACACGTGTGGGTGGATGGGCAAGTGTCCCCACATCTCTGGGGATGGAGGTGCCTGGGCTGATCTGCTGGCTGGAGACACAGCGACTGGGCAGCTCAAGGCACAGACACCACATAGAGGCACCCTGTGGCACATCTCACCCTGACCCGAAGATGCTACCACACCTCCCAGACGGACACACAGCCATGCCACCTCCACCCTGAGACCCTGCTCCAAGTGCCACCCCATCAGGTGGATACTTCCACCCCAGGTGGACCTTCTGTCCTTCTTCACCCATGCAGCCAGCTCCAGGGATGTCCCAAAGGGCAGATGTGCAGCCTTGGGGCTCTAGAAAACCAGCTATCCCAGCAGCCTTCTTGCTCTACCATCCATCCCTCTTGCTGTCCCACGTACCCAAATGTGGCTGAGCATAAGCCTTGGGACACAGGCCACCATGGGTCATGTGCCACCGATCAGCAGCCCAGCAGGTCTGCACTGGCAGGTCCACAGCTGCCATCCAGCTTTGATAGGTGGTGGGTGCCTGGGGACACTCCAGGAGCAGGACACAAGTGCCTGGGCCACAGATGAAGCCAGTCCCAGCCCGTCTCCATCAGGGACATCTCTGTCTTCTGTGAGCCTGGGTGATTTGTGCCTGTCACAGTCCCCAGATCTGGGTTGCGCTTCCCTCCCCAGCCCAGCCTTTGCCCTGCTTTTCTCTGCCCTTTGCTGACCACTCAACTGCTCTTTCTGAAGAGCATCAGAGATGTGCTGGCCATGCTGGTGGTCCTGCCTGCTCGTCCTATAGCTTGTCCTCATCTCACAATGTGCTCCCAAGCACTCCGTGACCCATAGGACACAAGGGAGCATTCTCTGAGGTTTCCATGATACCTGTGCCCCCTTGCAAGTCCTCACCTCACCCACCCTGTACCACCATCCCTGCCTACCATCTTGGCTGGTATGGGTCTGGCAAGCCCAGTGCAAGGAGATGCAGGCAGCACCTGGCATACCAGCCAGCCTCTGAAGCAGGGGAGATGCCTGCTGAGCATGGCCCAAGCCTCCAGCAGGTTTCCTGACCAGCCCCACAAGTGCTGTGGGGTGTTCACCCTCATTACAAGGCCCAGAGACTCCCCTCTGCCACAGCTGGGATGAGGGACCACAAAAACCTCAGGGTAGGAGCAGAGCCCCCAAAAGCCCCCAGGGTAAGGAGCACCCAGCAGACAAGGAAGAGGAGGTGAAGAAGGAGGAGAGGCAGGCTTGTGGAGCACAGAAACGAAACCCACTGCAGAGCAGGAGCATCCCATGCTGTTCCGGCGCAGAGGGGCTGTGGGACACACCACCCCCTGAAACCCAGCCCGTGAGCCTCAGCTCCCTTCCTGGCAGCTGTTTGTTTAAAGCCATAACTGCAGCTCTTTTAAAACCATAACTTGACCAGCCCCGATCGAATGCAAACAGAGACTTTCCCCAGGCCACAGCCTGGGCAGACAGACGGGAGCGTAACCACAGATGGGGGACAAAAAGGCATTTGGGAGACAAACCAGGCTCTGGATGTTCAGAGCGTTTGGAGGACATGAAGCAAGAGCGAAGGGTGCTGAGCCCTGACGCTGCCAGACGGCTGGCCCAGGAGGAAGGGCAGAACTGTAAAAGCTTTCACACCAGTGCTGGGAGCACAAGGGGAAATGGAAAGCTTGGCAGCATGCGATAGCACCATACACCAGGACAAAGGGACCTGGGGGAAGGAGGGTAACCACCAAGGTCCAGTGATGCCCTGGTTTCGTAGGCGTGACAGAGGAGGGGTATGGTTAAGAAGGGGTTGTATACAGTGAAACAGTACAGGAAAAAGTGCATGAAGAAATCTTTGCAGGTGAAAATCCCAGGCTCTAACAATAAAAATGTAAAATTCAGATTGCACACAAGTAGAACAGTAAGTCATCTGGAAATATTAAGTGAGACTAGAGAACGTGCAAGCTCAGACAGTGGAGGTGGGAGGTCACTTCCCCCATGTACAGACCAGCTTTGTCAAGACCGAATGTAGAGATAGGATTTGTGGGTGCAGTAAATGAAGCCTCTTGGAGCGATGAGGCTCCAAGAGCCTCATTGCAAAGATCCTGTTCTGGGTGGATCTCGAGTGCTTGGGACCTGGTTGAAGAGGTACCGGGGAAACTGCTCCATACTAAAAAGCACAGCACTACCAGGTGTAACAGTGCAGCAGGACAGAGAGGGCCAGGTATATCCCATAATAAGTTCAGGAAAAGGAAGTATGTAGAAATGGGGCATACTATCACCAAATACCCCAAACCCCATGACCCTAAGCATAACCTGAAGGTTATGTTAAATAGGCCATGAGAAGCTTGGGTAAAATGTGCGCCACAAATCAAAAAGAAAATCAGGTGGTTGAACAGCCCAGGTCCTGGTTTGATGGGAGAGTTAACTGGAGGTACTATGGAAAACACTGATGTTTCGGAAATGGAAAACTTGTCTAGGAGAGAACAGGAAAGTCCACAAAACATGGCAGTTCTTCTGGAAACAGGAGCCTAAAAAGCTAAAAATGGATATGCAGAGCACCCTGAAAAAGATGCTACAGCTGTTTGAAGAACATGCCCTTAAACCACCAAAAGGCAGAAAGCCAGCTAAGGGCTGAGGGGATGCTCAGGGTCTAATGGGACCTCTAGGATGATGAGACCCCACGAAGCAGCTCAGTGTTTTCCCATGTTGGCCAACAGCGGTGGGGAGGGCCCCAGCCCGGCACACGTGCTCAGCAGGTCGCTCAGAGGAGCCAGATCGATTTGAAGTAAATCTGGAGGAAGCCCCAGACTGATGGGACAAGCTGGCCATGAGCATGTCCCCAGAACAGATGGTGTTTACTCATGTCTGGGGACAACTTATATGATAAACCATAGAGGTTGCTGTGTGGCACCTCTCCTTACAACTGGGCAGTAGGCTGGTGGACAGTGAAACTATCAGCTCTGCAAATGGGGTGCTGGGAGCTAAAACATGGAGATTCTCATTGCTGTAGCACCAGTGAGAGAGCAGAGCCTGCGCAGAAGGATGGGATTGTGGAGCTTGTAGCTGAACATCGAGCTGGGGAGAAGCTGACAGATCCCCTCTAAGGGGGACCCTGTCACAAACACAGAGGATCCAGAGGACATTATCTGTCTGGATTGTCAGAAAGCTTCTGCTGAGGCACCACGCCACAGGTTATTAAAGAAACAAACTTGCTGTGGGAGCAGAAGAAGGGCTCTTCCATGAACTGAAAGGTGGCTGAAGGATCACAAGAAACATATAGGGCTGAACGGTCACTCGTCAGGATGGAGGACAGTCAGCAGTGGGGTGCCCCAGGGACCAGCCCAGTTTTATATTTGACATCTTTATACATCCCCAGGAGAAGGGAGTGAACAGGGAAATCTTCAGGTTCACAGATGACACTGAGCTCTTCTGGATGGCCAAAGGCTGTGTTGATGGCAAGTTTCAGAAGGATCTCACAAAACCGTGGGGCATAGAGGCAGGAGGAGACCTTTGGTGTGGAGAAGTGAAGGTGATGTTCCAAGGGAGAAGCAATCAGAGCAGGGCATTGGCATGGAGCTCGGGACAAGTGGATAAACTCAGGAGGAGAGCTGGGAGCCATCACTGACCTGGTGACTTCAGAGAACTGTTTATTGGCAGCAGCAGCCAAAAAAGTCATCAAAATGTTGTGTGATGAAGAAGAGTGTTGGCAACAAGATGGAAAATGTTTTGTAGAAACTGTAGAAAACCTTGATGAGCCCTCATCTTGGGTGCTGTGCGCTTGAGCTCTGGTTTTCACAGCTCAGGAAGGAGATTGACTTCCTCTGAACTTGCTCTGTGATAACCAAGGAGATGAAGCGCCTGTCGTGTGAGATGGGACTGGAAAGGCTGAGAGTCCCCTGTTTGGAAAGGGCAAGACCAAGGGAGGATAGGACTGAGGCTTGCAAAATCTTGGTGGACAAGATGAGCATGAATCTGTACTTCTCCAGCAATCCTTGGAGTAAGGAGTGCTAGCAAGTGATGGGTTTAAAACAGAGAAGCTAAAACTTCTTTACATAGTGGGGTTTGAATGTCTAGAGCTTCCTACCGTGGGGGAAAAGGAGCCAGGCAACACTGGTTCAGAAAGGGAGTAGACAAGCTTGTGGACAGCAGGTCCATAAAGGGACACTGAAAGGACTAGGCAGGAATGTCTCCTCTAACCTGTAACACAGCCAGTGGGGAGTGGGAGAGGAGGGGAGCCAGGCCCCTGTAAATAAATAGCATCTTCTTTTTCCACTGTTGGACACCGAATCCTGGTGGCCCTCACCTCTGCAGGGCTCTGCCTGGTGGTGTGTCCCCAGCCACCAGGTCAGGGCATGGGGCTCTGGGGCACTGCTCATGGTGCCTGGTGGTCCCTCAGGTTCTGCTGTGCCTGCTGCCCCCGTGCCTGCCCCACTGTGCCCCCGCACCGGGGGGTTCTGGGGGCTGGGGCCTCTCAGTGCCAGCGGGGATGGGGGAATTTGGTCTGCAGGAATTTTCTGCTGGTTTCTCCCTGCATTTGGTTTCTGTCCAAACTGGTTTGAAACCAAAGTGTTTTCTAAACTTCCTGCAAATTGGCAGCTGCTCGCGCCCCACAGCTCCCGCAGGACCGCTGCTGCCCTGCCTCCCAGCCAGAGCATTCCGCAGGAACGTCCCTGCCTGGGCACCCAGAGCCGTCTGTTCTGGCGGATGCTCCCTGGGGCTGCCCTGCCTGGGACCCCAGCAGCCCCCTCCCTGGAGAGCCATGCCCCGCAGAAGCTCCATCTCAGCCCTGTGCTCTGGCAGCCTGGGGGGGTTTCTCCATCCCCATCCCAGCAAAAGCAGCTGTTAAGTGATCCTGGCACAAACGCTGCCACAGCCTCGGGGATGGGGATGGGGACAGTGAGAGTGTTTTCAGAAGTATAGAAGGGGATGGGGGCCTGCACCACCTCCCTGGCCTTTCTAACACAGGACACATGCACGAGCTGAGTTTTGCAGCCAGTACAGCTGCTCCCTGGCTTTCTCAGCGAGGATGATGCCCATGGGCCTGTGGTTGCAGCCACACGCTATGTTCATGTGTACAGAAGAGGAGAGGATGGGGCTGGATGTGCCCCAGGCCTGCAGCTTCCCCAGCTTTGTCCTTTGGAAGGGAGCAGCTCCCTCCGCTCCCCCCCAGCACCAGCAGTGGGAGAAGAGGGGTCGAGAAGCAGTCATAGGAAGGACAACTGATGCCAGGGTCACACATCCTCCTCCCTCCCTGGCCAGGTCCCAGCATGGGGCACGTGTGCTCCCAGTAAAGCAGACTGGTCCCCAAAGAGGATATTTAGGAGCATGTCCTGCGTTGTTCACGCTTGGGACTGTCGCTGTTTGGGCGCATTTGCCCCCACAGGGCATTTCTGTGCATCAGTGATATGGGAAGGCCCATTCCCGCATGGGCAGTGCACGGGCACCCGGTCCTGCCTCGCTGGCCGTTGCCTATTGCCTGCCCTGGGACAGCACAGGGCTCCGGCCCCGCTGCCAGCACTCAACAGCCCATCCTGCTTTGCAAAGCTCCCAGGGCTGGTTCCCACTGCCCATCGCTGCCAGTCCCTGCTACCGTTTCTGCAGGTCCCCACTGCCCATCGTTGCCAGCCCCCATTGCCTGTCACCACCGGTCCTCACTGCCCATCACCACTGGTCCCCACTGCCCATCACCACCAGTCCCCTCTGCCATCGCTGCCAGTCCCCACTACCATCACTGCCAGTCGCCACTGCCCATCGTTGCCAGCCCCCATTGCCCGTCACCGCCGGTCCTCACTGCCCATCGTTGCCAGT
>VYZM01007490.1:253852-264557 GCA_013398915.1 Dromas ardeola | reverse complement strand
CTAAGCCCCCTCCCCGCCGCGGCGGGCCGGGCCGGGCCGAGCCGAGCCCGCCCACCTCCGCCCTGCCGAGCCCGGGAGGCCCCTCATGGCCGGCCAAGCCCTGGACCAACCCTGATTTCCCCGCGCCGCCGTGAGCCCCCCCGATGTCCCCTGCCCCGCGGCCGCCCTGCCCCTGAGCCCCGGCGCAGCGGCCCTTTTCCCGCAGGTGGTGGCGCAGGTGTGGGACCAGAAAGATGTTCTCGGCCCTGAAGAAGCTGGTGGGCTCGGACCAGACTCCGGTCAGAGACAAGAATATCCCTGCGGGGCTGCAGTCCATGAACCAGGCTCTGCAGAGAAGGTTTGCCAAGGGAGTCCAGTATAACAGTGAGTCGGAGCCCAGGTTCGGGGTGTCTGGCGGGGGCCACGGCTGGCCCCGGGGGGGAGGCGAGACGCGTCGGTCCGGCCCCATCTGATGCCCCATAGCGTGGAGGGACTGTGACATACATATGCTTTCGTTGTGCGTGGTGGTGCTTTTGTCAGTATTTGCCCAAAGCCAAGCTTGCAATGAAATGTTAGAGCTTGCGGAAGTGTGGGAGGCAGGAGGGATGGGAAACTTTTTTCTTTCTGTGCGGGACTCGGGAACCTGTAGTGCAGCAGTGTCCCCAGTCAGCAGATGTCCTGAACGGCTGCCTGCTTTCTGCTGACTGTGGCACAAGAGAGAATTCCTTGTAAATCAATTTTTGTCAGTTAAACCATCAAGAGAGTAACTCCCCTGAGTGTGTGGGTGACCTTCCCTGCAGCCCAGGATAATGGTATTTATAATTAAGCTCTAGTGGTTATATGATAAGGGTCTATTGAAAAGCTCTGCCTTTCCAGGCTTCAGTAAAAGGGGAGTGATGTATGCCTTTATGTGCTCTTGGTACATAATTTCATTCTGACTATCTGTTTCTGCAACTGATACGTTTGCTCTTTTCTCAGGGAACGTTTTCAGAATTTTTTTCCTTTCAGTGTTGAGGCTCAGGGGGTTGCGTTTTTCCCTTGATGCTCAGTAAAGGTTATTTCTAATGTTTCAGGAGGGCACTGCAAGTACGTGAAATACATTCCAAAATAACAATTGTGAGATGGGGAGGGTAGTTATGTCATCCTTGCTGAAAATAGAGATGGTACCAGAGAGTGCTGCACGTATCAGCTCATCTGTGTGGATCCAGGCAGGCAGGGAAGTCAGATTGCAGAAGGCCGAGACTGGTGGTTTAGAAAGAGACTGATTTGTAAACGTGGCACTGAATACATTCTGCAAAGGCACACGTGTTGGAGGAATGGAGCTTATGTTGGATCTTAATCTGAAAGAGAACATGAAGGGAGAGGTTTGCACTTTGGGATTCATTTTTTTTTGCTTTTTTTTAGTATTATCACTGTTGACGGGGCTTTTGAACTGATATGTTTTGTAGCTCTGTGCTATACTAGGGAGATCATTGGGAGCATTTGTCCATTGCACATCTGTTAGATGTGCCAGTAGTGCTTAATTTAGAAAATTAGTGTCTTAGCAAGCAGTCAGGAATGTGAACAGAAGCACAGTGTTGTTAAGAGACTTTATTTCCAGTGAAAGACAGGGGATGAGGATGAAACTATTGTACCTTGGAATAGAGCACTGCGTGCTTAAACGCGTACCTGGAGATCTGTTGGTTAAAGACTATTGATCTGTGCGGGGGCTTTGTGCAGCCCACAGACCAGAACACATCCACGTGCCTCACTGGTACACGTTGAGATCAGGTAGCTCATACCAGCTTGTGAATTATGTAGGAGAATGGACTTTTCAGGGAGTGAACGTTCGTTCTGTGGACAGTACGGATCAGCTGCATCCTGCTGGCACAGCGGTCAACAGGGACGTGTTGACTAACTGTGCTGTCAGTGAACCTGTGTGGATATATACCCCCTTGCCATTAATGCAGCAAGGCCAAAAATGCCAACAGCTGAGCTACCAACTGCAGCTTGGCTGCTTTTTGTCTCGTTACCAAAAACCTCAGGAAAGTTTTTTGGTTTGTGCCCTGTTTTATCAGAATTTGTGTTCTAGTTATTGCCTTCATATCTGGACTAAAATTGCAGCTTTCAGTCACTGCCGTAAGGGAAGCTTTCCAATCTCCATAGTATCTCTTCCTGGATCGCTGTTATATAATATTTATAGGAGATACAGGCAGGATTACAAAAGGGCTTCGAAGCACCCTACACAGCCATGGCACTGGAGAGAGGGGCAAGTTCCAGCACGGTGAGGTTATGGTCTCAGGTGAAGGTGGGCTGTGAAGGAATGTCATTACAGGGGCCAGAGCTGCAAATCCTAGGCACTGCCAGTGGTCCTTTCTTACCAAATGTACGACATGCAGCAAAGGAGTGCAAAGGTGTTTTGTAGCCACCGTTAACACATACAGATCTTTGAAACTCCTCTGTTCCCCTGCAATTGCCTGAACCTAAACCAAAGGGTGCTGTGGTGACTTGTTTTACAGAAATGTTTCCTTGCTTTCACAGACCATTACTGGCTGTGAACTGAAGCCTGTTTCCTTCCCAGAAGTCTATTTAGTGTGCTGAGAATGCCTTGAGTTGCTTGCTGATAAAGTGGGCAGTAAATGGCCGGGACATGGGCCTTATCACCTGGCTCTCGGTGCCTCGCTGCAGGGCTCAGAACAGGCCATGCTGTGCCAGCCTTCATGGCTGGCAAGTACATTTTGTAACCAGACAGCCCCCCAGTTTGAGGTGACACTGAAGGTGGTGTGGTGTTCTAAGGATTACAAATTGAGGATTACAAGCACTGGGTAGTGTGCACCTCTAAGTTGAACCAAAATGATTGATTTTGACAGTCTCTCTTGCACTCAGCTAAGTTTTCAAAAGGAAGAGTGTTGCAGGGTGAGCAGCTTTAGATTTCTAATGAAACATTGAGAGCAAAGGCCAGTATTAGCCCTCAGCAGCAGTCACGTCCTCTGCATGAGACATCCTATTTCAAAACAAAAACATTTTCTTACTGCGTTCCCAGCACACACACTCCTTGTTTGCTCTCTTTGTCATCTGCACGGAGTTCCCATGTTTTACATACTGCGGCCCAAATAACACCAGAGTTCCCTGAGCTCTATGGAAGGTACAGAGATGAAAGTGATGTGGGTCTGTACCACGTATGTAATGGCTTGGGTGTTTATGGGAGATCACGGTTCCAAGTACGGGAACCAATCTTTGTGAAAACTTGGGTGAGGTCTGCTGATCACCATTCGGGTAGCTGTGCTAGCCCAGGGAGGGTTGCACAGGCCAGAGCGAGTGGGCTTGGTGGAGAGCAAGTGAGGTGGATCTCATTCCTTTGGCAGCAGTGCTTGTTTAAACAAATTACAACACAAATTACAGAAGGAAGTACCAGCACCAGGTTACTCAAATGTGGAAGTCTATGTAAGGCAATGATGGGAAAACAAGGGTGAAAGGAAGGATTCTGGCTGGGTTGCACTGGCAAGACGATTCCCTGGGAGTTATCCATTGATGATCAGTGACAGGAGCAAAAGATGTGGAAGTGCTAAAGGTTCAGATCCATCCATCCTGTTGCCCAGAACACAGCACGCTGCCTGTTTTGGGCTTTATTCTTGACGCTGCACCCAGGGTGCTCACCACCCCACAAACCTCACTGCTGCGTGTGCCTGGAGCATGGGCTGCTCTCCTCTGGGCAGCTGCAGCCTGCCTGTGACAGTCACCAGTGCCGAAATACCCAAGTCAGTCCCTTCCCTTATTACTTTTCTGCCTAAAATGTGCTTTAAAAGACAAAATTAATACCATGTGTCCTTTTGGTACTCATTATAGTCCTTACTTCTTTTGTGTTGTTTGAGAGTAGTAGTTCCCAGATTCTGTAGTTTTAAGTGTTTTCATTCAGCACTACTCTGAAAAGAAAGGCTTCCCCTCGTCCTGCTGCTTCCCACCTTCTCGCATGTTCTGCTACTGCTGATGCGGGTGTTTGTGCACCTTGTGGCAAACCAGCTTTGACTGCTGTCTGGCCTCTTCCCCCTGGGGAAGCATGGTTGGGGGTATCTGCAGATCAGGTGTGCTGCTTTTGGCAGCAGAACCGGCTTAAAGCATTTGAATTGCAGCCTTGTAGTCATAGTCCCAAAGACCTTAATGAGGGCAGGTTATGACCCTCCGTATGGGGATTATTAGCAGAGAAGTTTGGGAATCTTTGCCGCGGGGTCTGAGATCCTTAGTTGCTACAAGTGTCCTGGAGCAATATGGGCAGAGCTGGGAGTTGCTCATTTCTAGTTCTGAGTTGGTCTGAGACCTGCTCTCTGGGCCTGTGTCTTTACTGCCCTGCTTCCATTTCCCCATCTGGACAGTGGAAATCCCTCTATTTGTCCTGATGCAGTGACAATATAAATAAAGCGATATGTTTAGCTTTTTCCTCACATCTTGATCTATTCCCCATCCCTACCCTTCTTCCCACAGATAATTTTCCTGTCTTTGCCACAAACCTATGGCTGTTGCAGTAAGTACTGATTTAACTTAAAATCAAAATAAGGCAGCGATTGTTACTGTCCGTCACCCATAATGACTGGTTCTTTTTCCGCATTCAGACACAGCCCAGGCCTGTGATGTACCTGCCTGGCTGCACCCTGAAGCTCACTCAACTCTTCCTGTCTTGCAGATGCCTGTCATTGAGTACACCTGCCCCAGCCAAGTCCCAAATACAGATTTGGTTTTGCTAAAAATGATTTACATCACCTGCCTTCCTCCTGTGCTGTTTTTAAAGACTTTTTCTTTCTTCAGGAAAAAAGTCAGTGAAAACTCATGCGCTGTGTAGGAGGAGAGAGATCCTAATACGGAGAGTGCTGAAGCTGGAAAGGGCCATTGGACCTGTTCAAACTGAGCATGTGGTGCCACAAGCACCTTGTGTTGATCTAAACGTGAGCTGCTCAGGGGTGGGCTAGTCTCCTTGCCATTCCAGCTGTGCCTCCTGCGTGCTGCTCCTACTGCTCCTGCAGCTGGGCACTTGAGCTAGAGAAGGAAACTGAAAAGGAATAATTTCAGGGTTAGTTTTCAGCCGGTTCAGTTCCTTGATCCGACTCAATGTGTAGCTGCGTAAATAATGCTCTTGGCACTAGGAAAGTTCCTGGGGGGGTAAAATCGCCCCTTCTGGGGAGAGCTCACAGTAAAGTTGTCTGGCAGTGATCCTGAGAGTGCACCTTGAGAGCAGCCCAACTATTTAAGGAAGGGCCCATTTGTCCCTTAAAACTCACTGTTTAAGTATCTCATGCTGCACTTCGTGGGGGAATATGAATTTTAAAATGGCGCTCTAAGGTAGGCAGTGAGAGCATTTACAAAGCCTTGGGTTTTAGAGGGACAAATGGAATCTCATTCTTCCTATGCCATGGACTTGCTGCATTAATTGAGAAAAATCAAAGGAACCCTGCACTGGTTGTCTCACGGTCTGTAAGTAGGAAACAGAATCACACACAGAGAGACAGGAAATGCAGGAAATGGTTTGTTGTCTCCGCAGAGATGCACTGAGACCTGTAGGTGAAGTCAGCCTATAAATACTGTGTTCATTTTTGCCTTTGTTATCCTTTTGTTATTTTAATAAGTAACTTTGTAAAAGAATAAACAGCAGTATGTCTCAGTGTACAGCAGCAAAAGCACAGTGAAACTGCACACAAAATTTCACCAGACAAAACAGTTCCACAGGCTTTGTGGTGTTGTCTGTTTTACCTTGTCGTGGTTTAACACGAGCTGGCAAACAAGTACCACGCAGCCGCTCGCTCACTCTCCCCGAGTGGGATGGGGGAGAGAATTGGAAGGGTAGAACTGAAGAAACTCATGGGTTGAGATAAAGACAGTTTAGTTTAATAGGTAAAGCAAAAGCCGCGCACAAGCAAAGCAAAACAAGAAGTTCACTCACTCTTCCCCATCGTAGGCAGGTGTTCAGCCATCTCCAGGAAAGCCGGGCTCCATCACGCATAAAGGTGACTTGGGAAGACAAATGCCATCACTCCAAACGTCCCCCCCTTCCTTCTCCTTTCCCCAGCGTTATGTGCCGAGCATGATGCTCTGTGGTGTGGGACAGCCCTTTGGGCAGCTGGGGTCAGCTGTCCCGGCTGTGTCCCCTCCCAGCTTTCTGTGCACCCCCAGCCCGCGCTGCCGGGGTGAGAGGCAGAAAAGGCCTTGACTCCGTGTAAGTGCCGCCCAGCCATAACTAAAACATCCCTGTGTTATCAACGCTGTTACCAGCACACGTCCAAAACATAGCCCCATACTGGCTACTGTGAAGAAAATTGCCTCTGTCCCAGCCAAAAGCAGCACATACCTTAAAGTTTACCTCTTAAACTTCTCTCTGAAATGCCTGCAATAGCTCCTGAGTTACAACAGAAGGCAGCCTTCAGTCTGAGATTTTCTTGCCCAAATGATGATGCACAACCTAATGCTCATCACCTGAATCTGCCATTAGATGCCTCTGAATGGCCCATTTTCTAGGGGATAATAGCTCCTATTGAAAACGCAAGCATAAAAATTCTGTTCAAGTCAGCTTACATTTCCTAATAGCCTTGTGGTTGCCATTTAAAACAAGGATGGTATTTAAAAAAACCCCATCCTATAATGTAACAGAAAATTTAGAAAACAACACATACTGTTTTCAGAAAGAAAATGGTAACATTAGGGTAGACTCTGGAAAGTTCATGGTATTAGTTGCTACAGAAGTTACTTTGCCAGGTTGTGTGCAGTTGATGAATTGGGCACTTCTTTGGGAGGGTCTGAATGAGTTTCTCCACTGACTGACTTTCCTTGCAGCAGGTACAAGCACGTGCAGAAGCAGAGGCAGGTGGTGGTAGATGAGCTGGTGCGAGGCCGGTTGGTGGAAATGGGGCTGTTGTGCCTTTACCCGAGGCTGCAGATTCTGAGAATGCCGAGTGCCATCAATACACCTGCACCTAAAACCAGCTAAGGGCTGGCTCCTGTGGTAGAGACTGTCCCGAGGACACACAGAGGACCCTCAGAGATGCAGTTTCTCTTGCTTTTATTTCACTGTTGTTTAAGTGAGTTTATGTCCCCAAAGGGGCATGCTTGTTTTGGTTCAGTTTAGCTTGCTTCTAAGCATGTAACATAGACTGATTTTATTTAATTTGAGTCGAACTGTGGCTATCAACAGAGGCAGTTCGGTGAATTTATTGGAGGCAGTTTAAGATAGACTCCTGTGAACGTTCACTGCCTTGCCCCTTGTCCCTGCCAAGGATTGTCTCCTCACCACAGACGGTCTGGTCTGTGAGCTGGAGCACCAATACATAGTCTTGTTCTGCGTCCCCTGGAAAAGGGGATGCTGCCCCAGTGCAAGAAAGCTGGGGATAGCTGAGGCAATGACAGCTTAACTCTGCGGTGATGTTCACCAGAAGCTGCCTCTAAGCTCTCCAAATCCATCCCAGAATGGTTTCATCACTGCCGGGGTTCAGAGTCGCACCCCTGGGGGATGTAGGGAGCGGCACCTCTGAACGCAGGACCCTGCCTCATTGGCTCCGCTGAGAACTGGTCCTTGAGTTTTCAGGGACTTGGGGCAACTGGATCTAGGAAGTGAGTATTTTCTCAAGGAATGAGAAGTGTTTAAGGAGAAATGGGAATGATAGACGAGGCGATTGAAGGAGAAGCCTGGCACAAAAGGCTGGCAAAGGGACAGGGTATGGCAGAATGGGAGTACGGGTTAGGTAGAGGTAGAGAAGGCAGGAGGATGGAAGGAATGGACGCTCAGCTGGCTGAAGTTATGCAGAGTCTGAAGATTCAATCTTGATGTTGGTTCTTTCTGCTGAGCTAGTCTGAGTAGCTGAATAAACGCTAATTTTAATGACTGAGGCTCATGTTTTTTAACAAACCCCATCTATGCCTGTGTAATATAGGAGAACTAATTACGTCTGAATGATGCTTGCAAAAAGTTAACATGCTTTTCACAGCATTCTTCGATTTGTTTTTAATCAACTTTATTTGTCTGCTTGCTCTTTTCCACAGTGAAAATTGTCATCCGAGGGGACAGGAACACTGGGAAAACCACACTCTGGCACCGACTGCAGGGAAAGAAATTCATTGAGGAATATATTCCAACTCAGGAGATCCAAGTCACCAGCATCCACTGGAATTATAAAAGTAAGATGGAAGAGAGTGGAGGGAGTGATGGTCACGAGACAGTGCCTTGGGGGTAGAAATTCTGCCGCAGCCCTGTTTGCTTCTTTCTTCTGTATCTGCTTGGGAGATAAAATGGTCTCTCATCACTCTTGTTATTTTAATTTATTATTCACAGTTTCTCAGTTGTGTTTTTAAAAACTTTACTCAGAAACTATATGTTATAAGTGCTAAAGGATAGGTCTTTGGAAGCCACAATTCAAGGAAAGTGTTTAATAGGTGATCCAAAAGATTTGAAATATTTGTGATATGCTTGACTTGTTAATGAAAACAGGCTTATTATGGAAATATGTCTCTGAGTCTAACCCTGCTTTTGGTGTTACTGTTGCATAGAAGTGAATAGCATGGTGCAAACTAGTTTTTTACTGATTAAAATATAAAGAGCATCCTGTAACTGGTGAAGGTGATGTTTAAAAAATGATTGTAGTACTAATAACTCCAGGGTGACTTACTGAACCACAGACGTATCTTATCAGTAGCTTTTTTTAAGTGCTTGTTTGAGTCTGAGATGGGGTGTGGGTTTTTTTTATTTTCCCCATCTGCTCTGACGATATAAAGGGCCTATGACAGCCCTGGGTCTTGCCTGGAGAAGACACTGCAGGCATTGAAATTGCATTAGGCTATGATTCAACAGTGCATTAAGTCCAGCTTTCAGGTTCCTGACCAAAAATGCTGCAGCCTTGTGGGGTGGACTACTGATTCAAGATGAACTTGCTCTGTAAGACTGATTTTGCTTTAAAAAAAAGGTCAGCAGTTAGTTTGTCATTATCAGACGTTGTCCGTCTGCACCGCCCTGACCTTCTGTTGAATCAGGTACCCTCTGTCTCCTCACAGCTGGGAAAAAAACCCATGCAGTTTGGGTAAACACCAAATTGGCTGCTTCGACTAATTCACCAATTAAAATTTGCTTTGCTGGGTGATATCATGATGCCCAAGTCTTGTGATGATGATCACAGAGCCACAGGGTGTGTTCACCAGCGGCCAGCCTTGGGACAGTGCTCCCTCAGTCTCTGTTGGCTTCACAGGCTTCCTCGCAAGGAGGGCAAGCAAATACTGCTATTGTACGTTCATGGGGAGCTGGTAACCAGAGTTCTGGAGACTCTTGTGCTCTTATGGAGACAGGCTTCCACATGAGTCATCTCTCTCTTGACAAAGGTTGAAAAGGTTTATGGGGATGGATAGTTGTAATTTGCCATGGATGTGGGAGAGAAACAGGCCATACTTGCTCAGGTTTTCTCTTGTTCAGGGTCTGATGTTGAGCTAAGCCTGATCACAGGTTTTCAGATTCTTTCATGGGGACGCTCCATGTGATGGTGATGCAAAGGTGTGCCTGTTGGCTTCTACATCTCTTCTTAAAGGATCTGTATTTTGGATACTGTCTTCCTGATATTCTGCCTATCAACTGGCCCAAGGTGTTGGCAGATGTGCGGTGCTCATGCAGTGGTGTTCGCCATCTGCAGCGAACCTCTGGCATGATGTATTTTAGCTGTGGCATCCTTACCCCACACTCCTCTTTCTCTCTCAGAATATCAGCACATCGGTTATTGATGGGTGAACGTAGAGCTCACAAGTCATTTGGATGATGGAAACTATCTCCAAAATCAAACTTGAGTGCTTCAGCCTAAACAGACTTAGATTAAAGTAAGAAGTCACAGAATCCCAGAATGGCCGGGGTTGGAAGGGACCTCTGGAGATCATCTCCTCCAGCCCCCTGCCAGAGCAGGGTCACCCAGAGCAGGTGGCACAGGAACGCGTCCAGGCGGGTTGGGAATATCTCCAGAGACGGAGACTCCACCACCTCTCTGGGCAGCCTGTGCCAGGGCTCAGCCACCCTCAAAGTAGAGAAGTTCCTCCTCATGTTTAGATGGAATTTCCCGTGTTCCAGTTTGTGCCCGTTACCTCTTGTCCTGTCCCTGGGCACCACTGAAGAAAGACTGGCCCCATCCTCCTGACACCCACCCTGTCAGTATTTATAAGCGTTGATAAGATCCCCCCTCAGTCGTCTTTTTTCCAGACTAAAAAGACCCAGGTCCCTCAGCCTCTCTTCATGAGAGAGATGTTCCAGTCCCCTCATCATCTTGGTAGCCCTTTGCTGTCTCCTCTCCAGCAGTTCTCAGCCCTTCTTGAACCGGGGAGCCCAGAACTGGACCCAGTACTCCAGATCTGGCCTCACCAGGGCAGAGCAGAGGGAGAGGATGATCTCCCTCCACCTGCTGGCTACACTCTTCTTGATGCACCCCAGGATGCCATTGGCCTTCTTGGCCACAAGGGCACATTGCTGGCTCATGGTCATCCTGTTGTCCCCCAGGACTCCCAGGTTGCTTTCCACCGAGCTGCTCTCCAGCAGGTCAGCCCCCAACCTGTACTGGTGCATGGGGTTATTCCTCCCCAGGTGCAGCACCCTACACTTGCCCTTGTTGAATTCCATAACGTTTCTCTCCGCCCAACTCTCCAGCCTGTCCAGGTCTCGCTGGATGGCGGCACAGCCTTCTGGTGTGTCAGCCACCCCTCCCAGCTTTGTGTCATCAGCAGACTTGCTGAGGGTGCTCTCTATCCC
>VYZM01007490.1:191098-253529 GCA_013398915.1 Dromas ardeola | reverse complement strand
CCACATGCCTTGAGATGACGCCCAGAACGAACTGTTCCATCATCTTTCCAGGGATGGAGGTGAGGCTGACCGGCCCATATTTTCCTGGGTCTTCGTTCTTGCCCTTTTTGAAGACTGGAGCGACATTGGCTTTCCTCCAGTCCTCAGGCACCTCACCTGTTCTCCAGGACCTTTCAAAGATGATGGAGAGCGGCCCAGCAATGACTTCCGCCAGCTCCCTCAGCAGTCTTGGATGCATCCCATAAGGACCCATGGACTTGTGGATTTCCAGTTTACTGAACTGATCTCTAACTTGGTTGTTCTCAACCAAGGGAAAGTCTTCCTTCATCCAGACTTTCACTTACCTCCAAAGTCTGGGACTCCTGAGGGCCTGAGCAGTAAAGACCAAAGCAAAGAAAGCATTCAGTAACTCCGCCTTCTCCGTCACCATGGCTCCTCTCTCATTCAACAGCGGGCCCACATTTTCTCTAGTTTTCCTTTTGCCTCCAATATACTCGAAGAAACCCTTCCTGTTGACCTTGAAATCCCTTGCCAGGTTTAATTCCAAGGAGGCCTTGATCATCCTAGTTTTATCCCTGCATACTCTGACAGCATTCTTGTAATCTTCCCAAGTGGTCGGTCCCTTCTTCCACATGCTGTGAACTTCCTTCTTCCACTTGAGCTTTTTCAGAAGCTCCTGGCTCAGCCATACAGGTCCTGCTTCCCTTGCCTGATTTCTTGCTCTTAAGGATGCACTGATCCTGAGCTTGGAGAAAGTGGTGTTTGAATACCACCCAGCTCTCTTGAGCCCCCCTGCCTTCCAGAGCCCTAGCCCGCGGGATCTCTCCAAGCAGTTTCTTGAAGAGGTCAAAGTTAGCCCTCCTGAAGTCCAAGGTTGCAATGCTGCTTTTTGTTTTGTGCATACTGCCCATGTTCCTGAACTCTATCTTCTCGTGATCATGAAATGAAATACCTCTTTCTTAGATATCCAAGTCTAAAGAGTGCACTGAATATTAATTGTGGTTTTCTGCAATATCATCGGTAAAAACTTCAGAGTTCAGTTTCCTCGTTAATCAGCGTAGGTAATAGAAGTACTGTTTGTAAATACAGCCTGGGAGTCTGGCATTTCATTTCTAAGAGGCTTATTCATACCTAGTTGTTTTTGTATACATGAACAGGCATACAAAATGCATGCATGCAGGTTTCTGTACACATGCAAAAAGGTGTTTGGAGACTGTTCCATGGGTAGAGAGATCTAGTCGTCTTGCATGTCTGTGCATATTTTAGGGACTGTATGTTCTTACACTGAGCTGAGACCTGGGCACTGGCTTTTTCAACATGGATGCAATCCTGGAGTAGAAGACAGCTACGCATGAGGCTGGCTTTTGCTGTATGTTGGTAACCGCAGGTGTATTTGTTATTTCTAGTGCTTATGCGATACGTTTCTGTAGAGCTTGCCGGTTAAGAGTTGACAGCAATGTGTACATATTTTTCAAGGTGAAGTGTTGCTGAGTTAGTCTAAGTTTCTGTAAAGCTACATGTGAAATTGTGCCTTTCATTTGTGTTTCTTTTACGTTGTAAAAAACTGTATTATTTTCTTAGTAATAATTTCCATCAGTATAGGAAATTTTCCGTTGAAGTTCTTAAAACTTGTTTTAAAAAATAGCCCTCTTTTTTAAAAGCATTGTAAGGTATGTTTCCTGCTGTGAAAACTTTCCATCCGAGACGGGTGATGTGGGCACTCTGAGAAATTGGCTCAGATCTAATTACCGCCCTGTTGGCTGAGTTAATCTGTACAGGAAAAAATAAAGTTTGTTTTTCCTGTGATCATGCTCTCAAGCTACCTTGAATAAACACTATGAGGTAGCTGGCAGCAAATATTTTACGGATGTTAATTACATCACTGTCAAATATTGAAGGATTCTTACATTGTCTGGTATTAGAAGAATTAAATTTCACATGTGGAATGTACCACCTTGTCATATCTCCAGAAATTTTATACTGGAGGAATTAATAAAGGTAGAGGAATTTGAGTTATTTCTTCCTACTTAGAATGAACAAAATTACTTTTCTGTTCCAATTGTCTCTATAATGGATATTTGTCATTTTTGTGTCCAAGTAAGGAGTTACCATTCCTGACCCTAATGAATGCTGGTTTAGATTCTGCTAGTCACTAATTTTATTCTCTGTTTGGCAGTCTCAGAAAGGGAGTCTGAAATAAAAATTGGCAAATACTTCTGTTCAGATACTCTGCACGGTTTATAGATGGGTGTGAGGAATGGCAGCGCTGCTCTGCGCTGTAGAACTTGTGATCCAAAGCATATGAACTGAATCATATAATTGCAGGAGGGTAGATATGTCCGAGGGCCTGTGAATTCCTGGTGATGAACCCACCCATAAAGCAATGATTCTTATTTTTAAATGAACTTTCTTGCAATTGGAGTCTTCTTGCATCTCTCTACTGTTTTTTGGGAAGGCAATGTCACTGGCTACAGAGTACTGAGCCAAATTGCAGCTGAGTACAGATTTTTTGAGTGGTTTGATCCATGGTTTCTGCTAATCCAAGTTAAAGACTTAAAAGGATGAATTGGCACTCTTTTTGTGCTGCAGCATGCCTTCCAAAGCCATTAAGGTGAAATGCTACTGTGTGTGAGTCATACCAAAACCAACACAGCAGCACTAAAGTAATTATCCTCTTCTGTGTTCAGAATAATCAGGAATGAAACTGGTGATAAGAAGGAAGAACTTAATGGCTACGAGGAAAAAAAAAAAAATCCACGTGGAAAAATGGTTTTCTTGGATCTCGTGCAGTCAGGTTCTTTTTGAAATTCTGTGCTTCCCCTCAGATAAAAGGGTGTAGAACAAATCTTTCTGGGTCAAAGGGTTTAGCCCCTCGGCTGTCTGGGGGTTCTGCTGTCAGTACTGCAGAAATTACTCGGCAGCAAGAACAGATCTTAACTGAGGGTGCATTTGGTGTTAGGGTAAGGAGGTGGAGATTTTGGGAGTTTGTGAGGAAAGTCCGAGTGCTAGGTACCGGGTCACCCCTTGCATGTCACCCCAAGGGTTGGAATGGGGTTCCAGCTTCTCCATGGAAGCCTGTTGTTAGTGTTTAGGTCCTGCTTCACATGGCGCCGCTGGAAAGAACAAGCAGCCCTCTGGACTCTGCCTGTGCCCCTGCGAAGTTTGCCATCTGAGAAAGGAAAACATCTCCTGTCCTTGACAGTTGCCGAGATGGATTGCTGGTCCGCCCAGCCCCTTGTCCTTCAGGGCCAGCAGCAGCACTGCCAGTCCCGGCTGCAGGGTGTGAATCTGGGGGCAGAACTCCACTAGCTGATCTGTGTCTCAGCACCTGCAGGGTCATGGCGCGCCCCAAATGGACCATGGACTCCAGCAGCCCCTGCCGCAGGGGTGCCAGTGCCTGCGTGTGAGTAGCCAGCCGTACAGCTGGGTGCTAGGAGAGCGCGTAATGGGGAGTGGTTGGGCTTCAGCCGTACCTGGCCTGGTGGTCTGTAGAAATATTCAGGGACAGAAGTAATTTGGGGAGTGTAATGGTTTGAGCGGAGGTTTTAGGACTGCAGGCTGCTGTCCCCCTGTTGTGTTTGCAGTCCCCCCTGCGCCTGAGGCACTGGCTGGGCTGAGCCTGGGCAAGTCTCTGGTTCCGCCCATGCCCCGCTGCCCTGCTGGCAAAGTGCAAGGTAAGTGGGAGTTGCTGTGAGGAAAAACAGAGGCTGATTTTGCTTCGTGCATGAATGTAAAATAGGATCTTTCTCCAGAAGCGGAAGATCAAAGTTCTCTTTTATTCATAATCTGTCTTTACAATATTTTGAAACATTTCAGTTTAGCCAACTGTAGAGGAAATGTTTCCTGGGTTGTCAGTGAGGCTTAGCTGAATTCTCATGCCATCCCAGGAGATTATTTTCTACTCTGAGACATTATCTGCGTATTCCATTACTTTTATGTTCAGAGCTGCCCCAAATGCAAGCTTTTGCTTTGTAGCCTATACCTTTTCCAAAAAGCAGTTGTTTCTTGGAATAACTTCTTGAAGATCGGACCGCATATTTGGATTCAACAGAAACATCTAAGCAAAGCTGCCCATCCCTCCTGCCATCTGAACGTTTCGCTGCTCGCTGTCAGTACCGGCAGGAGTGTCTCTGTAGTTAGAGTTTTGGTTGTCTTGCTTCAGGTTTTGGAAACTCAAATACACGTTTCTGCTTATAATTTACTGATACTGCAGATCGTTAAGAGGCAAAATTGCTAGTAATGTCTTATTTTTCACAAAATGCGACTTGAAATTTGCAGAGAGGATGGATTTCTGTGGCCGCGGGACTGACTGCACTGTTTGTCACATTCACATGAAGATGCTAGTAGTAAGGTTGATCTTTCTTAAATGTGTATGTTCCTTTTTTTCAGTTGTACGCCTTGCTTGCAGACCAGGCTTTATTCTCCAAATTAAATTTATATCTTTTTTAAAAGAATATGAAACCTCTGTACGTTACGAAAAAAATCCGCACAAAATATTTATACCATGCTTCAAATCTGACATAAAACATCAAAGAAATCTAGCTATCACTTATGTGACTAAGAGTCTTTAAGAAGTTTTTTAGATAGCATGGTTTTGGTGTACAACTTGCGCCTTCAACAGCGGTTTTCTTTTAACGGACTCAAGAATTGCTTTTCTTTTGACATTCATCTCCCACTTTGACAATGTTGGCTTTGGGTGAGGCTCTCTGTGGTGGGCGTTGACTGTTGGTCATTTTACTGAAACCCCCTTCTAACGCTTTGTGTTCTTCCTGTGCTTTTAGCCACTGACGACATTGTTAAAGTTGAAGTCTGGGATGTAGTTGACAAAGGTAAGAATTTTAACTTCCTTTCTAATGGAGATTCATTCTTCTTTCTCAGATTTAATTAGAAACTTACATGTAATTCAGAAATACCTACTTCTACTTCAGAAAAACATCTGTACTCACTTTTTTCAAGTGCACGGATGCTACTTCCTGAAAAAATATGGAAAGGAGAGAGGAGCCTCCTGTGCTAGAGCCCGTTATTCGCAATCTGAACTTCAGATCAAACCCGCTATTGGGAAGCAGTTGTTTCATGTGCTCCATGACAGATGAAACAGCCTGCTGTTAGTGTATTCAGATTCTCTGAACTTTACTATAAACTTCATCTTCTCTCCTTTATAGTTTTATATATGTTTAGGCAGCTACTGAGTTCTTTGATCTGTTTATAAAAGTTGTTGCCGAGCTGTTTTTGTAAAAAAATGCTATTGTTAAATTGATAAAATGTTATCTGCAGTGAATAATGTATGTAGGAGGGAAGGATAAAAGAGAAACCAATTACTTAAATTCACTTAGGACAGAAAATGCAATATATTTAATCCAAAATCTTTTCTAAATGCTTAGCCATGGAAAGTATTACGTTGTATAAATACATTTTTCTTTAATTTTCAATTTTTGTCAGGGTATAAAGTTCTATTTTATAAAAAATAAAAACAAATCCCCAAAACATATGTGAAGAGACGATCTGGGTGCAGTGCAAACCTGGATGCAGTGGAATCTGTTGCTAGAAGGGGTCGGGGATTAAATGTAAATCTTAACAGCCCATTCTGTAGCCCTGAATGCAAATATTGTTTGGCTTTTATGAGGCGTTTTGTACCAGCCAGGCTCCGGCTTTAAAGCGCGAGTATGGTCAGGAAAGCAGCTGTACGAGTGAGCAGCTCTTGCTCTGTGGGTTGTGCTCCTTGTTTGCGTGTTTTTGTTGGTCAGATCTGTTGACCACAGTCATTGAAACTTGAACTTTTATGGTTTGGCTGCTGATCCCTTTCCTGCAGCCTTCGCTGGAACCTGTGCTGGCACACATCCCTAAGCAGACCTGCATCCCAGGGGGATTACCTCCCCTGTACAACGCCGAAAAATAAGAAGTTAAGTATAAGAGGGAGTGGTAAAGAGAGAAAATTAACTTTTTGTGTTGGCTAAATTGTATTTAAAATAGTACAAAAGCACAGACAGTTAAAGATAGCAGGTCTAGTTCACATGCATAATGGAGCCTTTAGGTTAAACTTGAGTCAGTAACTTTAAATGAAAATCCTGGGCACTTTATCTTTTTATTCTCTTGAACGCCAGTTTTCACAGTGTAGACAAAACCTTTCTTAGGCCACAGTTACTGCTGAAGTCAGTCTGATTGCAGTTTGGCTTTCAGATCCTGGGATAAGATGTGCAGGGCTGGAATCTGAGCAAAACATCTGTTTTCTCGCTGCCTTGCAACTTCGGTATGAATAGATAGACAGTTAATTGGGACTCATGTGGTTCCAGCATTTATTTCTGTGAATAGCTTCTCTGAGCAGAGTCATCTTCTCAACTGGAGACTTGTCATTTTTTTGGCAAAACAGATCAGATTTGATATGTGCAGATGTTGATAATAGCTCTTCTGATACTGCTTTCATTTCTGACAGTGGAGCATGTGTCAGAAATCTCAAGGGACTCTCTTCTCTCCACTTTATATTCTTTTGAAATAAAGCTCATTGTGTTAAGATCACTACTTATGGACCACAGATATGTATTTATATGTAATCAAATGTACTTAATCAATGCAGAGTAAAAATTCAGATCTAACAAAATCAAATCCTTTCCTATTGCCATAGCAGTGCAGGTTCTTGATAAGTACAACTTTAGGAAAATGTGGAAATTGACCATTAAGAGCTTGCTCATATCTAACTTTCATCTTAATAGTTATCTCATGACATTTTTGTTCTTCCTTCTGTGTGCTTAGGACAAAAAATCCTCCTGCGTCATGCTTTTGGTGAGGGCAACACTGATCTAGACTGTAGACTTTTAGTAGTGGACTATCCAGTGCTGCTGCAGCAAGCGCTGACAAGACCCAATCCTCCTTTTTCTTCCCTTGCCTACCAGATCCTGGCTAATGTGCTTATTTAGAGTTGTGCAGAATGCTGCCTTTATCAGGCTGGATTTGAAACTGCCAAAAAAAATGCATTTCGACATACATTGTTTTCCAGGCTAAAATTTTTTTGCCAGTGTTTTCCCATTTTTGGAAGAATTGTTCCTTGTTAGAGAAAATTAAGAGACTTCTATTTAAATTAAGATGTTTGAAAATGTATTGAAAACCTGATGTGGGGATGTAACTAGACTGTCTAAAAAGATATATCCCTAAACTGCAGTTTCCAACTTTAGTCTTGTAAAGCAGCTTCAGCCTCTTCTCTGCTATGCATTGCTGCCGTTCGTCATGTCTTGGGGTGAACATGCAGAGGAGGATTTGGGGAAACTTAGTAAGTTGCACCCCGATAAACTTCACATACTGAAGCTAAATGTGGTTTTACTAAGTGGCCTTTCTCCTTGTGCTTACCAGCAGCGTGCCTCGCCAGCCTTGTTAGTTCAGCAGCGTGCTCTGATTTTTCCCTCCAGACCATTCCAGGAGGGCAGGAGGCAGCTCGTTTGGTCCTGCCTGGCTGGTGGCTGCCGCCTTGGTGTCATTTGTTTAGCGGAGAGATGTTAATTTGGAAGTGTGGGGAGATTTGTTGTGAAAGCTTAAAGCCTGTGAGGCTGGTTGGTGCGCTGAAGCAGGGGGAAATGGCAACCGCTATCCTGTACTGCTCCTCTTACCTTTTCCTTTACTCTCTGGGATTTCTTATTTTGTAATGTGCAGACTCACCAGAGCCTGCTGGGTTCTCCTTGGGCCTGCTCCGAGAGCGGGGCTCATTTATGTAATGGTGCCATTTGTTAAAATCTTAACAAGTAGAGCTTGCCCACAGCGATGGATTGTATTGAATTTTGTGCAGTGTGTGTAGTAAATACCGTCTCCTTTGCTGCCCTTGGGATTAACAGAACACAGGAAAGATATCTCTCAGCACAAGTCACAGTCCTGACTCATCCTTCTGGCTGTGCAGCAAGTCGTGTAACTACTGCAGGTCATAAAGCTGTAACAGATCCTGAATGCAAAGAAGCTGCTTGAGTGCAGGTGATTCAGGAATGGTTCTGGCCTCCTGTCTTGTAACTCCTGCTGGTTTGGTTTCTGCATCTTTTCCCATATACTAACTGAAGGGATGAAACTGTATTTTTTTTCTATGGCCCCCAAAATAGCATAAATTCTTTCCCCCATATTGGAGATTCCTTTCCCTGCCACTTCATCCCTTTCCCTCCCAGGGGTGTGCTGCAAGAAGGAGGAAAGATCAGAATTAATATTTCTGTTATTTTCAGGTGTCATAAGATAGATAACACTGGGGGTGCAAATATTCTAGACGTGTATTTTTGAAAGGTGAAGAGAAGCATCTCACTCACAGTGTGGACAAGGTTTATTGGCAAGCGGTACTGAATCCTTGCTGTCCTGCAACAAAACTGGTGGTTCCCAGAGGTGCAGAGGCTCTCAGGTGCTGGCCATGAACCAAGTCTTCTGGTATTCAGAAAGAATCGTTGTGTAGACTTTGGGGCGCTGCTGGAAGGTTATTTGGTTTCAGTGTTGCTATTGTGCCTGGAAATAAGGAGCAGTCATCGTTCTAGGTAGAGAAGCTGAGCAATCGCAACATGAAGACCCTTGCTTTCTAATTGAGGCTCCTAGATCACACATCAGTGCAACCTTGAAGACAGGACCTTGTTCATATAACAACACAATCTTCATTGTGCACTTGCCTTTACAGGCTGTATTGCATCTTTTCACTACATACATCTTGTCTTTATCTGGCTCATCCTGCAGTTTTGGTTCCAAAAATAGACACTGTGCATGAATATGTACACACATGCGCTTTTCAGCTCTGTTACTCCTTGTGTAGATGACCTCCTTTACAGCAGTAATGAGCACCATGTAAGAATACAAGAATATTACTCATTCCTCTTGCTACACACATAAAGCCATATGCAGGGAGAGGCGTGCGAGTCGTATATTCAGTCTCAAAGCATTGGCTGTAAGTGTCCAGGTTACCTTGATGGCTCAGGACGAGAGGACGTATCAAGAGTATTTGTGGTCACTTGGGCTTCTGTCGTAATACCTAGAAATTCAGGTCATGCCAAGCAGAATTTAGCAGTATCTGCAGAAATAGGGATGTTTTGACATTCAGAGAAGCCACACAAATGCTACTGACTTGAAATGAATTTAATTGAAGTGGGAAAAGGCATACAAGTCCTAGACATCCCACACCTTCAGTTGCGCTGGGAAAAATCAGAGCCCATGCTTGGATCCTCCAGGGAAAAATGTTGCATAAATGGGGAAGGATCAGGATTAATATTTCTGCTTCTTTCAGATGTCACCAGTAAGATGACACAGGGGTGGCAAACATTTTGCAGTGCTGCACTGAAGCACCCACCAGACGCTGTCAGGGTGTAGGGACTGGAATCTCCTGCTGTATCCTGCAGCATTAAAAGTTTCATGAGTAACTCAGTATTTCATGACTATTTATCCTTCTGTGCAAAAGGAATGAAACACTTTGTTTCACATGCAGCATCTGGCAGAACCACGAATTTTACAAGTGGTTGCTCCATGTTGAATAGTTGGCGGAAGCTGTTTTGGTCTCCGGTGTTGCAGTCTATGAAAGAGTCAATGGGGGGGTTTTTTGCGGGTTCATCTGAGCTGCCGACATGTTCTGTTGTCGCTGACACAGGGAATTTCTAGAAATTATGAGAAGGAATTCTAAGACTCTACTGTTATAATTTAGTTAACTCGTCATTATTTAGACTAAGGAAATATGGAACCAAGTTAATTCAGAAATACAGTTCTTAATTGCTGTCAGTAACATCTGGAAGATATTTGATGTCTGTAACACATAACCCAGTCTTGGAGGCTTATGCGTTGTGCAGTGCTCATCATTTGATAAAACTTGGGAAACTGCTGTGCATAGATAGAGTTTAAACTCTATAGCTGGGGGCAAGGACAGATTTTTCATGGCATGTCCACACTGAACTTCTTCAGCACAAGGTGAAAGATGTCCTCACTCTGGCGTACAGTCTCCCAGCAATTCTTAGTGCTGAGTGGCTACAAGAGAATCACATTAGCTGATGGCCCCTTCGCTAATCCTGGGTGCGGATGCACGGTATTGTCTTCTCTGGCTGCTGTGGCTGCAGGCGTTAAGATTTGGAAATAGGATTGCAGTGTAAGTGATGTAAAGCAAAATTTTCAGGGAGCCTGAGGTTTAAAAACACCGACTCCTTTTCTGGAGGTGCTGAGTCAAATGCCAGTGGTGCTGCAAAATGTCAGTTTGTGAACTTATCCCATGCTTATTGAAGCTGTAAGAAAAGGGAGAAGTCTCAGGGGGTCTGCTCTTTAAGTTTAAGGGCTGTATTTTAGCATATGCCTTAGAAGAAGCAGGTGATTTGGGGAGAAACCTGTGGTTTCCTCCAGATGGGATTGTGGCTGTGGCACTGCAGGGCAAGTTTCTATAGTGGCTTTCTAGTGTCTTTTCCAAGTGTTTAGCCTGTTGCCTCTTGCATTTCCCTGTGAGCTTAATCAGAGTTTCACCTGTCCTCTAGCTTATTTATGTGCACACATCTCTGGAGCGTGTGGCTGTGGCTGGTGCGTCTGGAGGATTTCCTTTCTGCACTGTTGCTGGTGATGACCAGACCAGACCTGACCCTCTGGCTCTGGCCTTTCACGCATGTGTAGGCTGTCTCTCCTCCGCTTCTCCACCTCCCCCTCGATACAGTTTACTTGCTTTTGCTTAGATTTCCTCTTGTATAAGTTCGGTCTGTCTCTTGGCTGTTAAATTCTCATAGTCTCCTGCCACCCCTTTTTTTTTGGTTCACAAGTCAGCCCAAAGCACCCGTTGAGCTATGAGATGACATTTATTGCCAAGACTGCTTGCTTCAGGTCAGTGACACAGCACAGCAACGTCATCGCATCTCAGGAAGGCTGCGTGTGTAGTGGCGCTGGTCAGTCATAGCAGTCTTCTGTTTCTTCAACAATAATGCAACAAAAAATGCAACAAAGCAGCTTCCCGTTGTGGTCAGGGAGTGCACCAGACCCTGTATTATTCAGTCATTGTGACTTTATGGTGTGAAGCGCATGGTTTAAGCTGCTTCAGACTTTCTTGCTATTCACCTTTAAATTATTCAAGCTGGTATTCTTGAACAGGGTAGCTGGCATTTTTCAGCAAGGCATGCCTGTCCCACCGCTCCTCGTTCCCCATGCTTCTAGTAGAAGTTGGATCTGCTTTAAGGTCATATTCAAAATGCTGTGGTCCTGCCCATCCTGGTGTTCTCTACCCAATGTAATGCTTTTTTTTTTTTTACAATTCTTTTTAAGGAAAATGCAAAAAACGAGGAGATGGTTTGAAACTGGAAAATGACCCTCAGGAGGTGAGTCACCTTTAACGCAGATGTCCGCCTCTTAGCGGGAGGCCTCTAGTCCACCTTTGGTCCATGGAGAGTAAGTTCTATATTTGTTTCCACCTTCAGGCTGTCCCCGCAGGCAGTTGAGGGGCAATCTGATCCCTGATGCTCTTCACTCTTTCGCCTATGCATTTTATCCTTGCTCGTGCCCTCACCACAACTTCCCTGCTGTTTTCCCTTCTGTCTTTTGGGAATGACTGTGCCCCAGATGTTTACTCAGTAGCTTTGTACCTGTCTGCGCACCCTCAGTGGCAGTAAGTCCTTTTGTAATGGAATTCCCGTGAGACCTGAAGAGGTCACTTGCTGCCATGCTCTCTGGTTGCCCCTTGAAATTGGGCTAACAATTACCTTTTAACACCCTTTGAAATGCAGAGGAGGAAGGGAGGCAATAGAAGTGCTGCCTAGTATGTAAAAGTAAACAGAGCGGCTTCCTCAAGGCTCTTGCACAAATGTTCTACAGCAGAAGATCCGACCATACTGCTGCTTCCCCAAACTGTATGTGAGCTGCCAGTGCACTTCACGGCACCTCTTTCAAAATATGTACAATTTTATCCTCAGGAAAAATTCAGTTTAAAGGCACTTGATCCCATGATCTCTGCTGCAGCTCTTAAAGAGCTTTATTGCTCCTGTTTCTGAGTCAGTGCCATTTGGGGCTCAGCACACAGATGGTGTCCTGGTACTGGCTCTGTAACCGCTTTGTTGAAGTTGATGGGAAGGGCAGCAGCACTGATGTGCAGAGAGCTGAGTGCTCGGTTCTGAGGGTGAGTCAGGGCTGTGGAGAGTTGCCTCTTTCACCAGGGTGCCAGTCCTGCTCAACCTGTGTGCTCAGATTAGGGGAATTTTCTTTTAAAATTTTCTCCTGCGGGGAAAAACCCTCTATGAGAACAGATATCACAGCTGCTCCTTCCTTCACAAATGTCAGTGTGTTTTCCACTCCTGGGAAATGAGTAAGAATTATTCCGTAGGCACCAAATTCCAGCAGGAGCCTTGGAGGTTGAGTACAGTACAGTACTAATACTGTACTTTGCAGTATGCAGAGTCCAAATGATGAAAAGCAAATCAGGTACTAATAAATACTTTCAGCCCTACAATGGGAGAAACTCAGTAGACACGACATCCTGACCTTATACACCGGAAGCAAAAGAAGTACAGTCAATATTTGGGTCGGCAAAGAGATGGAATGGGAGCTGTGACCTCTGTCCTGCGTCCTGTAGCTTATATGGAGTTATCTTGTCAACACTGGATTTGGGGGCACAGGGGAAAATGGAGAAGGTGGGTTTTAGCATTTGCTGTCAGACATGGTTTTTTCAGAGACTGTCAGGTGCTTCACATCCTGCTCCTGTGGGCAGTGGAGGCTGTGAACCACCAGGTGTCTTGCTTTAAATGATGATGATGTGAAATCCATGGATGCTTCTTACAGTTTCTGTCACTTTAGAAAGTTTGCCTATTCAGCCCTGTATCAGCCGTGTTCTGTACAAGCCTGAAGTTGAATCAAGTTATTTACTGCGTCTTTTGCCTTTATTTCCTCAGGCAGAGTCAGAAATGGCTCTGGATGCGGAGTTCCTGGATGTCTATAAAAACTGTAATGGCGTAGTGATGATGTTTGACATTACCAAACAGTGGTAAGACACCTTCAGCAGCATGCACCTTGTGATTCTCGCTTGTTTGGTGAAAACAAACGACTTCTAGGCTTCTTGGTTCCCAGATGGACTCTGGAGCTGATAACCAGCCTAATGAGTTGAAGCAAGCTTGTATCCTTGAAAATAATAGCTTTATCTTCTGACGTGTCTTTTAATATACTCCTCTCCTGGGCTTGTTTCAAACAAGCAGTGTCCCTGCGGGCTCGTGCACTGCTGTTTCTGATATAGGGCTGTCTAAGGCTTGGTAATTAGTGCTGTCACAGGTGCAAAGTATGCTGGCATGTTACAGACCCTTGCTCTCCAGAACACAAGGGAAAGGGAAATGCGCCTGAGAAACTCCCAGGAAGACTGGATTAGTAAGGATTATTCAGAGGCCCTAGGCTGCAGTAGTGTACAGAAATAATGAACTGTTCGTTTTGCACATCTGCTGAGGAGGGTGAGAGACATACGGAAGCCAGAATGGAAAGAGGAGGTGGTAAGAGTTCCTGCTTCAGATTTAAGCTTGTGTTTTACAGGTTTGGTGTGGGTCAGTGAGCCTGTGACAGCTGGAGGGAGGGAATCCTTTCTTTCTGCTGACCCCACACAGTTTTGTAGGACTGAGGGAAATATTGCTGTAGGAGATGTGAGGTTGCTGGTGGAAGTGGATTATTGAACTTTTTTTTTTTTAATGAAGAATGATACAAACATGTTTACAGTTCATGTATTTACTTGAGTGGGGCAGAGAAGCCACAGTCTTGAAAGGACTTTAGAAAAAAATTCTTCCTTAGTTTTTTTTCCCTGTGATTCGTGCATGAAACTGCTGACAGAATGATGTTCCCACTCATCTGCCTTTATCTCTCTCTCCTGTGGTGAAGGACATTTAACTATATTCTGAGGGAGCTTCCTAAAGTGCCGACTCACGTTCCAGTGTGCGTGCTTGGGAATTACCGAGACATGGGGGAGCACCGGGTCATTCTGCCTGGCGATGTGCGGGACCTCATCGACAATCTGAACAGGTAGGATGGCACCGCGGTCACCAGGCAGGGGCGCAGACCTCGGCTACTCTCTCATCACCTGTAGATAAGCGTATTGCTGCCATGTTTGAGATGCACGCCACGTTCGTCCTCTGACCCTGTGCCTAGCTTTTGGGCTCTCAGATCTCCAAGTGTCTCATGCAGCAGCTCCAGTTTGCACGATGGGCTCTTTGATCTAGGAGCCTGTACCAGGCAGGTTGTTAGCTATATTCCTGGAAACAGTGAGCGCCTGTCGGCATCTGTCTTTCAGAACTACTCTTCCCAAGAAGTCGTCTTCTTTGTGGATAGTCCTTCTCTTGTGAAAGAATTCTCTCCCTGCAGCACAACTGTTCTCTCCTCCAAATAATTCTGCTAGAAGAGAGGCAGCGAGTGCAGCTGGCTTCCTTCCTCTTCCTCTGAGAGCGTTCCCACGCAGCATTTACTGGGCACAGCCAAGTCATATGCCTCCCTTGCCAGCCAGGCAAGCATTTCCCTTATGCAGAGATCTGAGGCTCTCCGTTATTTAATATAAAATATTATTTGTTGTTCAGGATTCAATAGATGTACCTTTTTGTGTGGCTTTATGTTTTTAAGGCATTTTTTCATTTTCCTAGTCTCTTAGTTGTTTGTACCTGTGTCAGGCACACAGAAACGGTGTCGGTTTTAAGGCTTGATTCTGTAATGTAATAATTTCTTTACAGGTTCATCTCTGTATGTGAATTAGCTGAGTTTCATGCCCACTGCTGATGCTTGTGACTTCATGTAGGTCTGTTTGTGGTTTTAAACCAAAACCTTCCTTGAGAAATGAACAGCTTGTGCGGGTGTGAAACCCCTAGCTTAGTAAACCAATGGACCAGTGTCCTGACATAGTATTTCTTAGTCTGGCATCCTCATGATGCAGCAACACAACAGCAGCCACGTTGTGCCACCCTTCCGGAGGAGCAAAGTGTGAATTTGGTCTGTAAACAAAATAAGGAGTCCCTAGCAGAATGACCTGCTAGCCTACATTTGGGGATTGAGGGGTTGGATTGTAAATGAGGATTGTTTGTGGTATGTAGTTCAGCAAGCGTCTCTTCTGTGTGTACGCAGTCTGTGGCCTTTGTACAGTTTTCTTCTCTCTCTGTCTGGTTGAGATAGGCCTCCCGGCTCCTCGTATTTTCGCTATGCTGAGTCTTCCATGAAGAACAGCTTTGGCCTCAAGTACCTGCACAAGTTCTTCAACATCCCCTTCTTGCAGCTGCAGGTAAGAGAGAGGGTGTTTCCCTGATGTGCTGGGCAGGTGGGACAGATTCATTGTCTCTGAGCTGGAATTTGGTATTTGGGCTTGCTTTTGTTGTTAAAGGATCCTGAGTAGATTTTCGGTTTTGTAAGAGTTGTTAACAAAATTATGTCAGTACATCAGTGCCTATGACTTCAACATGGCTCTGCTTGTGAGAGGACTCTTCTCTGCTGTGTTCGCAAATGCTTATCTCTGGAGAAAGGATCCAAGGTGATGAATAACACCGGCAAGAAAATTGCATCCAGTGGTGTAGGTACCAAGTCAAAAATGTTACACGCACACATTTGTTCAACTTTGTGTTTAAATTCTGCTCAGTTAAAACTCAGATGAGGAGAGATTTCATCATGAACTGAACAGTTCAGGGACAACTGTCTTTGCCCTGCTGGTAACTGATCTGCTTGGATCCGGTGCCCATAGATCTAAGTCTCATATCTCCTTCATAATGGAGGTTTCTTGTGTGGGCTGAGTGGAAAAGCAAAGGCTGAATGGGCACGGAAGGGTGGAATTCTCAGCTGTGGTCCTTTAGAAGAGGACCTTTTGCGGTGATCATACAGGAGTCCTTTGGGATCAATATCGTACGCATTTTGGGGGTACATATGATGTTGTATCATTGTTCTCTTTTGGATGGAAAAAACCAGGCAATTGATCTTGATCAACTTTCACGTTACTTCCACCAGTAACTGAAATGGCTGCGTGTATTTTTATACAAATAATCCCCACTGAAATGCTAGTTCAGAAGAAGTGCAGATATATTAGTGGATGTTACCATGGCCTCAGGCTGCAGAGCAGAAAGAACCAGGTGAAGAAAATCAAACATATAAAAACCCAGTAAAACAATTCAAACAATAGATTTTTGAGGAGGAAGTTGTAGGAATCTGAGATATAAACCCAACTTGCTGCTTAGTGGAGAAGATTGAAATATACCAGCGTGGTGTTGGTTAAATGTTTGGTTTTATAACCTTGGCTCCTAATGGTAAAGTGATGTCTTGCGGAAATCATGCAGAACAATTAGTTCCCAGGCTACTTTTGTCAGTTTTGTAGATCTCTTTTTTTTTCTCAAATACATGTTGATAAGAGGCAAAGCACAGCCTTCCTGCCAGATCTGTTTCTGGAAGCTGCTTGTAATGATACTGTTAATAATCAGTATATACAGTAATTTCCCTAGCTGTAGTTATAAGCAGGAAATGCCGAAGCATTTGTAGTATTGGGTTTGCTTGGAAGCAGCTTTAGGATGCGAGCCTTAGGAGACCTTTCATTTAAATGTGCTGTGTATAAGTAAACATGATCTATTAATCTGAGACTGAAGGCAATTAGGACACTTAGATAAGGTAATTGTCACCAAAGCCAGAGAACTTCTTGGGCAAATCTTGGTCTTCAGGGAAATAATAAAAATAAATCTGATACAGCCTTTAGTTGTTTGGAGATTCCAGTGACAGTTGCTTGGGAGAGGCGAGGGAAATGGGGTGACCAGCCCACGTTTGTTCTGCTGCTCAGTGGGCTCGGGAGTAGTCTAAAAGATGCAGGTGCTACATAATAAGACCCCCAAACCCTGTGTTTGTCATAGAATCACAGAATGGTTTGGGTTGGGAGGGACCTTAAAGCCCACCCAGTGCCACCCCCTGCCCTGGGCAGGGACACCTCCCACCAGCCCAGGTTGCTCCAAGCCCCGTCCAACCTGGCCTTGAACCCCTCCAGGGATGGGGCAGCCACAGCTTCTCTGGGCAACCTGCATAGTGTAACTGCAACCTCGTGTGATGTAACTAAATAATTCAGCACTGCAGAAACAAACCTAAAAATACTTTTCATTGCAGTTTAGTTCCTAAAACATGCAGGGGGAGATTGGGAAGGACACATGTGAACTCTGCTTGTAAATAAGTTCGCTCCGTTCTTTGTACCTCAACGTAGAAGGTGGCAGTGGAGGAGGTTGTCCTGTGTCCGTCATTCAAGGAGAGGGTGGTCAGACCACAGCTGCCTGGATTTTCCTTTAAAACAGCAAGGCCATAGCTAATTCCTGCAGCTCAGTGCTCATTCAGGGACTGGAGGCAGGTGCTTTCCTGTGCATTCTGATAGAAGTCACAGCACAGGATCCAATGTGGAGAAGGCTGCTTTCATTGCCCTCTGGTGTGCAGGAGATCCCTGGCCTTGCCAGTCTCTGCCGAGGCAGGTGACACTGCAAATTTGGAGGCTTTTGGGTGCTTCCACCCGGGGTTTGGGGCTTTCCTTGATGTGAATCTTCAGCTGAGATGTGCTGCACTTAGTTTTTCCAATGCCACTTGCATTTATGCCGCAGGTTTATTAGAAGAGCATCGTGCTGCTCCGCGGTAGCTGCTGCTGGGTGGCCCTCGGCGTTTTGCTGCTCCTGGAGACCCGCTGGGAGTCGTGCCTTTGAGGGACGGGGAGCCAGGGCTGGCCCCGCTGGGCCTGATTAACCACCTTGCAGCACGATGGTAACATTCGTAGGAAAATCACGGCTAGACTTAATTCCTAAAAATTCTGCTTATACCTTCAGAGAGACTTGCCAGTAACAGGCTCCAGAAAGGAATTGTTTCCCTGGTGCTTTAGTGGAAAGCAGGGTTAAAGGAGAGCAATGCTCCCAAGTATTTAATACACGTACGATTTAATTGGTCTCAGTCGACCTCTGGGGTTTCTCTGTGTTCCTCAGCGTTCCCTCCCACAGCTCCCAAGGGGAAGGGGAGTTGTTCAGCTGTATGCGAGATTCCACGCTGTCCTTCAGCCGAGTTCGTGTTCGGAGCAGTGGTTTTAAGTTGCACACTTCTGTGTTCAGCTTCCATTCATGCATCTTTCATAAAGAAAGCGGTGGCTGAAATTCATACCCCTGGTATAGAGCACGTCCCCTCTAGCAGCCCAGGCTCTTCAATTATTTATCAGTTCCTTTCCAGGGGAAGGATTGTCAAACCTGAGAGGGCGGTTTGGCTGTAGGTAGTGCTGGTGGCCCACAGAATGTGCAAATGTGATCAGGTCAGCCCAGTCTTCAGATGCTGCGCTGGAAGGAGACAGAATTCTACAGACAGCTGAAATTGCCTTTTCCCAGGAAGCACTTGAAAGTGGCAGTCAGCCAAAGCATTGGTCTGTAGCACATGATTTATTCCCTTCTTTTGGGTCATTGCTAAAAATAAGCAGTTTCTTTAATATTTTAATACCAGCATGGTAAAATAGAATTTATTTTTTAAGTATTTGGAAGTCCATTATTAGTGATAATTTTTTACAAAACTAAATACAGCGCGCTCTTATTATATTGAAGTTCTTAATTTACTGTAATCTGTGAAAATTTAAATAAATACAACTCTGGCATATGTCTTGTTGCCAAAGTACAAGGAATGGCAAAGCATTTGTTTAATAAAAGCCATTATCTCAGTGCCTAAGGTGAGCAGTGGAGAGCAGTGGCCCTTCTGTCTCTGTTTACTCAGCTAATTTGGTCAGCATTTATTTCACTCCTGTTAGGAACCTGAGGACAAGGAAGCAAAAAAAAATGCTCTTTTTTGTCTCATTTCTGCTTAGGCTGTATGAATAACATAAAAGGACGAAATCTATTACTGCTAAAATTTTGAATTCCTTGAATCTTGAATTCTAAAGCCTAGAATTTGAATTCTAAAAGCTAGAATTCCTTCTGAAGTCTTGATTAGTATTTCTGCTTAGTGTAGCAAGGTTAAATGTCGCATGTTTTGCTGAAATTTTGTTGTCTGTATGCCACAATAAAGGGAATTCCAAGTTAACTAATGACTTCATAATTCTTTGTATACTGTTAATTGAAGTCAAGTTTCCATCTGCATAGAGCTTATGAATATGACGAGTAAAAATTACCTAGCAAAGGAAGTATGGATCAGTCCAAGCTCTTAATAACAAAGGTAAAAATGAAGAATCTAAATGCCTCGGAAGCAGTAAATTAGCTGAAATGATCACAGAAGCTCTTAAATTTCAAGAAAGTAAATTAGCATGCTGAAAGGTTATCAACTATTATGAATCACCCGATCTTATAAATATACAAAATAAAAAGTACTTAAACCTTGTTTGCTGATTTAAGTCATGGTAGAATTTGATACAAATGAGCCTGCTCCATGGAGGACTCCGTCTGTGCCCTGACTGCTCCCCTGGGCAGAGGAGGGTGGTGTGTTTTATGGAAGGCAGATGAGATACTTGCTCTTTAAATTTGTGCATTTTCTTGATAGCTCCAAAGTAGTTGTGTCTACGAAACTGCATTGTCAACAGTACGTGTACATGGATACTGAATGCCTTTGCTTTAACCCAGTTATAGAATCACAGAATGGTTTGGGTTGGAAGGGACCTTAAAGCCCACCCAGTGCCACCCCCTGCCCTGGGCAGGGACACCTCCCACCAGCCCAGGTTGCTCCAAGCCCCGTCCAACCTGGCCTTGAACCCCTCCAGGGATGGCGCAGCCACAGCTGCTCTGGGCAACCTGGGCCAGGGGGTCACAGCCCCCACAGCAAAGAATTTCGTCCTGAGATCTCATCTAAATCTCCCCTCTTTCAGTTTGAAACTGTTCCCACTCGTCCTGTGGCTCCCCTCCCTGATCCAGAGTCCCACTGGAAGGGGCTCCAAGGTCTCCCCGGAGCCTTCTCTTCTCCAGGCTGAACCCCCCCAGCTCTCTCAGCCTGTCCTCCCAGCAGAGGGGCTCCAGCCCTTGCAGCATCTCCGGGGCCTCCTCTGGCCCCGCTCCATGTTTGTCTTCCCATTAGGATTTTATTCTTTAAATTATGTGGTAGATTATGGAATTTTTTTGCAGCAAGCATGTGTGTTTTCAAACACAGAATTAAGAATTCATTGCAGTTATTGATGCTAAACTTCAGAAAATAGTTGTCAAAGTAGAAAGCCTGAATGCATGTTGAGCATAAGGCAGTGGTAAAAGCAAAAACCTTTTCAGCTTGGAGGAGACCTGGGCTTTCTGTCCGGTCTCCCCCTGTCTGGGCAGAGGTGCAGCCTGGCCACCCGAGGTGTGGTGGCCCCGCTGCGCAGCACCGAGCGCCATCGGATGTGTCCCAGCACAAGCTGTCCCTGCTTCCTGTGCCACCAGGCATGCAGGCGGTGGGAGAGGGAGGATTGACACTTGCAGGTGCTGAGCATCCTGACTTTTGACTCTAGAATTCGGTGTGTGAAGTGATGGACATGCCCCGTGCTGCAAGCCTCCCCGGGAGGCCGGGCAGTGCCCAGCTGTGTGGCTGAGCAGGGGGGATGAGGCTGTGGAGTGGGGCTGTGGCACAGACAGCTCTACTCTTGCCCAGGGCATCCTGAACATGTTCCTGCCGCAGTGGATGCTGTGTTAGCCCCGTGGCTCGGGGCCGGCGTGGAGGCAGGGCTGCTGGGCACAGGGGCGAGGAGGCTGGTGCTGGGTGCACTGGGTGAGCCGCGGAGCTGGCCCTGCCCGTGCAGGCTCAGCGTGATGCTGTGGTTATTGATCTCTTCTCGTTGCCATCCGGGCTATCCGCAGGAGTGTCCCATGACTGTTTGCAATTGATTTTGGGCCTTTTAAGCCGGAACTTCCCCTCAGCTGAGGTTTTTGCTTGGATTCTGTTGGAAATGTGGAAAGGGAAGGACTGAATTTAGCTACCCCGTGGTACGTTAGTGAAGCCAACTCGCTTCTTGCACACTTCAGCTGGCCTGGAGGGTCTATCCCCCACCTGTGGGGCAGCACCTGAAGGCAGAGGGGCAGTGACTTCTAAAATTCCGCCGAGTTGACAGGTTGTGCTCACTCATCTACCCTGACAGTAAAAAGAAAATTATTGTGAGCTTTTGCATCAGCTGGGCCCTACTCCCAGAGGGACTTCTTTAGCACAGGGATAAATAAAAGATCAGAATGAATGGATTGCACCTCTGTTCTCCGCAGGGGTTGGTACTGTTCCCCAAATGCAGCTGGCAGTGCTGTGTCTGAAAATCACACGTTATTGATTTATGGCTGAGTACAGCTCGCCGAACAAGTTACTTTCTCACACATAGACTTTCTGGATTAACGTACTTCTGCTACTGCTTCAGCTTCCCTTTGTGCTTCTGTATATAAACTGAACACCGTGAGAGGGACCAAAGCTCCTGTTTAATTGATTGCTGTGGGGAGAGTGGTGACACAAGATCTCGCTGCACCCCGTGAGCACAGAGATCTCTTACAATGACCCTTCCTGCTCAGACCCAGCTTGTTTTCCTTTCTTCAGAGGGAGACGTTGCTACGGCAGCTGGAGACGAATCAGCTGGATATTGATGCAACTTTGGAGGAGCTGTCAGTGCAGCAAGAGACAGAAGATCAAAACTACGAACTGTATGTCATTGAGCCATCTTTTCTAACTGTTTTGTTGCAGTCTAAGTGTCACACAAATGTTGGGCAGCCCCAGCTATGGCATGTGGCCAGGCTTGAAGGGTCCAGTGAGTGACATACAGGGTTTCTTTGGATCTTGTAAAATACCACTTTTAAGTGGCATCAGCTGAAATTAAGCATGCACTTGGGGGTTCCTGTGAAAGGGTCTGGTTCCTACAGGCACGTGGTCTTCGGGAGGGCAGTGGAGGTGGAGCTGAGCAGCACGCCTGGGGGCAGCACATGGTGACGGGATTCTCGATCAGTATGTTGCAGCCTCTGATGCTGAAAGGGGATATTTTCCATCTCTACTGCTCGGCACACAAGTTGGTTCCCCTTCTTTTGGCTGTTGCATTCCTGTGTGTTGTGTGCCTTGTGACAGGCACAAAGTAATGGCAACAACACTGTTGTCTTTTGTTCCCTTTGAATACTTCTAGACTCCTCAGTGCATTTCTGGTTTGAGATACTGGCTAGTTCCTGCTGCCTTGTGTTTGTTGGGTGTCCTGTCTGTCTGCTCGCTGCTTGAAATGAGCATTTGCCAGATTTAGCCCTACAAAGCCAGTATATCTGTAGCACAGGGAACAGGAATCTCTTCAGATTTGTATGTTGTTGACAAATGTGTTCCGTGAATTCCCATTGCAAGGTCTTTATTGCAGTGATGTGCAAGCCAGAAAAGTCAACCACAGAATGAAAGTGGAAAAAGATTCTTTACAGGCAGCTTTATTTGGAAGTTGGAATCGATGATTATGAAATATTCATGGACAGCCATTTGAACAAGCATTTTTCAGACCAAGTTTCAGGTTCTATAACCTTGGGCAGTGTGTTTTCCCTTGTGAGAATGCTGAAATACCCCCATACACACAAAGCAGTACTGTTGCCAGAGCGTTCACCTCATTCCTTTCCTTAGGGACTGGTTAGTCTCCTCATGCCTTCAGCAATTCTCTTGATGTCCCTACTCAAAGGACTGGGCTGTGTGGGCTGTGCTGTCAGATTGTTTTGCAGTACTTTTGTTTATACTGCATCAGTAATGGGAAGATACTTAAAAGAATCAAGAGTTGGCAGAGCTGTTCCAAACTTAGACCAGAAGATCTTGATGTTTTGTCATCTCTCACCCTTACACCAGCTTTAGCATTTGCTGGACCCTTGCACGTGCCACTTCAGCTCGCATATCCAGCAGAGAACTACCCTCTGCCATATCTGCTTCTGGGTTAATCTGAGTTGGGCTGGCTCTGAGAAGCATCTGCTTACCACCAGAACTTAAAACGAGCAGCAGCAGTGTGGTGCTGGTAGAGCTGGGATGGCAAGGAGTTCCAGCGATGGATATTGGACTGGATCATCCCATCCAGTGTAACCACACCAGTGTACACCATTTTGTAACACCGGTGTGCTTCCACTGCCAGAGAGTACCCTTTCTGGGTACATGCTCCTGCAGAAATACTGGGATTACTAAGGAGTATCATTTGCAGTGCGGTAGCATCCAGAATGCTGGGGCCAGACAGGTCACATTGCTCGAGGCACTGCGCACTAACAAGTCCGAAGGCGTGTTCTTGCCTTTTGGGCCAGTTGATGGGTCGCAAGCATCACCTCAATAGAAGCCCCTTAGTCATCTGCAGAAAATCCAAACCCAAATGAACATTTGGCCCACACGTCAGTGGGCTGTTGTTTTCCAGCGGGCGGAACAGGAGGCGGGGTGCGTGCACCTGAAGATGGCGGTTGCCCGGCTCGCGGCTGCCCTTCTCCTGCCGTGGGAAAGGGCTGCCCAGCTGCTGGGGAGGGCTGGCACTGCAGGGGGCTAATGGCATGATTAGGCTGCATAATTAGCTTAACATGGCATACAAAATACCTTAGTACCTGACAGAAGAGGAGTCGCTAAAATGTTCAAAGCAAGACTTTCTCCTAGGATTCTGGTTTAGTAAATAAACTGACATTTTTATGCAGCTGGCCAACTTCTGCTTTCCCTTCAGCAGCTGCACATTTATGTCTCTGTACTGAGACCAGTGCTTTTTGCCTTCAGAAAATAACGCTTCTTTATAGAAAGGTCTTTAAAATGTCCCCGGATGCTTCCTGGCTTGAGCCACTGATCCCCAAAGAAAAGCATCGGGCTGTGTCACATCTAAGTACTTTGACCACACTGACTAAAATAGAGTGCTATTTTAGAATTTTTGAGGCTTTTCTCTGAACCCCAGGTAGAAACAAAGAGTCTGTTTGTTTCAGTGGCACCTCTCTGAAGCAGATAAGCTGCAGAGAGGTTACTTCAGCCCCTGAACTGAAAAGTGTACTCTTCATACATTCATTTTTTATCCCTGCAGGAGCTTTTCAGGCTCAAGTCCTTTAGCCAACGTCCCGATTTAAAGAAATAACCACATTCACGGGGCAGGGAACTCTGGTTTGGGTAAAGTTCTGATTCTTAGTAAAAGTGTCGGCTGGTGAGCAGAGTATCTGTGCACACAGTGACTGTACTTGGTGGGAATTAGGGCTTGCGGTTGTGAGAGGGGTCTGCGGTGTTCGTTATTAGGGCTTGGGAAGGTCCTTGCATCCATATCTGTCAGATGTCCATCGTTTTGGGATTATCCTGTTTAACATGCTACTGCCGTGGATGTCAAAATGAGCACCTGGTGTGTTGTCCTCTGACGCTCACCTTGTATACGGCATCTGTGTTGGTGCAGTATGACTTGGTGACCCCGGCAGATGTGAAGCCCTTGTTGGTGGCTTCAGTTTAGGCACTCTTGGATTTCTGCTGTCGGTTGGCATGAATTGCGCAGCAAGGAGAGGTGTCCACACTCTGTGGTGTGGCTGCTGCCGCACCTCTTCCAAGGCGATTCCTGCTCTCCTGCCATAAAATAAGGCCGTGGAGCAAGGCGAGGTGACAGCGCTGGGACATCTCAGTTATTTCATTCACCCCCGTGCGCATCCAGGAGCTGCTCTGTCACAATGACTGAGGCTAAATTTGGATCGGTGAGAACAGAAGGAGCACGAGATCTCTTGCTCCTGCTGCAGCTGGGTACCCGAGGACGAGCCGTCATTGCTCCCAAATGTGGCTCCTGGAGAAGACACGAGGTGGCACACAACGCTGCTCCTCCGCTGCCGGGGCTGTGCCGCTCTCCGGCACAGTGAGGGGCTTCCAGCTCTTGCCCTGGGCTGTCTCCTCTCCGCCTGCCACATCTCTTGCTCTCCTACTTTCCCGGTGGTTTCTCAGATTTTACATTTTCCATGCTGGCAAATTTCATCCCTTTTGGAGTTCCTGAATTCTAATTAAACAAACAGCAATGACTTTTTTTTTATTACTCTGTTTTGAATTTGTACTTAATTGGCTCAATTTTTCCATCTTTAATCGTAGGCAGCTTATCTTCTGTCACAAGGAAAACTTTTCATGCTCAGTGTGCCTGTTCCCTCACTGAGCGGTGCACGTAGAGAAACAGTTTTTGGGAAATTGTGGAAGCTCTTCCTGCATATTAATTTTTTTCAGGAATACACTGCTGGTGGAAACATTTGCAAAAGTTAGTAAGAAGCAGATTTAATGCATGGTTTTCATGAGCTTTTACATTTGGCTGCATTTTTTCTAGTTTTACTCTTTTTTTTAATATCAAAAGGCAAAATTTCATTTCAAGGGTTAAGTAATCAGCTCTCTTTGAATTAACTTTTTTTTGCCCCCTAGGAATTAATGTGAGTGAGTCAAAAGGAATACTTAAATTATTCTTTGTGAGATATTCCATCTTCTTTCACACTCAGTTTTGAGAAGCTTCAGGAAATTGTCATCTGTAAACCACTGTGTGATTGTTTGGTTCGTAAGCATGTGAAGTCCAACTTCTTCATAAGAAATGAATTTTCAGACCGTTTACTCCTTGTGTTTAAGAGCTCTTGTGCAAACTGTTAGTCTGTATGATCCAAGCCGCAACTTCTGCAGCGGCAGGACCTGTCCCAGGTTTGCCTGGTGATGGAGGTCCTTCTGGGTCCTTTCCCAGTGGTGCCATACGGCTGTTGTCTGCCTTCTCAGGGGACCCTGGGTAGCCAGGTGCTTCTGTGCGGGTGGGGAAGATGATGGACCGGTGACTGCAGAAAGGCATTTCCTCTTTCCTGATGAGGACTCTTCTTTTGGGAGACACACTGCCTGCATTAGACAGCTTTATTTGCTACGAAGCCATTGATTGGGTTTGGGGCGGTTATTTGCTTGTTTGTTTTTTCCACATTGAGCAGAGCTCATAATTTTGCGAATACCGTGGTGCTGAGTAACACCAGCGCTGTCTGGCAGGAGGACCCGCTGCTCGAGCTGTTCTCCCGTATCTTCAGCTACATTGAAGTACAGGTTCAGAATCCAACGGCTAAAGGCTGAATTACCAGTTAGGAAAATAAAACCACTTTTGCTTTCCCTTCCCCTTGCCCCACCTTTATTGTTCCCGCTTGCTGTGAATCCCTGTTGCCGTCAGACAGATCAGGAGGCAGTGCGATGGGACCCTAGGACAAGTGTTTTGTGTGGGGCTGCATTGGGAATTACTTGCAGCTAACCCTGTCGTCATTGACCTTGCTAGAGAAGTGCAGAGCATGGAGCACGTCCAGTATGTTGTGGAGGGGGGGATTAACTTGCATCCGTTTTGTGTCAGGTGGAAAACCTGAGGAGCTCTCGGGAGGGGCTGTGCTCTGCGAGGCCTGGGCAGCAGGATGCGACTACGCTTGGCAATGGAGTGCGCGTTCAGGGCCCTGGGCTTAGGGGGGAGTCGGGTTCAGTACCTTTAACCATCCCAAAACAAACATGTGGAAATCTAACCCTCAATAACCCCAATTAAATTGATGTCACACGGCCTATTAGTCTTCGTTTTCACAATTAATAAAATAACCCAAAGCATTTCTTGCCACATTAAATAAATTTGAAAAATTGATCACAGCATGTTAGAACCAGGAGCCAAAAAGCTTTAGGCTGCTCCCGTCTTCAGTAGTAAATGGGCATGAGCGTTGACAATTTTAGGAACTGTGAGGCTAACAAGCCCTTTTTTGCTTTTTTTTGCATGCTCTGGGAGCAGAGCAACAGGAACCTCAGGCCCTGATGAATTTTTGTTCCCACAGAGCATGTTCATCTTTAAATCGCATAAAAGTCTCCTCTTGCAAGCGGGTCCAACTGACAGTGAATTATTCAGGGATTTTGAGGATGTGGACTTGTGACTCGGTCTGAAATGGAAGGATTGAAAAGCAAACAAGGAGCCCACGTGGGTGAGGACAGATAACCCATCAGGACTTGCGTGGCATGTTTTCTGACTCTTAATCCCGGCCAGAACAAGTGCACTCAGGTCTCAGCACGACTTCAGCTTGCGTGTTGATAGGACCTGCTGTGCTGCACCTAGTGAAGCTGCTTGTTTCACAGTAAGATTTTGAATGAGTCCTTTTGCAAAGGACTGGCAAAATGATAGAACAAGGAACACAGTGGCCAGATTGTATAGAATATGAGAAAAACCAGACACGTGGCAGTTTGGCCCAGTGCGTTCCCAAAACAGCCCCACTTGTGCCTCTGCAGAGCGTGCGTAAAGCCAGAGAAAGCATTCATGCATTATGTAGTATTCTCGAAGCGTGGAGGATGCTGAGACACCTCCACCCTGGAAATTACTGAGAGCTTGCTGGCAGCGTTTTCATGTATGCTGTTTTTCCACCCACCTCTTTCATGGAAGAAGATATGAATATGAAAGCTCAGCAGAGCTGGTTTGTGGAGCCCATGTAAAACTGGTATCAGACCATCCTTATTTCCCTGGTGTCATGGCACGCAGCACAGAGCTTGGCCCACGTGTCTGGTTGGGGATGAGGAAGGTGGCACGAAGCACACGTGCCACAGCGCTCCTTGGTGCTGTGCTGGGGTAAGAGCCTGTGTCATGCTGTCCCCAAATAACCATTGTGTCTTTCTCCTAAAAATAACTTGTTCTTATGCCCTTCACATAATGTAGGTGAGCAAGGCATAGGAGCAGGTGCAGAAGAAGCCTGCATGTGTGTTACTCTCCAGATTAGCTGAGCTGGAGGGAAGGATGATACTCTTTATACTTCAGTTATGTAGCATTTTTTCCCTCCAGCTCTTAAAATTCATGAGTTTCTGCAGGAGAAACAGGTGGTAGTCACAGCCTGCCCTCCCTCTGGAGCTGGCCACTTGCCCAGAACAAAGCAGGTTGTTTCCAAAACAGGCAGCTTTGGTCCTACGAAGTACAGTAAATCTTCAAACACACTGATATTGTAAAGAGTGTCCTGTGCTTTGTTGAGTCCAGCTTTTAGTACTCTTGGTGCTTCATATTCTGTATCCTAAAATTACTATATATGTACTTCGTGTGTACTTCATACAGGATCCTTGATCCTTAGTCTTCAGTGTACAATCATCCTACCCTACCTGAGTCACCCAGTTGCTTTGATGGTGGGACCCAACGTCCTGATCAGAGACTCAGAGGTTGTTCAGTCCTGTTTTCCTGTAGCGTTGGTGATTTCGGTGCTCACATAAGCAGCCAGAGAGCCCAGCTCTGCCAGGAGAGCGAGCAGTGCTGGCATCAGTGTCTGGGATGCTGGATGCAGCAGTGCCCAAGCTTGCAGACCTTCCAGCCAGGATCGCTGTTGCTATAAACAGGAACAGAGGTGCATGTAGATCAGCTGGGATTAATCTCTCTTCACAGTTGGGAGGCAGGAGTCTTTAACCCTGAGCACGGCTTGGGAGGAGGAGGGATGAGTACCACAAAGCAGAGCTATTCAGCCATCCTGCCTTCGTCTCGCCAGGAGCCCTGAATCAAAGCTCGGAAGGGAGGGATGACAGAATTTAGCACTCAGTGCTTCTGGCGTGGATCTGCGGAGCCGCACATCCTTGTGCAGGCAAGTCTCGTGGACGGCTTTTCAGGCCATAGCAATTCACATGGCTTTGTGGATTCAGAGCATTCGCTTTGTTGGACAAGGGCTGAATTGCAGGTACCCTGGGTTTATCTTTCCCTCACCACAGATGCTGTGTGTAGTCTGCCTCGAGGGCTGCTCAGTGGCATGGATGGTGACCCCCTCCTCGAGAAAGCAGTGATGTGCGACTGCTCGGCCCTGCAGCACGGTGACAATGATGCATTAAAAATACACTGTGATATTTTTGCGGGGTGCTTGATGCATTGTGCGCCTTCCAAACAAACCTGATGCGGTCTCCACAGAGCTCAGTGCAGGAGTTAAGCTCCTTTATGTTTTCTCTTTGGTGCATGACAAATCATGCATCATTTTCAGTGGAATGCATTGTCGCACAGCTCACCCCAGCTACAAGTCCTCTGGGAGGGAGGATGCTGGAATGGATGCTCTGATCTCAGCTCTGCCGGGAGCTTGTTTTGTTGTAGCCAGGCTGCTGGGTGGATAAGCACATATGCCTCGCCTTGCCCCAGATCCCAGTGGAAGCATCAGTGAGGCTTCTATAGCCTGGCACTGATTTGGGTGCCCTGAGTGCGGTCCTGGGGGACGGGCAGTGAACGCCATGTGACAGCCAGGCTCCTTTTCTGCTCCTGCCAGGCAACGTTGCGATTGCAGCCTTTAGTCCGCTCTTCTGGAATGAGTGAGACGAGTCTTGCCTAGCCATTCGCTTGTGGTCATCTTGGAGCAAGAACACTTGTTTCCAAGCCCTTGAGCAGGTGACTATTTCCTTTCTACGGCAGAATTTCTTCCCATTTCTGTTACTCAGGATCATCCAGTTCTTTCTATATCTTGTCCCTGTCCTCTCTGTTGATGCCACCTCCCAGCTTGCAACCCCATGAGCACTTCTCCAGTCTCTGTGCCGCTTCATTGAAATACTAAACTGTATTTCAAGGCTAATCCTGGAGGAACTCTATACTGCTAATACTGCTTTTTAGTGCTACCCTTTATCTCCACTTTAGCCAGTTCCTTAGTTAGGAAGGACTCCTGGTTTTCCAATTCAAGTAACAGCTTCCTGGGAATGTTGTTCTTTAGGGCTCCAGATATTGCTGGTCGCCAAGTATATTATTTTGTTCCTTAAAAGTATATCAGGTTGCTCCTTAAAATAGAAAATGGTATCTCAAAGGGGTTTAGAGTCTTTTAGCCCCTGCTGTTTGCTTTCTGCTTAGCAGTCGTTCCAGTGGAGGGGTCTGGCTGGCTCAGGTCCCTGAAGGACGAGGTCGTGCTCTGCATGGGAGAGGAGTCTCTGTTTTGACACACTCATTGCCTGGAGCACAACCGAGTCAGTCTTGCAGAAGCAGATGAACCCAGAGCCTCTGTGCTCTGGGTTCATTAGGCTTAATGAAACAAGAGGCAAGACCATGATGTGCTAGATTTTATACATGATACTTCACTGTGGGTGTCCTTTTTATATCTCTCAGACGTGCGACATGTAGCAGATCTTATTTTGAGACCATTTCGTAGCGAAAGCCTGGCTTTCTGTCAGTGTTTCTTTGCATACAGCTTGTGAACATGCTGGTAACCGAACAGGCTGCAGAAGGAGGCTGCAGCAGCATCAGGCTTGCTTTCCTTTTTGCAAAGGCTAGAGCATTTCACCCTCTGTAGCAGTACAGGCTTTATTTCTAGTCAGGAATCCAGCCAGGACCACAACTTGCTTCAGAGCTTCTGCTGCTTGACTCCGCTGCCTCCCACGCAGAGGGGGAGTGTGTGCGGGGGGGGCTGCCTGTGTATCTGCGCATGGCAAGGAGGATAATCGCAGTCAGTCCTCTGTGAGCCCTCTGGATATCTCTTTTCTTTTGACGCTCAAGGATTCTCCTCGCAAATCCATTCTTGGCTGAAAGGAGAGGTTTTTATAGCATTTGAGTTTTCTTGAACACTCTGATTTCTTCTGCAGAATCTAAAAATGTGCCATTCCTGTAGCACTTACTGCCTTAGAGACATATGTCCAAGAACTGACTTGGGGTTGTGTTTCAAGCCCTGGCATGTTGTTATAGCCTGTCTACCCAGGGAGTTCCCAGCAGCACTGCAAATGTAGGTGTCATCCTGCGGTGCACAGCAGGTTGGGATTCTCCACACCTCGATGCAGATCGGGTGAGCTTAGCTCACGCGGGTGAAGCACATTTATTGTGGTCAGGGGAGTCACAGCATCACTGAGAGCAGACCTGTACCCTCCCAGTTCAGCGCAGAGCCAGAGCAGCCCAGCATCGTGCTCAGTGCTCTGTTGAGCATGTTTTCTCCATTCCTTATATTTGCAATTGATCTTCCCTGCAGCTTCCTTGAAATGATGGAAGCCCGAAGTCGAGGACACACATCGCCACTAACAACTGACGGGCAAAGCCCTTCCTCTGGCTCCCAGTCACCCATCGTACCTCCGAGCTCCACATCGACGGGCAGCTCCAGCCCCGGCACCCCACAGCCACCGCAACCACTTTCCACAAGCTCCACCATCTCTCCTGAACCCCCTACATCTTTCTCACCAGTGCCTGCACCCGAGGCCCAGCAGCCACATGCGCCTCCGCCAGCTACAGCCTCCCCAGCACCTCCAGCTGCAGTCCCACCGCCCAAGCGCAGCATTATTTCCCGTCTGTTTGGGACGTCTCCTGCGTCAGAGCCCTCTCCTCCCCAGCCAGGTAGGTGCTGGAGTGCAGTGGCTGGGCAGGGTGTCACCTGCAGGTGTTTCTCTGTTTTCCTTCCATTTTTTCCCTGCGAGAGGCTGAGCAGACAGGTGTCTGAAGAACACAGGCCCTGTGTGTGTGCAGTGTGTGTCCAAGGAGAGCTGCACTGTCACTCTCTATTTTTCTCCTGAGCGGTGTTCTGGTTTGTCTCTGTGCTGAGCTTGGATGGGGGCAGTGTCCAGCCAGCTGGGTGGTGGCTGTGGCATGCTTCAGGAGGATGGTACTGAATACGCAGGGCACACTAATAAAATAACTGTCACCTTCTTACCGGGAGCACATACGCCTCTTGAATAGCAAGAAAAATCGTTAGAGAAGCTATTTGAAGCTCTGTCTTCACAGGAGTCTGGCAGCTCAAAGGGGCTCCTGTGTGTTAACGAGAATAGCGGAGTGCTGGTCTTAAAGGTTATTCAGCCAGAAATGATCACATAAGTCCAGGCTTTGCAGCAGATTCCCCTCTGGGGAAATACTCTCCTTCAGAGATGGGCTGAGGAGGAGGGCAGCCCGCCTCGACTTCTTCCTCAGCGCTAGTACACAATGGAGCAGAGCAGCACAGCGTTCGGTCCAAACCCCTGCCAGACGAAGTTGCAGGACAGAGGCATTGAGGGTTTTGTTGCATGCACTTTTGCTGATCTGGACCTTAATTTGCCTGTCACATTCGCTTTGTTTGTGAAGCTAACTGGAGCTGCGGAGCTGGCACTGCCTAAAAATCATTAGCATGACATGGTTTGAATCACCCTTTGGAAATACCTTCCCTCTCAAACTGTCAATCCCTAGAGCTCACAGCACTCTCGAGACACCCACGGAAAGAAAGGAGGAGGTGCTGGGAACACAGTTTGCAGTTTCAGATGTTGAAATCTTTCAGTTTTAGATCTGCACACAGTGTTCTGCATCCTGAATCTGTTACCAGGTATGACACAATGCACCCATTCCGGTTCGTTGGTGACTCTTCCTACCCAGAAATAAGCAAACAAAGAGGAGCAAATGTTAGAAATCCCTTGCTAATAAAAAACCCTTTGTCATATTGATATGTAGAAAAAAGACATGTGGTCTACTACCAGTGTTACAGTCTTTGGGGTTTGTTTTTTTTCTTTTTCTTTTTCTTTTTTTTTAAATCTGTCACACAGCTTGAGAACTGTTTTAGGCTTATGGCCTGCAGTCCTGGTATCTCAAGGGAGCTTTTTTTGGAAGTTTGGAGAAAGTAGCTAGGAAAAGCTGATCTGTCAGTGTTACTAAGTTTATGTAGCATGCCAAGGGTCTGCATCTCTGCTGGAACATACCTAGGGACCAGCTACTAATTGGAAAGCAGTTGAAAAATCACTGTCACAAAGTAATACTTGTTTTTTATGGGAGCTGCTATTTAAGCTTTCCCTTGAAGTCTTGCAGTAGTAATTCTTTTGGCTGTGTTTTTCTTACACCAACGCTACTCTATGGCATTAGTAATAATGTTATTCCTATGCAAAAGTGATCTGAAAGCTGTACTAGTAGAGTAAAATCTAGAGAGAAATACACAGATCTTGTTGACCCAAAAGAAAAGAGCCTAGAGGTGAAGTGCAGTCCAGGCAGAAGAAAAAGATTGAATACTGCAAATTCTGAAAAGGTTAATTGTGTTAGGCTTCTTGGTTATGCTAATTTCATGAGATTTCATTCTGATACCTTGAAGATGGGTAACGGTGTCTCTACAAATAAGCTATATTAAAGCAGGTCTCTATTTGCAGTAGCTCTTGAGCTTTTGGTTACACAGGGCATCTAAAAGCACAGCGTGAAAAATCCTCCTGCCTTTGACAGTTAGAGTTGAAAAGGCAAGAGGAGGTGAGGGGGTGAGCTGTACAGTCTGGAAAAGGTGAGAGTCATGAAGGGACATCACACAGGAGCGGTGCGCACAGCATAGGTACAACATCTGGCGGTGGTATCGTCAGTCGTAGCATTCACTGCAGAACAGAGTCAGCGAGTTTTTCAGGCTATTTGAGAGCCTGGGTCAGGTGCGTTTTAAACCACAGCGGCTGTGTGTGGTCTGTGAATGCCTTCATGCAAGATTCCGGACAGGTTTGGGTATCCTGTTCATACCCTTCCTCTTCCCTTGCTGTGTAGCCAAGGTCCTGCTTCGTGGCTGCGGCCACCCTGGGCAGGATAGATCTGTAAAAAGCAAATTTCTGTCTTGCTTGTGGTGAACCCTGTGTTTTACAACTACTGCTGCTAATGCAGATCCTGCTGCCGTCACTCCTCCTGCCCACCCTGAAGCCCCTGCAAAAGTACAGAGCGTGGAGGACTTTGTTCCTGATGACAGCCTGGACCACAGCTTTCTAGAAGACCCAGCCCCGCAGAAGGACAAAGGGAAACCGCAGACTAAACACCGTGTTGATAGTGAAAGGTAAGTCAAGGAGGATGGAGGGAGGGTGAGACAGGGACATCCCTAGATGCAGTCTGGATGATGAGTCAGGCCTGGCTAACCTGTTGCAACTGTTCCAAAAGTGATTGCAGAGCAATTATCTGCCCCTAGGCCTTTCTGTCTGTGGTATAGTCAGTCGCAGTGTTCACTGGCTCCCATTTAACGATACACACTGCTCCCTGGGAATGAGGAACAGCAGTAAAAGCTAGTTACCACCTTCATGTTTTTGCTGTCTTGCTTTCATGCTCAGCGTTAATCCACCGGGTTGCGTTGGGTCAGGAAGGGATTTCCTTTCTGGCCAAATGTGCTGAAACATTTGAGATATTTTCTTTCTGGAAGACAGTGCACCTGCTGCAGAGGCCCAAAGCATGGCCAAGTTCCTTCATGGCCTGGTACTGCCGTTCCTAAGGCATTATAAAGGGGGTTGTGTTTGTTGGAGGACATCTGGGGGCACTCCATGGCTCGATGGGATTCTGGAAGGAAGGACGTAGAGAGTCATGCTCCCTTGGGAGTGTCATTGAATGCTTGCCTGCAGATTCCATTTTCTGTCTTAGGTGGTTTTCTTTTTCTCTGTCCATTTCAAATGTTCCTTCCCAGCATTTTCTCTCTAAATCAGAGAGATATGGATTTGATGGGTGGACTGTTCGGTGGATAAGGAATTGGCTGGATGGTCACATTCAGAGAGTGGTGATCAACGGCTCAATGTCCAGATGGAGATCAGTGACAAGTGGTGTCCCTCAGGGGTCTGTATTGGGACCAGTACTGTTTAATATCTTCATCAGTGACATAGACAGTGCAATCGAGTGCACCCTCAGCACATTTGTAGTTGACACCAAGCTGAGTGGTGCGGTTGACATGCCTGAGGGACAGGATGCCATCCAGAGGGACCTGGACAGGCTGGAGAAGTGGGCCTGTGTGACCCTCATGAGGTGCAACAAGGCCAAGTGCAGGGTCCTGCACCTGTGTCGGGGCAATCCCTGGTATCAGCCCAGGCTGGGGATGAAGGGATGGAGAGCAGCCCTGCCAAGAAGGACTTGGGGGTGCTTGGGGGTGAAAAGCTGGCCATGAGCTGGCAATGTGAACTGGCAGCCCAGAAACCCCCCGCAGCGTGGGCTGCATCCCCAGCAGCGTGGGCAGCAGGGCCAGGGGGGGATTCTGCCCCTCTGCTCCACTCGGGGGAGACCCCCCTGCAGTGCTGCCTCCAGCGCTGGGGCACCAACAGCAGAAGGAGACGGAGCTGTTGGAGCGGGGCCAGAGGAGGCCCCGGAGATGCTGGGAGGGCTGGAGCCCCTCTGCTGGGAGGACAGGCTGAGAGAGCTGGGGGGGTTCAGCCTGGAGAAGAGAAGGCTCCGGGGAGACCTTATTGCAGCCTTTCAGTACCTAAAGGGGGCTTATAAGAAAGATGGGGACAAACTTTTTAGCAGGGCCTGTTGAGAGACGACAAGGAGTAATGGTTTTAAACTAAAAGACAGTACAATTAGACTAGATATAAGGAAGAAATGTTTTACAATGAGGGTGATGAGCCCCTGGCCCAGGTTGCCCAGAGAGGTGGTGGATGCCCCATCCCTGGAAATATTCCGGGCCAGGTTGGAGGGGGCTCTGAGCAACCATCTAGTTGAAGATGCCCCTGCCCACAGCAGGGGATTGGACTAGATGGCCTTTAAATGTCCCTTCCAGCCCAAACTATTCTGTGATTCTATAATTCTGTCCTCCAAATGGCAGAGCTCTGTGCATGTGCTGTAGGCTGGATTTTCTTTTTCTTCCTTTTCTTTTTTTTTTTTTTCTTTTCCTGGATTTAGTGTTTTCTAACCAAAAAGAGGGAAAAGGGATTATGTGTACTGAGCTGCTCAGACAAGAAGATGTGCAGCAAACTGTCTGAAAGCAGACTGTCACTTAAGACACGACCTAAGCATACTCACAGGCTCTGCATCCCTCTGCTTAGAATAGTCCCTGCCTGCTGCCTCTTGTCATCAACGCTGGATTAACCGGGAGAGTAATTAAACGTTGATACAGCTTATCTGGCAATGTGGTGGATTCTGCATCTTTTGACATCTTTGTCGTGATTCAGTGTTCTCTAGCTCAACCACAACTTGAAATCAATGCTGTGTGTGAGGCTCGATGCCTGTCTAATGCAGGTCAGCCTGAATCATCATCCCTTGTGATGGCAGAACACGTGAATGTTCTATTAAAAAAAAGAAAAGAAAGAAAGAAAAAAAGTGGTGATTGCTAGAAGCGTGCTGGCCTACAAAGTGTCTTGCTCGTAGCTGTGGCTGAGCTGGGATATTTTTCTGTGTTTAACAAGTGAATGTCAGGAGAGCCAAGCCTGACCTTCCTGGGGTTTGCTGAAGGACTGGGTCCTGGGGTGCCCTTTGCTCTCTTTAGCTGCGGTTTCTGCCGTGGGTTGGATGTTTAACAAAGGCTTCTCCAGGATGTCGGTTATTGGAAGCAAATAGGTGTTAAACTATACAAAAAGCCAAACATCTCCAACAGTGGTGCAAAAGCCCTGCTCCTTGGTTGTAGAGTTGTCATGTTCTTGGCTGCTATGATTCCCTTCTGCGCTCTGTCCCCAGTCTTGGTAGCCTTCCAGTGTGTGTGAGCTGGTGGGGGCAGAAAAAGAGACACCTTTGGGCTTTCACAGAGAGGACACTTATTCACAGCTTCATCCATTGACGACAGTGGTAACTATCTGCAGTTAGAACAGCTCTGTTTCCCTGGGAGAAGACCTTGCAGCGCATCCCTTCAAATTCAGATGCTCATTATTTCTCTGGAGCTTGGCATCCGTGTCTTGCTCTCGTTTCTTTTGTAGTTCACACAGTTTTCTCAGCGGCCTGGCAATTTTACCTTCTGTTTCTTGCCAAAAAAGGGCCTACCACAATAAGCCAGATGTGCTGAAATTCAGAGGTGTAGATGTGGTTCTGACTGTCACCTGCAATAACTCATTTCCTTCAGGATGCCAGTTACAACCCCATGATGCCCAGGAGCAACGTAAGAGCTCTGTAGCACTGTCCCTAATAATCAGCTTCTACTGCAGTGAGTAGGTTGTTGTAGTTGCAACAAAATCTACTGCTGCAGAAATTTATCTCTGACCCAAAGAACGCAGAAGTTCTACTGTGAAACCACTTAAACTTAATGGAGATTTTATTGGTTTTAAAAAATGAACAAAGCCTGAGAACATGCTAGAGAGATGTGTTCAGGTCTTCTGAACGTTTTATCTGAGTGTTAAGCTTATGCAGCTTGCCGGCATTTCTTCTGCGTGTGCTGTAACCAAGTCTAAGCTATGAAACTGAAGAGCCATTGAAGATGTGGCAGAAGAACGGGCTGTGTGTTGAGAATTTTGAAGTTACTTCTCTTACCCAAATAAGAGGGATTGCCTGGCTTTCCGTAAGCAAGTGTCTTGCAGTTGGCTCATGTGAGAACGCCTTAGTGCACAGTGTGTTTCACGTGTGAAGCAGAGATAGTTACATTCACAGAAGCACAGAATGGTTGAGGCTGGAAGACACCTCTGGAGGTCCAGCCTCCCTGCTCAGCCAGCACCACCCGGAGCCGGTTGCCCAGGGCCATGTCCAGATGGCTTTTGAATATCTCCATGAATTGAGACTGCACAACCTTTCTGACAACCTATGCCAGTGCTTGGTCACCGCCACAGCGGAAAAAGCATTTCCTGATGTTCATAGGGAACCCCCTGTGTTTCAGTTTGTGCCTGTTGCCGCTTGTCCTGTTGTTGGGCAGCACTGAAAAGAGCCTGGCTCCATCTTCTTTGCACCCTCCTTCAGGTATTTAAATACGTTGATAAGGTCCCCCCAAGCATTCTCTTCTCAAGTGTATTGGTTTGTGTGGCAATGTTTTGGTAGCTGGAAGGCTACAGGGGCTTCTGTGAGAAGCTGCTAGAAGTTTCCCCTATGTCAACAGAGCCAGTGCCAGCCGGCTCCAAGGTGGACCTGCCGCTGGCCAAGACTGAGCCCATCAGCAACGGTGGTAACGCCTCTGGGATAATGTATTTAAGAAGGGGAAAAAAACCCTGCAACCCTGTGCAGCAGAAGGGAGGAGCAAAAATATGTGAGAGGAATGACTCTGCAGACCACCAGGTCAGTGAAGAAGGAGAGGAGGCGGTGCTCCAGGCGCTGGAGCAGAGATTCTCCTGCAGCCTATGGTGAGGCACGTTGTCCCCCTGCAGCCCATGGAGGTCCATGGTGGAGCAGATATCCACCTGCAGCCTGTGGAGGACCCCACACTGGAACAGGGGAATGCACGAAGGAGGCTGTGATCCCGTGGGAAGCCCACACTGGAGCAGGCTCTGGGCAGGACTTGTGGACCCGTGGAGAGAGAAGCCCATGCTGGAGCAGGTTTGCTGACAGGGTTTGTCATCCCACGGGGGACCCATGCTGGAGCAGTCTGTTCCTGTAAGCACTTGCACCCTGTGGAAGGCACCCACGCTGGAGCAGTTTGTGAAGAACTGCAGCCTGTGGGAAGGACTCACGTTGGAGAAGTTCGTGGAGGAGTGTCTCCCGTGGGAGGAACCCCACGCTGGAGCAGGGGAAGAGCATGAGGAGCAGGGGAAGAGCATGAGGAGTCCTCCCCCTGAGGAGGAAGGAGCGGCAGAAACAACATGTGATGAACTGACCGCAACCCCCGTTCCCCGTCCCCCTGTGCCACTGTCGGGGAGAAGGTAGAGAATTTGGGAGTAAAGTTGAGCCCGGGAGGAATGGAGGGATGAGGGGAAAGTGTTTGAAGATTTAGTTTTTATTTTCTCATTATCCTACTGATTTGTTTGGTGATAAATTAAATTAATTTTCCCAAAATCAAGTATGTTTTGCCAGTGATGGTAATTGGTGAATGACCTCTTGCTGTCCTTATCTCGTCCCACGAGTCTTTTGTTATATTTTGTCTCCCCTGTCTAGCTGAGGAGGGCAGTGATAGAGCGTCTTTGGTGGGCATCTGGCATCCAGCCAGGGTCAACCCACCACATCTAGGCTAAGCAGTCCCAACCCTCATGTGAGAGATGCTCCAGTCACTTCATAGAATCATAGAATGGTTTGGGTTGGAAGGGACCTTAAGATCATCTAGTCCCAACTCCCTTGCCATGGGCAGGGTCACCTTCCACTAGACCTGGTTTCTCAAAGGCCTGTCTAGCCTGGCCTTGTCATCTTCGTTGCCCTTCGTGGTCTCTCTCCAGTGTACCCATGTCTCTCTTGTACTGAGGAGCACACAGACCTGGACACAGCACTCCAGGTGTGGCCTCACCGGTGCTGAGCAGAGGAGAAGGATCACCTCCCTCAGCCTGCTGGCAATACCTTGCCTAATGCAGCCCAGGATACCATTAGCCTTCTTTGCGGCAGAAGCACCTTGCTGGCTTATGTTCAACCAGGACCCCCAGCCCCTCTTCTGCCAAGCTGCTGTCCAGCTGGGTGGCCCCCAGCATATGTTGGTGCTTGGGGTTGTTCCTCCCCAGGGGCAGGACTTGGCAGTTCCCCTTGTTGACCTTGTTGAGTTCCTGTCAGCCCATTTCTCCAGCCTGACAAGGTCCCTCTGGGTGGCAGCACAACTCTCTGGTGCATCAGTCACGCCTCCCAGTTTGGTGTCATCTGCAAACCCTGCCCCATCATCCAGATCATTCATGAAGATGATAAACATGACTGGGCCCCATATTGATCCCTGGAGTACACCACTAGTTACTGGCATCCAACTAGACTTCATGCTACTGATCACCACCCTCTGGCCCCGTCCATTCAGTCAGTTTTCAGTCCACCTCACTGTCTGCTCATCCAGCCTGTACATCAACAGCTTCCCTACGAGGATTTTATTGGAGACAGTGTGAAAGACCTTACTGAAGTCCAGGTACCGCTGCCCTCCCCTCATCTGCGAGGCCAGCTATTGCATCATAGACTTTTATCAAGTTGATTGAGCATGACTTGCCCTTGGTAAATCTGTGCAGACGACTACTGATGATTTTCATGTCATTCATATGCCTGGAAATAGTTTGCAGGACTAGCTGCTCCATCACCTTCTCAGGGATCGAGATGAGGCTGACCAGGCTGTAGTTCTCTGCGTCCTCCTTCTTGCCCTTCTTGAGTGGCATTTGCATTCCTCTTCAGGAAAGTCGTCAGGCACTTCTCCCAGTCACCGTGATTGATAAAAGTTTATCAAGAGTGGCCTTGCAATGACATCTGCTAGCTCCCTCAGCAGTCGTGGGTGCATTCCACCCAGGCCCATGGACTTACGTATGTCCAGTTTTGCTTTGTTCAGGATGCCTGACCTGATCCTCTTCCACCAAGGGTGCATTTTCCTTCCTCCACATTATCCCCCTGGTTTCTGGGACCTGGCATTCCTGAAGACTGGTCTTGCTAGTGAAGACTGAGGCAAAGAAGGCATTCAGTACTTCATCCTTTTCGATGGCCTGTGTAACCAGGTCCCCCTTCTCATTGAGCAACGTGCCCGTGTTTTCCCTAGTCTTCCTTTTGTCACCTGTGTACTTACAGAAGCCCTTCTTCATGTCCTTGACATCCCTAGCCAGATTCAATTCCCTTTGGGCTTTTGCTTTCCAGATTTCTTCCCTGGATGCTCAGATGATGTCTCTGTATTCCTCCCAGGTCACCCATCCTTGCATCCATGCCCTGTATGCTTCCTTTTTGTGTTTGAGTTTGTCCAGGAGCTCCTTGTTCATTCATGCAGGCCTCCTAGCGTTTTTGCCTGACTCCTTATACGTTGGGATGGACCACTGTTGAGCTTGGATGAGGTGGTCCTGGAATATTAACCAGCTTTCTTGGGCCCTTCTTCCCTCCAGGGCCTTATCTCACAGGGCTCTTCCAGACAAATCTTTGAAGAGGCCAAAGTCTGCTCTCCTGAAGTTCAGCTTACTTCTTACCCTCCTCCCTGCCCTCAGGATCCTGAACTCCACCAAGGCTGCCTTTGGCCTTCTCCTTCCCAGTGTGGGGCTTCCTCGTTTTTTGTGGGTATGAGGTCCAGCAAGCACCTCTCCTTGTTGACTCCTCTATCACTCGGAGGAGGAAGTTATCACCAATGCACTCCAGGAACCTCCTGGATTGCTTATATCCTGCTGTCTTGTCCCTCCAGCAGATATGGGGGTGGTTGAAGTCCATGATGACCAGGGCCTGCAAACATGAAGCTGCTCCTGTCTTTTTAGAGAGGGCCTGATCCACTTGTTCTTCCTGGTCAGGCAGCCTGTACCAGGCACCCACCATAGTGTCACCTTTACCTGTCATCTCTTGGATCCTCACAGTGGGCTCCCTGTCCCTCCCCAGGCAGAGCTCCACGCACTCCAGCTGCTCTCTCACATAGAGGGCCGCTCCTCGGGAAGCGGGGAAGGTTGTGCTCTGTTGGAAGCAGGATGTTACGCTGTGTGACTGAACGGCTTCCTGAGCTCAGGGGTGTTTGCTTCCCTTTGTAAGAACTTGTTTGCTTTTCTGAGCTTCAGAAAGGGGCAGTCAAGTCTGGTATTTCTTGTCCATTTTGTTGACATAGGGAATTCGTCTGAACTTCTCTCATTCCCTAGTCCATAACATCTCTAAACAATGGAGCAAGAGTTGACATGAAGCAGTAATGTTAGAAAAAAACACTTTTTTTTCTTAAGTATGCGTGCTGTGAGGAATGAGCTCATGCCTGTGGAACAAGGCTGCTCTTGCCTGAAGATCAGACGGCTGCTGAGACTTCCAGCACTTACTGACGTCTCGTGTTGTTGCTGTAGCTAAATCCCAGCGCAGATCTACAGAGGTTAATGGAGTCCTGGGTTTTGTTTAATGGCGTGTTATAGTTCTCTAGCTTGCAATAAAGAGAACTCCCAAAATCAGTTTCTTTACCAGTTAATTAGGAAGGCAGTTCAATCTCCCAATTTGCTGTTTCAGAACTTAATTTGCTGCTCTTTAGCCTCATACCCTGAGCCAGTGTGTGTGTGACTGCACCAGAGGAGCTCATCTGGCTCCAGATGGGCTCCCCTCTTCCCTCCTGCTGGTTCAGGCTGGCCTAGGTCCATGGGTGGGCTGTACCTAACAGTATTCCCGATCTGTCTTCTCAGCATCACTAGATATTTATCTTAAACATTGATTAGATTTCCTTGTCCTTAGATCTGAAGGGCTTTGAACTGGTTCTTTGCTTTTATAGCATCTCTTATTTATATAGTGGTACCCAGCTGTGCCAGACCAAGTGAGGGAAGCTGAGGACACTGTTTGGGTTGCACCAGAAGACCCTCATCTCTAGAATATAGTCACGCAGGCTCCTCCTGCAGCATGTGATTCCCTCAGCTTACCTGCTTGATTAGAGTTTGGGTTTTTCCTCTTTCTTTAGCCCCAAAAACTGATGTGGCAAGAGGGTTCTGCTGGCTGCCCGCGGGGCTGTCTCCGCTGGCCACACAGCAGGGCTGGTGGAACACGGTCAATCCAGGTTGGAGACCGTGTGCTCAAGTTGCAGCAGGATTTCTTTCATCACCAGCAGCTGTTCTGTGTATGCGACGGGGGGCTCACTGAGGAATCCCTGACATGCTCTTTGACGAGTAGCTCAGACGCAGACCTCGGCCAACGTAGCCATTTTTGGTGGGTACCTGCACCTGCGAACACATTGGCTCAATACTAACGCAGGCTTGGCAGCGCCTCAAGTGTTGGAGAGTGGTGCAATGTGCATGTTTTTGCATGCTCTGAATTCCTTCCAGCTGGAACCTCAGGACCACAAGCTGATACTAATTTTGCATTGTCAGACCTTGTTTATACTGCAGCAGTGATTTTCCTGACGTATATTCATTCCATTGCTTTGCTCTTAAGCTGTCGCTCAAGGATTTGTGTGGAAGTTATAGATGGAGGCAGTTTATTCACTGCAAAGGGAGATGACCCACTTTGTGCGGGTGTGTGTACACACGTGGATGGTCTGTTCGGACTGGTAATGATTTAAAGGCTGCAAGTCTTGTATGGTGTGTGGTAGAAGGACAGTGGCAGCAATCTCTGAAGAGTCACTGCTTAATAGAGCAGTGATGTGTTAAAGAAATGCAGTGTCTCTACTTCAGAATGATATCCTGCCATTTTTAGGATGCAACTCCATTTTCTTCTCAGCACATTTCAAGAGGAAACCCTGCCAGCGCTTCACAGAGCTCAGAAATCGCTCACTTGTAATTCCTCCAGCCTTGGCAGCTGTTTTGGGCACCAGTTTTCTTCTCCTTTATGTGGGACAGGCTGTGTGCCTCCTTTCTGGCTCGGAATGAGAGCAGCAGTGTTAATGATGAAGGGGCTCTTCAACAGCCTGCCTCTGCCTAGCTGGGACCCGCGCTGTGAGTCCTGAAAGCAGAGGGATCCAGAGCAAAAGCAGAAGGAGGGGTGGATGTTAGCCCTGGTCTTAGTGCTCTCACCCAGACAAGCGTTGATGGTAGTTGCTCTCAGTGTGCTGCACCGGTTGTGGTCAGCGTGTTGTCCCATATGTTACAAATAACTCCATTATCTGTTGGCAGATGTATTAATTCTTTAAAACTAACTTTTAAACCAGTAGCTAGCCATGAGAAGGGCCAGAGTGAGTAGTACAGTCAGCCGGACTGTGTTAGAGCCTTGGCATTTCCCATCCCATTGGCACATCATGCTCCACTGTCTCTTCCAGTGCTGGCCATGTGGTAGGGACTGGGAACGCCACTTTCTTCCAGATTAAAGATTTTAGGGGTTTGTGATTCCTTTTGTGCCTCTAAAATCTAATCTGCTTCAAGCTATAATCATTTTTTTTTGTCTCTGTGTAAAAATGAAGGCTGTGTTTGTACAATCCGTATCGAGTCATTAATTTACGGTGACTCTTGTGCATGGTAGGTTATCAGGAAGGAACTGGGTATCTGTTGCAGATAAAGCAAGTAGAATGAGGAAAGGTAGTGCAAAGGCTGATCAGCTGAGACTGGGCAAAATATCTATATTCCTGACATGAGCAAATCCTTCAGAACGTATTAAAATCATTGAGTCCTGGGGACATTCAGACAAGAATCCTCAGCCGGTAATTTCAGCCGCAAAGCTCTCAATCAGATGCCCCTGAACACATAACTGTGTTATGTCCAGGGAGGCTGACAGGTCCCTGTCCTTAGGTTAATTTAATTTGAGGAATGTTAAAGCACGGCTATGGTGTCTGGATAGCTGCCTACTTCAGGGAGGACCGGAGAAACAAAAATAATTTCAGGGAAGCTAATAGCTGCAAGTGAATTTCCCATAGCAGTGGCAGTATATGATCAGGTTTAATTACAGGATGTGGGGATTAAGGCAGGCAGTTCCCACGGTTTAATTGGCTGATCCTTGTGTGTTGGACCAGAGATGTTCTGATAGAGCTGAAGCAACAGACTGCTCTGTAGCACTGAGGCTCACCTTTTCCAGACACTTACTTTCAGCTTGAGCGGCAGCAGCCACTGTGTGACACATCTTTTTGTGGTCCGTTTTGTCAAGGGCTTGGGCCACCCCGCAGGGCGCAGGGCCAGCCTGGCTGGGGCAGCGGCAGGGCAGGGTGGAGGGGGAGGGCTGGCGGGGCAGCTGCAGGGCCGAGGGATGTTGAACCTGAAGTTGGCCGGAAAAGCCAGGCGAGAAGCAGTCTGCTTTCGGGGGGAGGCACGTCTGTCCTAACACATCCTGGGGATGCTGGGTCTGATCATTGTCTATTTTGCAGCGACGGAGAGGCACCCGGGGGAAACCCCATGGTGGCAGGTTTCCAAGATGACCTGGATCTGGATGACAAAATCCCCAGCAGACCTACACTGGCAGCAGAGCGAGTGCCCAGCAAGAATGTCACGCTCTCCAGTGAGGAGGAAGAGGAAGAGGTGAAGGACTCTAAAGTCCTACTCATACCTGATGATGACATCGACACAGAGCAGGAAAAAAAAAGGTACAAAGCACAGCCTGAAGTGTGGGGTCGTGCTGGCAAACTTGGGCGCCTCCTCGGTCCTACCGCTGACTTCTGTGCAGCCTCTGGGAAATTCTGGTGTCTCTGTCAGGCGGTTCCTTGAGCTGTGAGCTGGCGCTCGAGTCACACCTTGAGGTGTGACTGCTTTTTGCAGTGTTTTCTGCTCTGCATCTGGACAGCATGCCTTTGAGCACTGTGCTTCTCTGCTCGCTGGTACGTTTCTGTTTGGGAATGGCCCAGCCTGTTTCTCAAGTTTGAACAAGAAGCTGTAACTGAGCGCCTGAGCGTCTGCTCATAGCCACGTGGGGACAGAGGAGACGAGTCTTGTGGTGAAGGGAGTGGAAGTCATTCACCACACCCCGTGCTGGAGAACGATGAACTGGATCATGTTCTCCCCATACCACATCCTGTGTGTGATAGCCAGGCGTCGCCTGCCGGGACAGGCACCTGTGCATCAGCATCCGCAGGGACACCAGGGTCATCTTCAGCCTCAGAGCGGTGTGTGTTTGAACACACTTTCCCCTAGGATGAACTGCCTCTCCTGTTGAGATGCTCGTTGCAGCCCTTGAGGCAGGCACAGCTATTAATTGGCGTTTGTGCTTTGCTCCACAGGGTGGGAGTGTGGACGGGCTCTGACAATTTGTTTCTTTCTTCTCAGGTCTTCCAGAAATTCTCTGAAACCACAGAGCGAAGCAATTTTGACCAAAGCAACTGACCCGAAGCCTCCTGACAGTTTACCTCCACGTTCTGGGTCCGAAAGAAACAGTAGCAGCAAGCTCAACACTAGCCTGTCAGCTGCTGCTACTGCCACCCCAGCGGCAGCCCAGGCCCCAAAGACCACTTCCCAAAGCAAAGGACACGCTCTCAAGCAGAAAGTGGTCAAAGAGGAGAAGCCTGAGGAGTCTGACAGTGATCAAGAGGGACCAATAGCTACTCAGATGCTTTCATTTGTTATGGATGACCCAGACTTTGAAAGTGAGGATTCTGACAGCCAGAAGAAGAAAATGGTAAATAACACACATGAATCGCTGTGCGCTGCTGCGAAGCTGAGCTTGAAGCGTTGAGGCACCTCACTAAGCAGAGCTTTTATCTGCTCTCCCATCTCGCAGCAGCAGTCGCAGCAAGTCAGGTGCTAAGCAACCTGAAGAGATTGATAGAAGCACAAACCCGCTAGTGCTCTGATTGTTGAAGCCACACGGCAACAAGGCTTGTACTTATGGGTTCTAATGTGCAATTTATTCTCAGTAAGTCCAAAGCGCGATCAGTCCAGCAGCGTGGAAGGTATAAAATACAAAGCTAATGGTTTTTCACCCAAAGTTTAACATGTCAAAGTGTGTGCATGCCAGAGAGAGAGAGAACAAGTGAGCTCATTGTGGTCAATACAGCAGTCAAAAGGCCATAATTTGCTTGGCAAACTCCTTATTGAAGTAGGAAAATCTGCCAGAGAAGGCCTTTCCAGTACAGCCAGGTCAGCCATGATATCTCTGTGACATGGAACACCTGGGCAGCTGCGCAGTGCTGCCTGCGGGTGTCTGCTCAGGCTCACAGCGCAGAAGGATCCCCTCTGCACCCATCCTGTATTCAACATGGAGACAACACAAGCATCTTCTCTGGGGTGGTAGGAACTTGCTGCTGTGGCTCTAGATATCCCTGATTTTGGTGATCCGCACTCGCATCCGGCAGAGCAATCTGTAGAAACTGCTCTCCGTGATTTGGGATGGGCAGTTGTTGTTCAGGGGTACTCCTGGTGTCTTGGTTAGCTGGCATTCAGGAGTTTGCATTATTCCAGAATCCTGCAAAAAGGACGGTTGTCCCAGTTTTTTTGACCTTGCCTGTGTGTCATGCTGTTTATTAAGGAATTTTCCATTCGTTTAGCACTTTCAGTACCTGCTTTTCCTGGAGCTTTAATATGAAAGCAAAAGTATTTGCAGCAAGTTTACTTCTCTTAGCATGCAATGATGAGAAACAGGTTTGTGAGGGAGTTGGCCACTGTGACGGTGTCAGGGAGATGCCCCACAACTTGTAAATGCTTTTCAAGTCCAAGGTTTGCGGGTCAGGCAAGGCAGTAAAAACACCACCATTAGCAAGGAGGAGGGGGCATTGTCCAGGTCAGCAGCAGCGCGAGGCCGTGTTTGGTCAGTATGGAGGATATAAAGAAAGAGTGATTAACTAATTCTGAAGACGATCAGTTGGCAGGTATCAGAAGATCATTAAACTTCATTTCCCTTCCCGTCATGCAGAGAAAGAGGATTTTCGGGTGATATCCAGTCTCTGCAGCATCCTGGGTTTTAGCCCACATTGAAGGGGCAAATTTGCCCTGGGAGCACATTCCCTTTTGACTTGACGAAGGGAATTGTTCTGCAAACACTGGCCGCTTCCTTGGGCCTGCTGTGTGTTGCCTCTGGTCTGCGAGACCCCATGGAGCTGCACAGGGAAAAGGTTTTGTCTGTCAGGTCCGGAGGTGAGTTTTCAGTCTGTTAGATTTGATTTTCCCCAAACGAGAGGTGCCTCTCTAGGGCAGTTAGAGGCTGATGCTGTCGAGCTAACACAGTGGAAGGTCTCATTTAATCCCTTTACATCAGAAATATGATTTTGGTAGCACGAATTTTGTGTTATGAGAGCACACTTTCCAGTACCAATACTACCGAGACATTTTACCGAGACAAGAAATAGATAGAGCTTATAAGATCAAGGGCATTGATTTCCAGGCAATAACGGCTCAGTTCAGCTGTGACTGCCTTCCCTCCTCCCTGTGTGCTGACATCTGACGTCTTTGTGTGCAAAACACACCTGGAGATTTTGGTTGAAAGATTTGTCTTTGTTGTCTGTTCTTGTCTCCAGGATGAGTTCCCGGTCCGGGAAGATCTTTCTGAAATATCTGATGACGATACCTCGTTGGCAAAGCCACCCCAGCCTGTGAAATCAACAGTCCACTCCTTTAAACTGAAAAATGATGCAGATCTCTTTGGTTTGGGTTTGGAAGAAACTGGTCCCAAGGAGAGCAGTGAGGAAGGTAAAGGTCACACCTTGTTTCCACTCTTGCTGATTTTGTTTGTCAGGCATCTGTTCTTTCCAAAATGGTCCCAGGGTGTTAGTAAACCAGTTTGCACTAAATAAAATAACCCTGTAACTTCATGCAGTGCCCTGTGTGAGTCTTTAATGTGGTTTAACATGGCATAAATAACTTTCTGTAAGTTTTTCCCCATGGGGAGGGGGGAGACTGGGCTTGTCCGTGGCGTCAGCCATGTATTATTTCTGTCGCAGCTGCAGGCAGGAGCACATTTTTCACAATCTGCTCCTGTATAAGGCTTCCTGCTTAGCGTTGCCTGCCTGGGAAGTGGTGCTCAGCATTGCGGTGCCCACCCCCTCAAGAATTTGGATCAATTTGAGCAAAATGCTCTGACATACCCTGCCAATTTGCTCTTCTGTTTTTGGGAAAGGTGGGGTTGGGTTCTGATCACAACCTAAGCATTCCTCAGGCTTTTTTTTTATTCCCGTCCCTTGAGGGAACAAATCTTACACGCACAAATATTTCTGCTGTGTTGGCATTACTGCAAAGCAACTTCCTATAGATCTGCCCCTGATGCCACCATGAAAGATGAGAAGTTAAAGACTTAAGGAGAGAAAACGCTGTAAGCAGCACCAGAGAGAGATCTCTTTGAATAGCTATTCCAAAAGTGTAAGCAAGGTGTCACAGGCTGCGATGGCTTCATCAGCTTGTTGCTTTGAGCTGCTGAACAGCACAGCTTGAAATAGCTAGAAGTGCATCTGCAGAGGCCCAGGTCAATAATTTAACTTCAGTTTAGCATCTTTAATAATTCAGTGTGGGTTTCTCCTATCTCCTCTTTCTGGGATAAATATAAAAATGTGTTTTGGTAGTCAGTCAGTTGGAGCTTGACCAGCAATTAGACTTCTCCATGGCTGACTTGTATTTACAGATCAACCAAGGAAAAGAACATGTAGGTAAGGTTGGCAATCAAATACCACACATGAAACATGGTGCAGTTATAAACCCTCCTGTGAAATAGCCAAGTAGATATTCTTCTGTTCAAGGAATTCTTGTGCAAGGCAGTGGATGTTCAGCAGTCTAATTAGCAGCCAAGTCATCAACCACAATAACCTGGGACAAATGATTTGACAGTGATGGACTCTGGGACTCATTCTACTGTGAAGGTAGCCACCCCTGTGGCTACAGGAGCAGGGCGACAGCACTGACACTTTGGCCTCGTGGTGATATAATTTCTGTGCACAGTGTGAAGAACTGTGAGTGCTGGCCTGCTAGGGTGCTCCCATCTGCCGGCACCGGGTCCGGAGTGGTCCAGCTCAACTCACAGAAGCACAAGCCGTGCCTGCTGGGATTTCTGTCTGCCTTTGAATATTTAGTCAGAGGGAAGTTGTTCCCAGAAGTTCATTCTAGTTCTGGAAATAATAATCTGGTCCCCAGTTTGGCTTTTGGACCACTTTGTAGAGCTGGTCTCTGTATTTGTTTCTTAGTAGCTGTGATACAGTGAATAACCAGGTCAGTGTTCATAACACAGAAAAACATAAATAATACAATGCTTATAATTAAACTAGATGTATCTGGTTAAATTAGGGACTGACTGCGGGGGCTTATGTTGGTTTCTGAAGGGGCACAGCTTGTCCTGAGGAGTCGGGACTGCCTTTGCACATGGCTCCAGGATGGAGTATTTTGTTCTCAGAAGTTGGGGCAGGGCAGAACTGCGTCTCTTACAGTTTAAATTGATTAAAAACAATGTTGTTTTGTGGGTTTTTTTTGTTTGAACAGATAAACAAGCTTCTAAGGAGAAAAAGAAGAAGAAAAAGAAAAGCAAAGAGGTACTATTTAATTCCTCAAAGCTGACTTGCTGTATTATCTACCAGCCAAGGAGAGGGGTGGTCTTCTACAGCATGCTCTGTGTACCTGGTGGACTTGCTTCCATTCTCCCATCCTACAGCCGGATCTCTGCCACCCAGGCTCTGCAGACCATTACCCCCTTGCAGCTTAAAAGCAAGCTTTCAGAACAGCTGCGTTGTGAAAAGGCAGTGTGTGAGTTTGTGAAATACAGGATTAAATAGAGCGGTGCATCTCTGCTGGGCCACGTCTGTTGATAGCACCATGACTTTTTCCAAGCAGAGGGTGTCCCTGGCAGCGAGGGAAGTCTCCAGGAGGCTTTGTCTTTGACATTTCTGCCTGTCCAATACTGGGGTGTTGTCGGGCACAAACTGCCTGACAGACCACTGCTACGTATAAACCAGATGGTCTTGCTTCTCTTCTGTCCAAACTCGCAGAAGGGTCTTCTGGAATTAACTCCAAGCCAGCCTTGGTAGTGGATGCTTCACCCTTGGTCAGGTTCCCGTCAGAGCCAAGTTTCAGGGTGATATATGCTGGGTTACTGGCATGCTCAGAGGATTTACTAATCCAAATTTTCTCATTTTGCAGGAAGAGGAGAAGTCTGTGAGAAAGAAGAGTAAACACAAGAAGAGCAAAGAGAAGGAGGAGAGCAAAGAGGAGAAAAAGAAAAAGAAAAAGAAGAGCAAGGAGAAAAACAATGAGATAGATGAACTTGAGGCTTTTCTTGGAGGAGGAGGAGCCAGCACGAGCAAGCCACGAGGAGGTGGGGACTATGAGGAGCTGTAGGCTGGCTGCATGTACGCGCAGTGGACTCTTCTGTCGTGGCTGTCTCCATCTTTTCTTACGAGTCACACCAGACCAGGTGCAGATGTGTAAAGCTTTGGCCGTTTGCCATATATTCTCTCAAAACAGAGCTGGCAAAAAAAAAGCTTTACATCTGTGTGTGCTGTTCTGGTGCATTCGTTACACAAAGAAAATCCAGCTGAGATGTACTTGAGTAAGGGGAAGGTTCAGGGCGCAGTTCCCAGGCCCCCTTCCAGGCTGTTGTTTTTTCTCCTTCCAGAGCTGCCCCGTCGGTCGCCGGCAGGGTGTGGGAGGCGAAGGGGACCTGCCTCCTGCTCCGCCCCTGCTATATTCCACTCCTGCACACCTGAAATTCCTGTCTTGTTAAGAGGAGTGCAACAAAACCTGCCGCATGAACGCATCGTGCTCGCCTGTCTCAAGTCTTTAACTTTTTGTCCTTCCTATATTTTTAATGAGAAAGGTGGTATTGGCCATTGCTCCACCCAGCAGTTGATGAGCTTTAAATCAAGCAGATCATGCTATGGTACAGCTCTCCATAACAGCAGCCGCAGGGCCAGGAGAGAGAGTGCGTGTGATTTTGGAGTCCTTTGAACAGGACCTTTCTGCACAGCAGCTTAATTAGCACTCACTGGTGCTGCTGTTGGAATTCATAAAGCCCCATTGATTTCCGTGGCCCCAGTGTCTCAGACACTACACGTAAGCTGCTATGCAGTTTGGGAAAACAATGCAAAGTGCAAAGCTAACCTGAAAAAGAGAGAAAAATCCGTGCTTTTCTGCATTTCCCACCCTTAAATTTGCATATACTAGAATCCCCTCCTTTCAGTACCTCTCAGGGACATGACTCTCATGTGGAAATGAAGATATCCAGAGCTTCAGAACTGACTCCAGGGAAGTGTTAGCATGGCAAGGCATTTGCTTCTCAGGCATTTTACAGTCACGCTGTAAAACATGGGCTGCCTCTCTGCACTGAGGGACAACCTCTGTAGCTCAGGCGGCATCCTTCCTGGCCCAGCTTCTGTCCATGCTGCAGCTGCATTTCCTGGGCCGAGCCCCCCAGCAGCCAACCTGCTGCCTTTCCCTGCCCAAGTGGAGAGCCTCCTCCTGCCCCATGAGTTTGGGAAGCCTTTTGCTTTGAACATGGACCCGTGGATTGGTGCCTGCTCAGCAGCTTTGGTTGCCATTGGATGGGCACTACAGGCCAGCCCTTTGCACTTGCTGTGTCTGAGTGAGCAGCCCCTGTGTTTGATGGAGCTTCTCCATACCCCCTTCTGTTTTGGTTCTGGTGTCCCTCTGGCAGCTCAGACGGTGAAGCTCCCTCAAGGATCTGTGCATTACATTACCCTGTTGCTTGCAGGTTGATTTGAGGTTTGGTTTTGTTCTCCCTCTCCCCTTTTTGTTGTAAAATGTCAACCGTGAAATCCAAACGGGGATTTCCTTCTACAACCCTATAAAGCAAGGTCTTCTTCTGAGCCGTTATTCACTCCAGGGTTGTCTAGAACAGCAGGCAGTTCCCTGCTCCGTTTCTCTTTTTCTTTCCCCCAGACCCCAAAATACACTTGTAACTGTTTCCCTATAAAACAAACTGGGTTTTTTTGCTGCATGAGCAGTATATTGTTCAGGTCTGTTTGCCATTAGCATTTGCCTACTTCTCTGAGCATTACTGCATTTCATGTGACACTGTAGGGAAATTGCATGGGACAGTCCAAACTTTGCATGTCTGAGGAGGAAAAAGTGGATTGGGACGCAACCGGTGTGAGGCTTCTCTTGCGAAAAGGCAGGCAGGTGTTTGAGCTTCGGCTGGCTGCCTTCCTGAAAGCGCTTCTGTTCTGTGAAGATTTTGGGTCATGTTCCATTTTGCATCGAAAAAAAACTGGTACAATTCATTCTGACTATAAAGCTCTGTTGTACAACTGCCTCTGCACATCTTCTTCTCCACCACAAGCGTGTCCACCTGGGCTCGGGAGCTGCATGTCCCTCCAGGACTGTTTTACAGAAGGGCATCATCCCCCTTGCCCCTTCCTCGTACTGCTGTGTTCTTACACTCTGTGGAACGGGGCACTAAATTGAAAATCCTTCACCAAAAAAAAAAAAAGTTGAACGTAAAAACCATGAGTTCTTTCCCCAAAACAGAGGTCTGTGCTGAGAGAGCTGTTTCACGCAGTGTAAGGGAGGCAGCGCTTTTATTCAGCTCTGCTTCCTGGCGAGCACAGCTCGTGGTTAGCAGAAGGCCGTACGGGCAGCAGGTCCCCTGGAAACACTGATGTTGGCATTGGTTTGTCTTTCACCTGGGCCAGATTTGACCACCGTGGGAGCCTTTACACTCCCGGCGGCTCGTGTTCCTTGTCAGTGCAAGGAGCTGAGACAAAAACAAGCCAAGATGAGTCATTGTGTTCCAAAATACTCCTTTAAAAGAGAAAAGCAGATGCAGGAGCTCTCTTTACTTACACTAGAGCCCCAGGAGGGTGTGAGGCATGTTTTGGCTTTGGCAGCAAGGCCAGAGAAATCCCACCCGGTGGGTGAAGTGGGAGCATGGAAGGGAATAGCAGGAAAAAGGCACTTTTTAGACCTGGTCTTCCCCATTTTTCAGGGAGTGCTGAACTGGTTGGGGCTGCAGCACGACGTGTAATCCAGCGCTGGCAAGGGTGAGCGAGGGGAGAAAGAAATAGACCTTGTCTGAGCTGGGCTCTCCCATGCCCAGTCTTTCAAATAGGCTAAATATAAAAAGTATGTGTACGTGCCTGTCATTATGGGGAAGCTTCTGCAGGATCACATCGATATAAATAGTTCCTGTGAAGCATCTCTGGAGGTACCAGTGTATTTGCTTTTGGGTGTATCAGTCAGCCATAGAAAAAAATCAAGAGCTTGAGGCTGAGGAGCTGTAATTTCTTGCAGTTAACGCTGGCCAGAGCTGCATGCTCCACAAGGTCTTGGTCGGTTTAGAGCAGCAGGAGGGGGAAGTGCAAATTTCTCACTGTGTTTGTACCTGCCAGCTGGGCCCGCATGCCGGGCGCGGCAAAGGGAGCCCTGTCCTCGGGGGCTGCTGCTGGAGGCACACGCTCCCCTGCCTTGGGATCTGCAGGGCCCACAGCCACAGTACGATTGCATCTTGGCTCCCGCTGTGCCAGGTTGAAGCCAGAGTGTATATGATAAGTCATGAGAGGTAACGCCGAGGTCCCCTGTTCCCACCTGCTGTGTTTTCCCGGCCGGGATCGCTCAGCTGCTGACCAGCCTCTGCGGAGTGCGGTGCGAGAGCTGCCTGAGGAGCAGCCTCCGCTCGCTGGAGCATCAGCCTGGCCTGGCAGCCTTCCTAGAGAGGGGACGAGGCATTTATCCCTCATCTGCAGCAGTCTGTGTGTCTGCTTTGTGGGCAGCATGTGTAGCATCCCGGCTAGGACGGCCAGGGCTGTGCTGCTAACCTGAGACATGAATGGGAGCTGTGTGCCTGGTGTTTATTTGGAGGGTGTTCTTTGCCATACCTGTGCCTGGAGTGGGACGATCCAGCGTGACGGTTACCAGCTCCTGTCACTCTTGGCAACTCATGGCATGTGATGCAGCTGCTGCTGTGACAAGAAGTGGGTGAAGTCGTACTCCGAGAGCAGACTGACGTTTTGATCTCTGCAGGCTTCCCAGTCGCCTTCTGTGCTGGCATCCCTGTGGCTTCCCAGCCAGGAGCCAATTTCAGCGAGACCTTCCAGCTCACCTGCACCCCTGTGGCCTGAAGCTGCCTCCGCTGTGCTTGCATGTCCCCTCCTCGTGGATTCCTCCTGTGCAAAGGCAGCGTGTTCACAGCACCTTTCTCCTGATGGCCCAAGTCTCCTTAGCACAGGTGGCCATCCCTGCTTGTTAAGGCTCTTGCTGATGTTAATCTGTGTTCATGGCTGTCACAAAACTCATCCCTTCAAGAGAATCAAGCCGCTTAGCGCTGCTGCTGAGCCGTATACCACAGCCTGGCACGGTACAGCCTGTGCCAAAAGGACACGTCTCCTGATACCCAGCCGATGGCTCCCTCCACCCCATTGTCAAAATACCAGGTAGAAAAATAGCACAAGGACAGACTGATGGGTTTTTGCAGCTCCCACCACCCCAAACAAGCTCAGTTTCTGGCTTCCCTGTGGGAAGCTGTCCATCAGTCTTCTGCCTCAGGAGCAGTCTGGTCATTGCCATCCAGATTTATTCCTGGCCAGTTTATGCTTATTTGTTCCTTTGCCAGCACTGCTGTTTAAATACCACTCCCCGCTTCTAGCCCTGTGCAGCCAGGGCTCGTATCCCTGCTCTGCCTTTGTTCTGCTGGCCAGGCTGTGACCCGGCTGGGCTAGCAGCCCTCCTTGGCACTGGCCCCCTTCGACTTCATCTTTCCGTGGCCGTGCCAGTCCAGATGAGGCCATGCCAGGCTGGTACTTAATGATTGCCATACAATACATCTCCTGCTGCACCCTGAGATGGTGCTGGCCTTTTCCACAGCTGTATCCCGCTGAGGACTTGTAGCTGGAAGCTGGCTCACCGGTGCACCAGGTCTTCGTCATTCCCCATCATTTATGACAAGGGCCACATGCAAGGAGTGCAGCAGTCCTGCCCTTTGAGGGGTTGAGCTTCACCCTATTTCTGTTGCTCCCATAAGGTCATAACAAGTTTTCCCTGGCTTGCGAAGGCACGGGGTGGGAATTTGCTTCCTTCCCCCCAGCAGTGAACATGAAAAGGTCATGGAAACTCGGGTTTTGGCAGGACACAAAATGAGTGTGGGAACTTGCAGGTGCTCTTGGAGGAGGCCCTGAGAGCAGCCGCAGGCTCTGGGAGATGCTGCGGAGCCGGACAAACACCGGGGCTGCGGCAGGTGCCGGGCAGAGCTGAAGGGAGGGCAGCGAGGCAGGGGGCTGGGTGGGGGGCAGGGGTGGGTGTGCTGCCCGCAGCTTCCCTGATGCAGGGTCCTGCTTTTTGGAGAGACCGCAATGCTTGCCTGTCCTCCTGGGATGCCCCTGAGCTCACAAACGAGCGATTCTGGGGAAATCCCGCAGTAGGATGGGCTTAGGGACCGGTTGCTGTAACCTAGCAACAGTCTCAATCATGGCATAATATAATTAATCCAGCGTTGGCTCAGTCTGCTGCTTACAGATAGCAGGGCGAGTGGTTGTGCCTTTTTAACTTGCGGGTTTGCCTCCAAAACAAGCCTTCAGCATCTCAGGCATGTCCCAGGTGTTCCTGGCCCTAGGGCGGCTCACAGTGAGTATCCAGTCTTCATCTTTCAGCCCCATCTCAGGGAGGTTGCTGAGCAAAGGGAAATAAATAATCCCCTGGCTCCTTGAGCGAGCCGTCGCGGCTGAACCCAGTGTGTCCCCGAGGCTCAGGCAGACCTTGGTCAGGTGAGACGTGGTGTGGTCAGCTAACGCCGCAGGCCCAGGCACAGAGCAGCCTGTGGGAAACCAGGGCACCACTATGGGTTAAAGCAGGAGGTGTTACGTGTGTGCACGTGTGCTCTGCCGTGGGGCAGCCAGCCATCCCGTGAACCTGTGAAACTCCTGGTTATCTCCAAATTGTTGGCAAGCTCTGCCTTACGGTGGCAGCAAGGAGGGGAAGCAGTGGTGTGACTTTCCGTCGGCAGAGGTGGGATGAGGGGAGGAGGATGAGGGGCGTGCTGTGTCTCCAGTGGCAGGGGACACCTGAGAGGTGCCGGTCTCCCCTCTCCTGCATGCCCCTCCTGCTCCAGGATGGTGCGTGTCGGCACGGGGTAGCTCTGCCTGCACCTGAGGTTTGGCCTGGGTGGCAGCTGCAGATGGAGACCGTGCTGGCGTCTGCAGACTGGCTGCGGGAAGGAGCCAGCAGGCTGGGAAAAGAGCAGGCTTTTCCCTGGAGCTGGTAGGAGAAACACCCCTTCTTGTGCCATTGGGAGCAAACAGCTCCGTGGAAGGGCACAAGGTGGTGGGCTCCCACCCTGGTCCCGCTCCTGGGGCACTGCCTGGTGTCGGGGTCACCAGCCCAGCACCGAGGAGGTCAGCTCGTGCGTCACTGCAGGGGGCTGATGGCTTTGGGGGTTCATGAGTGAGCGGTGCTGGCGTGGCACTGCTCGGGCAGGCTGGAGCGGTGCCTGGTAGCCCTGCCCAGCGCTGGTGCTGGCCACTCTGCCAGGGCTGCTGGGGCACAGCTCCCACCGCACAGCGAGGCTGCATCCCGCTGGCAGGGCATCACTGAGCCCCCTCCCCATGGGCACCGTGGGGGGAGAGGGCACCTCAAATGGGCACCTTCTTGCCTCCAGCACTGCTGAGGGTCAGCAGATGGGTGCCCTGTGCTCGGGCTCAAGACTCATTGCCTGCCAGCCTTTGGGGACCAACCCGTCGTTCCCAAGGAGGCAGACAGGAACGTGGGGTTTACAACCCTCTTTACAGACAGGGACCCGTATCCAGCAGCTGTTTTACAGACTTCACACTTACCCTTTTCTGCCACCAAAGCCATTGGGGACAGCGGGGCAGGCTGCAGCTCCCTCCCCAGCCCTGACACGGGCAGCGGGGCCTGGCTCTCCCTTGTTCCAGAGCTGGGGGAAGGGAGGCGATGCGAGGGAAAGAGGAGGAGAGAAGCTGGCAGGAGGGGAAAGCCCCCCTGCACCCAGCCGGGCGTCACGCTGACGCCAGCCAGCTCGGCTGCTCCTCACTCGGGGAGATGGGAGCATCGCCCCCAGACAGGAGCTGCGGGGTGGCCAGCAGGCAGCAGCGAGGGGCAAGCGAGCGAGCGGGCAGGCAGGGCAGCAGCGAGCATCCTGCCTGCTCCCAGCTGTGGGATCCCCACGTTGCCTTGGAAACGGGGGATTTCACCGCCACTTGCAGTGGTGCTGCCTGCACTGGGGTGGTGAGGTCTCCCCCATGCCCATGCCACTGTCCTGCCCCCCAGACCTGCCCGTGCCGTCCCCATCTCCTCCCTTTCCTGTGGACAGGGGAGAGGGTGTGAAGGCTGCCAGCCCCCGCCTCTGGCCACCCCAAAGCCACTCGGCTGGCCCCACAGCGGATATTCTGTTCCCCAACGCAGAGCAGCGCCCGCCCCAGCTGCCCACGCGGTGAGGATGGCAATCGGTGAATGATGAGCCCGGGGCGAAGGGAAGGTACCAAATATTAATCCCTGCTGTAAATTCAGCAACGTGGGGGGAGTGGAGCATCACACAGCATCCCTGACACCACCTCGGTGCCATCCATGTCACACACAGCTCCCCACATGGGCTCTCCACCGGGCCCCTGGGGGCATGGCGAGGCACTGGGTGCCCATCACCCCCATTCCCCTTAGAGTGGCCATAGGTGGGTGCCACAGCCCCTCCACCCCCGTTTTGGGGTGCTTCGTGCCATTCCCCCAGTGCTGGAGCCCTCACTGTGGTAAACTCTGCTTCAGTGACTGCAGCAGCCATGGGGAGTCACGCGCTGAGCCCGAGGGCTAGCAGCCCCCCTGCCCGCCTGGCAGCGGGTGGCACGGCACGGGTCCTGCATCGCCTCTCGATGCTCGGTACGGAAACCCGGCCCGCTCCTACAGCTGCACACTGGGGTCATGCGGATGTCTCTGCTGCGTCCGGGAAGCCGAGCGAGACCCAGAAGCCATCTCCTCGCCTGCCCCACCAGAGCTGCTCACACTCGACTCAAGTCATACCCCAGCCCCGTTTCTCGCTGAGCCGTCACCCTGCGGGTGCAATCGCCCTGACACCGGGCTCCGTCTCACGGGTGGCCCCGAGGACAGGCTGCCGACTGCCTGCACTGCGCTGTCGCTTCCCATCGTGTCCCCGTGCTGAGCTGCCCAGCCCGCACCGGGGCTGCTTGTCTCCCTCGACTCGCTGCCGTGCCATCGGGGCTGCCCAGCCCTTCACCAACAAAACCAACACGGGAATCTCTGTGCCGGGCAGCAGCAGGTCCTGAGCTGGCAGTGGGGATCTGCCACGTCACACGCGTGCCGTCCCAGAGAGCCCCGAGTACCCCCGGGGCAGGACTAGCCTGTCCTGTCCCCTGGGCTTGCCGGGACATCCCGGGGGATGGTGGCTTGGCCCCTGTCTCACCAGGCTGGGCATTTTTGGGACCTGTCAGCTGCTTGGCATCTTGCCAGCCTGTTGTCTCTTGCTGAGCAGGTCCTGGAGCGTGACTGTCACCAGCCAGGCTGCCCAGTCCGTCGGGATGAGCAAACAGGTTTGCAGCTTCAGCACAAGGCGCGTCCCCCTGGGGGGGGCTGTGCCACCTTGCCCTCTCTCAATGATCAGCCCAGCACACGTGGCAGAGGTGGGCAGCATTGTTTTGTGTTTAACATCCTTCAAATTGTGTTTCCCCAGTTGCTTTCTGAGCTTCTCTGAGGAATCAGCTGTTTGCTCCCTCGCAGTGGGCTGTGCTGTGGTTCCCCTGACACCACCACACCAGGTCCCCAGTCCCGCTGCCCATCTGGGGCCAGGGGAGTCCTGGGAACCCCCTTATTGGAGTCTTCCCCCGCTGCCTGCCTCCTCCTGCCTGTACCTGCTTCCCCGGCGAGGCTCTGCCTCTCCTGGCGTTTTCCAAATGCCCAGAAAGGTCTTTCTAGCTTTGAAACTGGCCTGTACTGGCACAGCCAGAGCTGCCATCCTCCACCCATGTCTGCGTGGTCCCCACCAGCCTCCCCTGTCCCTTGCCACGCTGCTCTGGCTCAGCGAGTCCCACTCCCAGATGGCAGAGCCGGGGCCAGGAGAGCCCTTGGCCCTGCAGGTTTGGGGTCAGTGTCCTGGGGCACGTGTGGGGGGACCCCACTTTGGGTGGCCCCTTCCTGCTGCACCAGGGGGCCCAGGGGCTGGTGCTCAGGAGAGTCGATACCCTGAGCCGGGTGGGTGTTCAATCTCACCTGTGGGGCACGAGCAGGGCTTGAGGCTGGGCAGGGGCTGGTGAAACCGGCCAGACCCAAAACCTTCGGGTTTTTTCTGTTCTCCTGCCGGGCAGTGCTGGGCTGGCTCTGCCACCTCACCCCGCAGCCGCCCCCCAGCACCCGTGGGGACACGCTGGTCAGGGGGAGGCACCGGTGAGGATGTGCAGGAGAGCTGGGGACAGCGCGGGGCTCTTGGTCACCTCAGCACCAGGACTGGCAGAACGGCGGCGAGGAGGCACCCAGCTCCGCTGCAGACACGGTGGGACGGGAGGGTGGCCTTCAAGGACAGGGGTGGTGGGTGGCACAGGCGCTGCCTGTCTGCATCCTCCTCCGGCCCTGCGTTCCCCGCTCTCTGCGTAGCCCCAGCGCAGCGGGCCAGCCCAGCCCAGCCCTGCAGGTCACCCCTGCGCGGCGGGACATCCCAGCCGCTCTCCCGCCAAGGGGACATCTGGATGACTGCATGGGCCTGCGCAGGGAGGGGAGGTACGGGCCTCACGGGGCACTGGGGGGGTCTGAGCACCCTGTGTACAGCGGTGCAGGAGAGCGGGGAGAGGGGGACTGGCCCCATGGGTCCTGCCCAGCCGGACCAGCCCTTGGAGGGCAAAATGCTCCCCACCCCCGCCTTGCAGGCTGTGTAGGACAGATGTGACCCCTGCGTCCCCCTAGGATGAGGTCTGTCCTGCTTTGGGGCTGGCCGAGAGTCCAGCATCACCATGGACCCCCGGTGTGACCTGTGGGCACCTTGTTCCTCTGTGGCTCAGTTTCTCCCTTGGCCAGGGCACAGCAGCGCTGAGTCTGTCACACACGGACACCGTGACCGGGGACACACCGTGTGCGGTGACAGGGAGATGCACAAACCTCAGCCCCAGACTGTGCTGCCCACCCCTGTCCTCCCCCCACCGGCAGAGCCAGGGCATACCACAGCACTGTGTGCGCTGCAGCACTGCACACACCGTCAGGCGGTGAGTGATTAGCACGAACACCTGTGGCTACAGCCACTTGCATGGCATGGGGGCGCTCTCCCCAGCCGCCACCCGCAGGGAGCAGGGCAAGAGTGTGCTGCTGGTGGGGAAACTGAGTCACGGGGCTGCAGCTCACAGCTCGGCTCCACTCCCCGTTGGGCCTGGGGGGACCCAGCACCGAGCAGGCAGAAACCCCGGCAGAGGAGGGGGTTTGCCCCCAGACCAGCCCCCCCTGGCTGCTCCTGCCCCTGGTGAGCCATGGCAGGGCAGCCAGGCCGCACGTCCCGGACACTGAGACAGGGCCTGCTCCTGCCTGGGGACAGGCGCCGGGCTGGTGTTTTCCTTGCAGGGCTGCAGGAATGAGTTCCAGCTCGTGTCATCCCTCTGGCCACTCGCATGTCCCCCGCTGGCAGGACAGGGGCCCCCGGCAGCTCGGCTGGGGACAAGCCCAGACCTGCACAGCCATGGCGGGGACCCAACACCACCGTCTTCTGTGCAGGGGTAGGGGACAGTCCCATCCCTCCCCGCTGCTGGCGCTGGCCAAGGGTTCCCCTCCATCCGAGGGGCTGCCACCGCTGCGGGGAGCGGGCACAAAGCCAGGGTGCAGCCCCCCACCCTGTCCAAGGGCCACCCCAGGGCTCCTCGGTGCCCACAGGGCCGGGCTCCCTGGGTGCCCCACGCTGCGTGTCTGGGGGTGCCACAGCCCAAAGCAGCTGGTTGGTGCTCAGGGAAAGGTGTCAGCGGCTGTCAGAGCCCCTCTGCCCGGTGCCCAGCGAGCCCTGACCGGCCAGCACAGCCACGGCCTCCAGCTCCCTCCTCCTCTCAAGGGATCTTTCCCTTCTCCTCTCCCCCAGGCTGCCCCTGGCTCCGGAAGGAGGAGGAGGAGAAGGAGGAGGTGTCCTGTCCACAGCCCCAGTGCCCAGAGCCCCAGCACATGCCATGGCGCTGCCATCTCCGGTGGCGTGGAGAGGTGCCCATGGCCCAGTTGGATCCCTCAGCACTTCCCAGCCTAAAATAGCAGCCACACGGGGAGAGCAGATGGTCCCACCGCCCCTCGTCACGGGGCTCAGGGGACACGGTGCAACCCACTCGTCCCCTGCTCTCAGGCAACCAAGTCCTCGTGGCCACCCCAAAGCGCAGAGCTCTGTACCGGTGACCTTGATCTACACAGGTGTCACCCAGGGCCGCAGCTGCATGGGCAGAGGGTGGCACTGAGGGGGAAGCCCTCGGGGCGGGCATCTCTGTGCCCACCCGGCAGCAGCATCCCCCACGCCGAGACGCCACACGTTCCCTGGGCTCCTGCATCCCACGGGTGACTGCACCCATGGGGGACGCTGAGCCCTGGCACCCCCTGGGCAGCGAGCTGGCCTGCCCCGCACTCCCGCGTGCATCAGCCAATATGTCATGAGTCTGGTCAGTGCTTAGCTCTGGCGCAGTGCTGGCTGGCGCGGGGCCGGTAGCAGGCAGGGAGCAGATGGAGCAGTGAGGTGGGGGCCACGGGGGCCGTGGGGGCAGGAAGCCGGGAGCAGCGGGAGCGGCCAAACTGGCAGCCCAAGCACTGCATCCTGCAGGGAGGAAAATGGAAGCGCTGGGGGGACAGCGGGGCCCGGCTGAGCGGGGCCCCAGGGCCCGGGGGCGGGGCGCTTGGCCCCGTCTATGCAGCAGGGACACACTGACCCTCCTGCTCCCCGTCTCCCCCCCCCAGCCATCACGTCCCACTCATCTGCGCAATGAGTTCCTGGGACTCAGCCTGGTCCCAGCCCAGGCAGGTGCTTCTGGCCCCAGTGGGCTCAGCGGTGCCCAAAGCATCCCTGGGAGCACAGGGGGCATTTTGGGGCAAAATGCATCAGCTCAGGCTGCGTTCCTGCAGGAGTCACAGCAACATCAGCGAGCTGCATCCCCCACGCTCTCCCCAGCGCTGCTCTGCCCAGTGCAGACACGGGAGACTGTGGAAGGGTGCTCCCAGTGCTACAGCAGAGGGAGGGCAGGGTCTCGGCTACGGAGGGTTTTGAAATCAAGCAAATCCTGGTACACGCCTGCCGTGCAGACACATGGAGGGCAGCAGACCTCAGCTCTGGGCTTGGAGCTGCGTGAGCTCCTGGTGGGTCCCCAGCACCCAAGACCCCTCGGTGGGGCACCCTGCAGGTGCCGGGACCCTTGGTCCTGGTGGTGCCTTGTGGTGCTGTGGGCAGCGGAGACTGGCTTGAGGAGGTGGGAGATGGGGAAACTGAGGCAGAGCTCTGGTGTTGGCATCATGTGCCAAGAGCCATCAGACGCTGCCTTTGCCCGTCTCGGCACGTTGCCCGTTGTGTCGCTGAGCATGCCCCCATGGGGCTCCGGCCGCCGCAGGCAGAGACAGCCCCGGCGCTTCTGGGAAAACCAGGGCACTCCGCGGAGGAGCTTATCGGGGGATTTCGCTGCCCAGTTGGCCACGGGCGGGCAGGGCCGCCATGTGCCAAGGTCAGACGGGACGTGGTGGCAGTGGGGATGGGCCCGGCGGGGTCCTGGCACTGGGGGGCTGCCAGCGCGAGGGCAGGGACCCGCGATGGCACGGCTCCCCGCCGGGCAGGGTGTGGGGGAGCCCCCCGAGGGGTGGCACCGGGAGAGGGGCACGGGGCGCCGGGGGTCCCCCG